>JAJKLF010000033.1:0-455451 GCA_022984865.1 Hypomontagnella submonticulosa | reverse complement strand
ATAAAGCATCAAAGTTAGATATCTTATTATTTATAACCCAACAAGCTTAATCTCTTATTATATATTAGTTTATTAATTATTTAGGTTTTATGAGGATGTTTTGTTTTTTTAAAGTTATTTTAACCTTTAGAACTTACTTATTTATGTAATAATCTTTAAATTAAGTAATAACTGTTATCTAAGTTTTTATGGTTATTTATAACTGATATATTAAGTAAATATAACGGTTATTATTTTTATAGATTTAATTATACCTTTAAGTAATAACAAAGATTGAAGTTATTTATGCTTTTTTTTTTATATAAACGTTTAAGTCTTTAAATTAGTTAAAGCTTATAAGTAAATCTAATTTTTTAATAATAATTTTATACTTATAAATTTTAAAACTTATAAGCTAATCTTAGCCTTTAAGTAAATCTAAATTTTTAATAAAAACTAGGCTTTATTTAATTTTTACAAAAAGTTTATTATTAAGTTGTAGCTTTTAAATTAAAGTAAGGATAATATTGTTATAATATATTTTCTTAAATATATAATCAGGTTTCCGGGAGGGGCTATCCATTTTATTAGATTTACTGGATCGATAATGGAGGTTAAAATTAAATTAAATTAATTAATAAACTTAATAAATAAATTGTCCTTAAAAGTCTTTTACAAACGATTTGATAATTCCTTTTAATGTTTAATGATTGGTTTAAATAATAAAAATCTTTCCCAAACCTTTTAAAAAATATTTTTAATATTTTAAACCTTTTATAATAACAAGGAGTTTTTATTAATTAATATGTTAATGAAGTTTAATATTGTTAAATTTCCTTGATTAATAAGTTACCAAACGTCAATTAAAATTATGTTTTTAAGACAGGATTTTAAAGATAGCTTGTTACAAAGCGTTTATTTCTACTTATATTTTTAACTTAAGGTCTTAATAATATATTATAATAATAAAGTAGAAAGTGTTTTTTAATATTTAAAAAACCTTTTTAACTTCTTTAATTTAATTAAAGGGTAACATTTTATACTTATTATTTAACATATAAGTAATAAATTTAATAATCCATAAATAAGCTTCGATAAATTTTTGATAAAAGTTTGAAAAACCTAAGAATATTTATATATTTTAAATCGATTCTAAAGTTAGCTATTAACAAATAATCTTGATTTATTGGGGATTTATGGTAATATCTTTGACGTTTATAATAAAATCTAGAAATTTTATTTTATTTTTAAAATATTTATATTTGAAGGTTTTAATAAATAATTAATATTAGTAAAGACGTTTATAAATAAGTTGGAGATAACGTTTATATTCTTTTATAGTGTTAGAGTATATAAGAATATTGTTTAAATATCCCACATAAATATAATTTTTTAATCTAATAAATATTTTATATATATAAAATTGGAATATAATAAAAGTATTAATAAGATTGAAAGGTATGATAGTATATTTAAATTAATTATATTTTATATAAAAAGTAATCTTTTATTGATTGTTTTTTTTAATATAGATTTAATAATAAGTGTTGTAAAGGTTAAACTTAAAAAATATTTTAACAACGTTTAATTATTTTATAATATTAAATATTAATAGTAGAGAGTATCGATTCTTAATGATAATATAATTTAGTTTATGGTAATTGATATATAATTATAGGATATCATCTTTTTTAGGTATAAATAATATAAATACATTAGCGTTAGCTTTTAAATATTTAATATAGTTATTTGTTAGATTTTTTTATAAATATTCTTATAATTTATAACGTTATTGTTTAGAAAGGGGATAAATAGGATTATAAGGAGGAGTTTCGCTTTTTTTTAAGTTAATAGTGTGAATGGCCTTATTTAATATAAGAAGTTTTTTTGCTGTTCTTTTAGAATAAATATTGCGGAATTTTTATAAGTATTAAGGTAATGATATCTAGTTAAAGTCTTAATTAATAGGTTTATTATCTAAGCTTAGGATAGATATATTTTTTTGGAACCTTATTTTTATATAATTAATTACGTAGGCTTTTTCTTTAGCTAAAATTATATCCGTAAAATCCTTAAGGTTTATTTCTTAGTATTTTTTAAAATATTATTTTATAATAACTGTATTAAAGATAATATCGAGTTAATCTATCCTTAGTTGGGATAAAAGGAAAGGCGGGGCGTTTTTTAGGCTTTTTTATGGCGAAGAAAACTTATTAAATTTTTTTTATTTATCCGTTAAAATTAATTAATAATAGAATTTTTTGTAGGTCCCAAAACATTTTAAGTAATTGCTATTAAGATTGATAAAATCTAGAATTAAAACGTTAATTAAGTAAAAATGTTTTTTTATAAATTATTAATAAATAATATTAATTTTAACTTTAATATTTATATCGATGATAACTTAAGTTTTAAAATCTTAAAGTTTTAGGGTAATTCCTTAGTTTTGAAACGGCAGGTCTTTTTTACATATTTATAAGTTCTTAGTTAAGGTAAATTAAACGTATATATTTACTTTAATTAAAAATTTCCTTTTTTTACTAAAAAATTATCTTAATCGCTTAAAATCTAAATATTTTAGATTTTAATAGCTGACGTTTTAGGTTATAATTAGGTTATATTAACGTAGGGATAATCGGTTATAAAATTAAGTTTATTTATAAATATAACGTTTTCTAGTTAAAAAAATAAATTAGCGTTAAAATTATAATATTTTAAATATCGATATTTTTTTTTATAACTTCAATAATATAAAAAAAGTTAATCCTAAGAATTATCTAATCGTGACGATTTATATTGGTCTTAAAAAAACCGCCAATTGCTTAATTTTTTTCCTTAAATGCTAACGTTATTAATGGTAGCTTTTTTTAAGTTTTAATCATTTTTATAACCATATTTCTTATTTGATTTGTTATAATTCTAAATCTTTCATATCTGTTTAGCGATAAATGCCAATTTATTAATATTATTTATAAAAACGTTTTATCATTTTAATCAAGTAAAAAGTCTTAAGATTAATTTTATCTAATAATCATATGTTAAAAAATTATTCCCTTTTAACAATATTTTGTCTAAACGTTAATATAAAGCTTGCCATTAAGTAAAAAATTCCCTTAATAATTGATTTAACTTTTGTCAGATTTTAAAAAAAGCTAATAATATCTTCCTTTTAAATAAAATAAGATTTATATGTTCTTATTATATAAAGAATTATAATTGTTTTAAGGTGATTTTTTTATTTAGATTTAATAAATTAAATCCTTCAACATAAGATTTCTAATTTATTTGCATTTTTGGTTTTATCTAAATTAAAGCTTATTAGATTTAAATAAAAACATTTTAACCAAGTTTTTATTTATTGTTATTAATAATTTTTTAGATTTAGTTTTTTACTTCTAATAATGTTAAATCCTTAAATAACTTTTTAATTATATAAATTAATGGTTTGTTATTGTTGTTTATTTTATTAAATTATTAGAATATACTTTTTATAGCTTTTAGGTTAAAGTTTATTAACATTTATAACATTTTATTAATATTATTTTATAATAATATCTTAATAATATCTAAATTTATAATATCTTTATATCTTTAAGTTAAATTACTATTTTCATTATAATAATTAATTTTTCTTCAATAATAAAATAGGTTTAAAATATTTAAATTAAAGTTTTGGTCTAAATTTCTAAAATTTTAATTTAAATTTTAAAAACCTTAATTTAAATTTTAGATTTAAATAAATCTATTATCTATAAAATCTTTATTGAAATTAAGATTAGATATTTTAATAAATGACGATTTATTATCAGCTAATTAATTTTCAAATTAATAATTTATTATTACGTTATTTTAATAATAATAAAAATTAAAGAATATAATGAAATATGATATAAGATAAAAGTAAAAATTAAAATAAAGTGAGGTAAATTAATTAATAAGCTATTTCTATATTAAGATTTTAATTTATCAAAAAAAAAAATAAGAAAGTTATTACCATTTATACAACACTTAATCATAATATATTAACTATATCTTATGACTAATTTTTAAATTAAGTATTTTTATAAGATAATACTTTATGTCAGGTAATTTTTAGCAGGATCAGGAAGGATTAAGAAAAGTAATTAATAAAGCTATCGCCGGTCACGCCGTCCTCCTTTACAAATTATTTTACTTATAAATTCGAGTTTTTACAATTATATCCGATTATATTCTAAAAGAAAAAAACTCCGGCTCGCGCTTGCGCAAGATGGATAGCAAAGCTAGTAGGTATATATGTAGAAGTAGGATAAGTCTTCTGTTGATCAGATGCAGGATGACAAGGTTGGCCTCTAACAGTTACCATCAGACGTAGCTAACCTAGGAAGTGCCTACCTATCTCATTCCATACACGTGCCTACTCTATTATATGCTGAGTGCTCAGGCAGGCTTACCTAGCCTTCATACCAGCAATGAGGCCTCTACTACTTGCCTTAAAGCAACTGGTTGAGGCAGACAATGGGATCGATGACGTAGAATCTCGTACGTGGCTTGGACTTGGTAAGATTTCACGTTTGCACGGGAGACCTTATGTGAGAATGCAGTTTCCCCATTCATTAGTAGTTGTGTCTTTCGGCGGCGACGGTTTAATCGTCATCTTCCATCAGTGCGGCAAGCTCCGCCTCTTCCTCCGCCGTCATCTGTCCCTCTGCTGGCTCTGCTGGTGTTTCCTTTTGTATCCCTTTCGCTCTATCCTCTCTCTCCTTGTTGATCTCGTCAAATTCGGCTTGGTCAAGTGGCCACGTCCGCACAGTCCCGTCGATAGACACGGAGACAACGCGTCTGCCCCTATCGAGAATAATCAAGTCGGTGACCTCATCGTAATGGCCCTCAAGTGTGCAACGTAGTTTTCCTGACGAGCGATCCCAGACCTTGATGTCCTCGTCTCTCCCGGCGGTGATTATCCATTGATCCGTTACGGCAACGGCTCGTACGTGGTCGCCGTGGTGGATAGAATCATCAGTAGCAAAGCCCTTGAGTCGTGATAGACACTTCGCTGTGCCATCGCCACTTGATGTCCATAGATCAACTTCTTCGCTTTCGTTATCAAAGATTACCTTGTACACTGTAGTGTCGTGCTCCAGAATTGTGTGCCGTGCCGCTCCGGGTTCATCCGGTGATACCTCTTTGATTTGCTCAAAGCCATCGAGCTTGATCCGCCATCGACGGATATGAGGGTCGCTACTCGCACTGAGAAGGATGACTTCGTCGGCCCCTGATTCTACGGGGTCAATGACGAGATCTTGAATAGCCATCATCGACACAGCCTGGTCTTGCAGCACGTGGAGGCGAGATCCTGTCTCAATATCCCAGACCATGATCTTCTTGTCTGCGCCGCCGCTGATCAAGCAGTCTTTTCCTCCAATCTTAGTCGTCACAACAGCCTTGACGAAATCTGAATGGCCGCTGTACTTGCGGCCTGGTGCTTTGGAAGCTAGGTCCCAAGACCATACGTCCTTATCCCAAGAGCCGGCAAATAATGTGTTATTTCCTGGCCCGCCGACAGCAACACACGTTACTGGTGCTGAAGGACCGCGGAACACTTGCTTAGTGTCTCCTGTCTGTGATAGCTGAGTTGAGACACTTGTTCTTAGCGAGGCATAGTTCTGGCAACTTACGTCAACATTCACCCTACGAACTGAGCCGGAGGACTCGGCAATCAATATTGACGATGGGTCAGCGGGATATGGTATGGCGGCTAACAGCTTTGACTTCAGCGCAATGGGGTTACCACTCTTATTCCCAGCTTTTGCCGCACGCCTTTCTCTCTTGGCTTTCTCGGCACTGCGAGAATTTAGTTAAGTTATGAAACTAATTAATAGATTTTCGGAGGTATTCCTACTCGGTCTGGAAGAAATGGTCTGGCGAGGTTCCTTTATGCATGGCGGCGATTGTGACACTTAGGGGCTCTCTGAAATTGGAAGATTCAACAGTGTAATTTCTTGTTGTTCAGATTCCCTCTTCGTACGAGCAAATACATCAACCTTCTTATACAACCCTAGAGTGGCAATGTTTGTTAAACTGTTGCCTACCTTCCATAGGCAGCAGAATTCATATTATTAGTGTTGTATTCGAATCTTTGGCTCGTTACTTGCTACCTGAAATCTCGGCCCTCGAGAGCTCGAGGAAATCGTATAATTGCATTATCGCTTTGCTGCCAGTTTTGGGGATTTGGAGAAGGGTGGTGGGGTAGACGCGACGCCCGGGCCACATTGTGGAGGGGTATCCCTGTTCGCTTAGAACGCGCTTCGTTAATTGATTGAAGACGCGCGACGCGTTTTCTACCCTGAGATATACTATACTTAGTCTGATACTAAATCCTAAACCACTTCATCCATTTTGTAACACCGATGTCCTCCGGTCTCAGTAGGATACAATAAGTGAAATGGCATCAACAGCACCTCATCGTCCCCGAGCGAGACCAGCCCACACCCAGGGGTCAACACACTGCGCCTACACCCCCGACGGCTCCAAGCTGGTGACCGTAGGTTCGAATAATACGATCCGCTTATACAAGACGGGCTTCGATGGAGAACCTATCAACATAGACGATTGCCAAGAGCAGAACGTGAGCGTGGATGCTTCTGACGAATTCTTCGTCGTTGGTTCCGAAGATGGCACCGTCAGCCTCTACTCGATACCGAACGCTACTTTCGACAAATTCCTCCTTCGCTGCTCACTTCCGATTCGTGACGTCGCATTGTCGCCGGACTCGAAATGGTGTGCCGTGGCTAGCGACGAATTGACCGTAAAACTCGTCCGAACGGATGACAACAGCCAGATCCGGCACCTCAGGGAGCACAATAAAGCCACGAAGCACCTTGCCTTCGACACCAAGGGGTCAACCGTCACCCTAGCTTGTACCGACGGTGTCGTATATGTATATTCATTAGCTTCTGATGAGCCAGAACTTATAAGACGGGTTGACGGCATCATTGGGGCGCTGGATACTGAGTCGGAAGCCAGTTCGAAAATTGCGTGGCACCCCGACGGTCGTGCCTTTGCGGTGCCGACCCCGACAAGAGACATTCAGGTCATTTCCAAGAACGACTGGGAGAAGCAGCGAGCATTTTCGAACGGCCATAACGGAGATGTCACTGCTTTGGCCTGGTCTCCGAATGGAGCGATATTGGCCTCCGCGGGTAAAGACAAGAAGATCTTGCTGTGGGAAACCAAGACGCAGAGCGTCATTGCCAGGCTAGACTACGCCAATGTAATGGATATATCATGGCATCCTAAAGACAACCTGGTGTCTTTCACGAACTCGGATGGTGAGGTTTATATCCATCCCGACTTCGTGCCGGAGCAACACGAGCCCCTATTGAAGCTTGGAAAACAACCCGCGCCTTTCATCCATGACCCCCTATCGGAGATTTCGGCCAATATCAGGAGGCCTATGGATAGTAGGCCCATGGAAGTGGTTGACCGACGAGTTAGGGCCGGCAGCTATGATTCTCTCATGGACGGGCCCTTACCAGAAGACGAGGACTTTGTGGTCGACGACGACGGAGCTGGCTACGTAGTCAATGGGAATGGAAAACGCGTACATGATGACTACGACGTTTTCGGTGAGCCATCAAGCAAGCGTCCTCACATTGAGACGGAGTATCATGAGGCTTTCCAACCTGGGTCAACGCCATGGCGAGGTAACCGGAAATACCTATGCCTGAATCTCATTGGTTTTGTTTGGACGGTGGACCAAGATGGGCATAACACAGTTACGGTGGAATTCTATGACCACGAGTTCCACAGGGACTTCCACTTTACCGATACTTTCCTTTATGACAAGGCCTGCCTAACCGAGAATGGCACGCTCTTCTCCTGTCCGCCTAGAGATGACACGCCGGCCACGATATTTTATAGGCCACATGAGACTTGGACTGCTCGCACCGACTGGAGGACCCAGTTACCAAAGGGAGAAGCTGTCCTTGCCATGTCCCTTAGTGACTCTTTCGTGACTGTTACAACTACCGCGAATTACGTCAGAGTTTACACGCTTTTTGGTATCCCATACAGGGTATACCGACCAAAGAGTGCCCCGATGGTGACCTGCGCAAGCTGGAGGGACTATGTCATGACCATTGGCAACGGCCCTGTTGGTGCGGATGGTCATACAAGACTTTTATACACCATCGAAAACGTGAAGAGGGATGAAATATGCCAGAACGAAGACACCGTAGCTCTCCCAGAGGGCGCAACTCTGAAGAGCGTCTTCTTCTCTGACAGCGGCGTAAGCAACAACCCACACTCATCCTTCTGAATGCCACTAACTTGGTGATAGGACCCATGCATATACGACTCCACGGGAACCCTCCTAACCCTATTACACTGGCGCCAGCCATCCCGAGCATCCTGGGTACCCCTCCTCGACACCAAACTCCTCCCCCGCCTAGCCTCCGGCCGGAAGACAGAATCCTACTTCCCCATCGCCGTCGCGGACAACAAATTCCACTGCATCATCCTCAAGGGCGGGGACCAGTACCCGTACTTCCCGCGCCCCCTCCTCTCCGAATTCGACTTCTCCGTCCCGCTCACCTCCGAACCGCCCAAGTCCAAGCGCGCGAACCCGGACGCCATGGACCGGGACAGCTCTCCCGAGCTTGACGACGACGACGACGACGAGTCCGAGACGAGGAAGCTCGAGCAGCAGTTCCTGCTCAAGGGCATCGCGGCCGCGCAGCTGCAGGACCTTGTGGACTCTTCGAGCGGCGGCGGGCACGCGCAGCGGTCCAGTCTGGCGCGGCTCGAGCTCGAGATCGACAAGACGCTGCTGCAGTTCCTCGCCGTCGAGTGCCGCGAGGGCGAGGACCGCGGCATGCGCGCGCTGGAGCTCGTCGAGCTCATGCGGGACCGCACGGGCCGGATGGTCGAGGCTGCGGGGAAAATCGCGGAGCGCTACGGGAGGGATATATTGGGGGAGAAGATACGGGAGGTTGGGGAGAGGAGGATTAATGCTATGGACGATGATGATGATTAATTTAGGCCCAACTTGAATTTGGAAGTCTGACTGTGCGTGTACGTATACGCATAGAGCTGGTATGCATTTTATTCTACGGGCGTTCTGGGTGGGCTTTTCGTCATGATGGGCAGCGTAGGATGGTAGAAGTTTCTGGTTACGACTGCGTCTTGCCTACTTACACTACATAATGGCCATACTCATGGTGCCTGAAGGATAGTTAAGATATAGCATGGCTACTAAAAATGTTAACGATCGCATAGCTTCCATACATTTTGTAGTATGCTTGACTTTGCGTTCAACGGCCGGTCAACCCTTTAAGCGATATATGAACACCTCTAAGCACCCATAATCAGGATTCGTGAGCAGCATGGCGACCTTAGCAGACGAATGCCTTGATAGGGAAATAGGAGACGATTTGGGTACCGGTCACGCAGATTCAAAGTGCGTCAGTCTGTTACCAGGATAGGGGATAACTCTCAGGGGACAGTAACATGAAGTCGACGACCAAGTGTGATAGCAAGCGTAATCTTGAATCTCAAGGCATAATCAACCCCCTGAGATAATGGAAGCATCCCAGGTGTCCGCATTGGTCACCTCGTACATACCGAGGTCAGGTATTTCGACGTCGTCTAAAGTCTCATTACCCTGTTTTAGCATGTTCGATGTTCTTGCTCATGCAGCACATCGCTTTACTAAGGTGCCTAGCCAGGTTTATAACACCAATGACACCATAACCAACGTCGTCAGATCCTTAGCGTTTGTTGAGTTTACATGTACATCGTGTATTTTTCTTCTGGTTATGACAGCTCAACTTGGCGATGATCGAAGCCCTGCACGGACTTAACAGTGGCATTATACCAGGGTTAAGTATCCCACAACCAACGTCACTATATAGCGCGCATCCTGCAAATCACAAATCCTAATCACGACACTTAAAGTTTGTCCCGCGCATGTGTAGCACACAGATTCAGTATTTTCCGAGATCTGAGCTGTCGTCTCGGCAAGTGGTGTGGTATGGTGTCGCGACATCAATCTTCCGGAGAGTTTCTTCCATACCACCGGTTCTCGAGTTCGCGTTCGTAGGCACGGCCGTTCGCTTCGCGTCTTGCATATCTCATCATTTCCTGAGTCTGGAAATGCTTTTCGTTCTTGGCCGCAATGGATGACAGCCATTCGATCTACACTTAAAGAGGAACTTAAATCCGGCAAGTTCCAGAATCCCCGGCTCTCAACGGTAGTCAATGTAAGTACAGTAGGGGGATGGATGCGCTCCTGGTAGCGAACCACCGCTTCTTCCCCCACGTGGGCGTTAGTCAGGGGTTATGGTGATGGGAAACGACCCGCTGACCCCCGCCTAGTTCCCTCGATACCCGTTTAGTGGTATCGACTTAAGGGGGGAAGACGCGGATAAAGTCTTCTCTCTCATGTTAGTCTTAGTAATGTCCCATGGGGCGAGTCGGGTTTACCAAGACGGCGTAGGCTCGGAATTTACCTTATTATAACGTTCGCTATCAACTAAGGGTGTGATGGGAGGATTTACGCCGGGGGGGCCACCGCAAAGGCTCGATGCGGAATAGATGATCCATATCACGGTGATAGCGTGCTCTTTTGAGTGATTCGCCATGTTTTAACTCGACCATACCAGACGTCTGGTCGTATTATACTTCACAGCGTCGTATTATGCGTACGCGGCGAGGTCAACGCACTCCAGTGGCGGGCGGTTTGTGCCGTAGAAACATCATACTATCCATGGATGTTAGGGTACGCGCCTTGTTATAGTTCTAGTAGGCACCTGGAATCATCTGTCGAGTTTGAAATGGCACCTAAGTCAACTAATAGGTGCAATAGGGAAGGGGATAATATCAATCTATCATGCAGAGCCTTGTTGATACCTAGAAGAAAGTTACTTAGGGGCGGATAGGCTATGTTTAACAGGATATGTGCCCTTACGGCGGTGAAGTCTTACCATAATACCGAGAATGGCTCCGTAGCTACCACGCTCTTGGTAACGACAATCGCAATTGCAAAGAATGGAGTCAAGTGGTCAGATTTTATACTTCTATTCTGGTTCACTCTCACCCATGGTAGCATCAGAGACGAGACAAACATGGAGTTCAGCATGCTGCGCCGCTGGGAACCGACTATTCCCGCATTTTACGTTTTCCGTAGAAGATTCTCCCAGCCCGCCCCCAGCGCACATTGGGGTTGTCAATTAATATCGCAGAATCCTAGTAAAGCAAGACAGGCCCACGTTGAATTCGACATGGGGGTTCCCAATTGCGATCCATTAATTACGTGCCGGACCATATCGCCCCAGAGTGGCAGGGATGAGAGACGAACGTTCCCACGATTATGTGTATCAACTCCCGGAGAAGTCGAGGATATCGTGGGCCTTGGCAGGGACGATGACACGCTCGAACCAGGAAGATTCCGAGCATGGAATCCACATTCTTATCCTACGGCTTAAGGATGCAAGATGGGACTAGGTGCTGGCCCTGGCTTTTATCGGCGTATTTTGTTGGTTTATGTGCGTACGGCGCAGCGATCCTTCGACCTTAAAAGAATCGGGTGTCCCGAGAGGCTCGCTGGTTGGAGACGAGAGCGCCGGAATTCGGCGTGTCTTCGACAGCTCCCCACCACGTGGCATACTACCTACCATGAAGTGGTGAAGACAACTACGGTTTATGGTTTACGGTTTTGGATACAATGGTTTCAAGCTTGGAATAAGGTGAACTCTCCACCGACGGTCGAACATGACGGCCGGTAGCACAGCGGAGCTCGTTCGTCTTATGACAGCTTATGATAATTCGCACGAACCGAAGCCAGCTTTCAACTACCCATCTACCGTCTATGGCTTGGTCATCCCTTTTATGGTGAGAGATCTGGCCCAATGAGTTGACTGTAATCAAGCTCGCGACTAATGCTTCGACATAGGTTGTCTCCTCTTTATGTGTGACATTGAGACTATACACCCGAGTCAAGTTACGATGTCTAGGTTGGGATGATCTCTTGATAGTATTATTTAGAGTAAGTCTCCTCATAGTCATTTCTAGCGCATCAACTAATAAGTGGTGTAGATATCAGCTACCATCGGCTCGATATTCTTATGCCTGTGTAGGAAAACATCGTCCACTTCCTGTGGGAATTGATATATCTAATACGGCACTCTAGCATTAAACAATGGGTTCGGGCAACATATCCTAACAATCGGCATTGAGAACATAGTCGAGTTCCAGAAGGCAAGTAGCTTCGGCCCGAGCCATACTGCCCTTATCTCTAACAATCTTCTCAGAAATTCTATGTATGCCTAGCGACATACACCGTCTCAACAACGCTCATGAAATTATGTCTACTATCACAATATCTCCGCATCTTCAAGCCCGGAACCCGGTCGCGACTCATCTGCTGGATCGGACTAGTCGTCGCGGCGCTCTGGGGCATCGCCTTCTCCTTCTGCGCCCTATTCCCCTGCTTCCCCGTCTCCGGCTTCTGGGAGTGGACGTCGCCGGCCCATTGCTATGGATTCGGCTCTAAGGTGCCCTCAGAGATAGCCGGGACCTTCGCCGGCCACACGGGCTCGAACGTAGTCCTCGACGCCATGGTCCTCGCCATCCCCGTACCCCTATTCTTCAGAAACACCACGGCGTGGAAGCAGCGGCTCGGCATTGGTCTCCTTCTACTCCTCGGCTTCGTGTGAGTCCCCCATCACCACGAACTTCCAAATCCACCCCTTCCCACTAACACAAGACTTTAAAATAGCGTAATACTCATCAGCATATGGTGCCTACAAACAATCGTCAAGAACAAAGCCGGTACCTACCCCGTCCTAGACCCAACCTGGTACGGCCCGAGCTCCATCATCCTCGCCGCGCTCGAGGTAGACCTCGCCAGCATATGCGCGTCCATCCCGACTTTCTGGCCGATCCTCAGCCAGGGGCTCTTCGGCGGCATCTTCGTGACGCAAGAAGTCCGCATAACGCACCAGCACCGGCGCCTCTCCAGCGACTCCTACTCCTCCTCCTCCGTAGCAGGGGCCGGGGGCGGCGGGCCCTTCGAGCTCCGATCCGCGCCGTCGGAGCACAGCCGCGCGGACAGCAGAGCGAGTCTCGCGTCCCCCGCGACCATCGTGCGGGTCTCCTCCGCGAAGATGTCGCCGCACGACCGGCACTACCGCGATGACTTCGTGCTGAGCAGCGTGATACCGCCGGGGATATACGACAAGGAAGCGGGCGTGATAATCGACTCCGAAATCACGTCCGACGGGCAGCGGGGGTTCGAGAGGCAGTGCCAAAGACTGCGGGTGGCGGCCGCAGAGGCAGAAAGGAATGACGGTAATAACGATAGTAATAGTAGTATTATAAAAGAGATGGGAAGCCCGCGCGAGGCTCGATGATGGGCTGGCTAGGGATGGGTTAATATCGAGATGTAATGCGTATGATTAGTGCGAAGATGATACCCCAAAATTTATACCCCTTTTCAGTACCTCCGCCCGTGTCACGTCGCTTGTGAAGTGGCACCTCGTACAGAATAATCTATAAATTTAACTCTATCCTATCTGCAGTAAGGGCTGTCTGTATATGCATTCTTCATGCGTGCATTCCGAGCCGCCAACCGCACCAAGTCTCTACACGTCTAAACGAGAGCAAACCCGCACGCCAAAACGGCCACGCAGCCCAATGAATGTAGACATACCTAACCCTCTCGGCCCTATCATACAAAAAATACTAACTACAGTACTCACTACTTCGCCGCTTTTTTCTGCTTCATCCGCGTCAGCACCCCTTTGAACGGATTCCTGCCCCTGAACCGCAAGTACGTCGAGAGATAGACTACGGCGTAATTGAACAGGATGAACCCCCAGAGGATGCCGAAGTTGCGCCAGATGTTGCTGTAGTAGACGCTAAACTGCCTCCCGAACTCGTCGCCCGTCGCATATTGACAAATCTCGCAGAGGCCGTCCGCGCCCGTCTGCAGGTACCCGCCCGCCTGGTCGATGTAGCTCTGCGCGTACGTCTCGCACGTCTCGCCGGGTGGGGCCTGGAAGCGCGCGAACTCGCCCGAACTACATTGGACGGCCTGGTCGTGGATCGCGACCGCTAGGAAGGCTTCGAGGAGGTAGTGGAAGGGCGTGACCCAGTACATCCACGAACGCCAGAAGTACGGAAGCTGCATCGGCGGCACGACAACACCGCAGAAAGAAACGATGAAGGTGAAGAAGAGAGGCACGAACAAGCTGGCGAGTAAATCGTTGGGGCTGAAGGCGGCGATGGCTTGGCCGAAGCCGACATAATACAGTTCGAAAATAATTATGCACAAGAAGGTGAAGCCGGACGGGAAGCCGGTCATATGGTACCCAATCATACCCCACCACCAACAATTGAAGTAGAGAGCGGCTGCAACTATTGCGTAGGGAATTTCCACGAGCACGGCGGCGGTAGTGAATGCAAACCAAGAGTATATCTTGGCATTATTCTCACGCGACTGGAAAATGTTCCGTGAGTGGAGGAAGACGGGCTGAAGTTGCTGGATCAGCGGCGGTGAAATAGTAAGGGTCATGAAGATGGAGAACAGGCGAGATTGCATGTCAATGCTGGCATTCCCCAGGCGCCAGAAAGTGAAGGTACTGAAAAGACCGGTAAAAACATGCAAGATCATCTTGCCCATGATATAATTCGGTGTTCTCCAGTAGGCGATGAAGGACCGTTTGGTGACCGCTACCGTTTGAGTCCATAGCGGCATCGCGTATTCACGATCATCCCGGACGTTCTTCGAATGCTGGACGTTCCGGCGCTGCTCAATCATCTGCGCCATCTCCTTGGACTGTTCGTTGTAGTTCTTAGACTGTAACCAGACGTCGCCCCAGTCTTGACCTTTGTAATCTGGATTTCCTGCCCCAATTACCTCCAGCATCCACTCAGCCGGGTTCGCATCCGGGGGACACTGCGGGCCGCCATTTGATTCGAAGTACTTGATCATTGTCTCGCTGTCTTGTCCGAGCTCACCAGCGTATACCACACGGCCACCAGACTTAAGTAAGATAAGCTCATCGAAGTTTTCGAAAAGAACGGCAGAAGGCTGATGTATAGTGCACAAGATAGCTTGGCCGGCGTCGGCTAGTTTCCGTAAGAATCTAACAATATTAAATGCGGCGCCTGAGTCAAGACCGGATGTGGGTTCATCCAAGAACATCAGCAGCTCTGGCTTGGATGCAAGTTCAACGCCAATGGTGAGTCTCTTGCGCTGTTCGGCGTTAAGACCCTCGCCAACTGTTCCTATAGTGGCGCCGGCTATGTCTTGCATCTCAAGCAACTCGATGATGGTCTCACAATACTCGTACTTCTCCTTCTTCGGAACTTCCTTCGGCTGGCGGAGGAGGGCAGAGAACTGTAGGGCTTCCCGTACCGTTGCCGTTGGCTCGTGAATATCCAGCTGTTCAGCGAACCCTGTAGCTCTCTGGAACGATTTAGGAAGAGGTCTTCCGTCGATGAGAAAGTCGCCAGTGACCACGCCAAAATTGATCCTGACAGAAATATTAGCAAATAAACACATACAAGGTTGCTTCGTACTCACCTCTGAGCCAACGTATTCAACAATGTCGTTTTTCCAGCTCCAGAAGCTCCCATGAGAGCCGTCAATTTCCCTGGTCTGACAAAGCCTTGGACATTTTGTAGAAGCTTCCTCTCCCCACCCTGGTAAGGAATCGTATAATTGACATCTTGAAAGGTGAATATCGTCTCGTTCTTTGCCACGCTTCGCATGGCTTTCTCATCTCGCCTCTCCTGCTCTGCGTTACCATTGTCCAAAGGTCCAATCTTCTCTCCAGAATGCCCAGCTTCTTCATCGAGTCCATTGCCTTTGCGGCCGCCGGTCTCGATAGATTTCTTCAAGTCCTTGGGTACTTGGCCGCGCTTGAAAACTGTCACGGCAGCACCTCCGGCGTTAGGTTTCATCGACTCCATGCCTAGCATGGATATGACCAGGAAGAAACCGAAGAAGGCCCAGAGGAAGCCAAAATTTCGCCAAAGGTGACTACGCGTATAGCTGAAGGACTGATTAATATACGCATCACCGGCCACAACCGTTTCTCCAGGTTGAGAGCCTTGTAATGTGCATGACTGGTACTGTGGTTCAGCGTTCGGCCCCTGCGGAACGAGGTACGGAGACACGCAATCTAGCTGTAACCTGTAGAATTCATTGGCCATGAGACACTCAAATCCGTATTGAAGCCAGTTGATCCACCTCAACCAACTGAACCAAGGGTGCATCGACGAAGGTGGTATCAGATACCCCGTGTAAACAATGAGGATCTGGATCGCAACACCGGTTAATTTGGTGGCATCGTCCAAGGTCTTAAAGACGGCCGCAACCGCACGGAAGAAGGCATAAGTCGTCATTGTAACCAACCACAGGATCAATATCGAGATGAAGAATTGAGACGGGGTGGGAGCGAGTCCTGTCATCCAGTATATGATGACGTCAAACAACACTACCTGGATGAGGACTAAGGGTATGTCAACAACAGTCTGCGCCAAGGTATATGCTGCGGGCCTGTAGAAGGAGAAGTTCTTGTGCTTGAGCAAGATGGGTTTGGCTTCGAACGCGGCAGTCTGCTCGGCGAGCGCAAGTAGAGCGTTAAACAGTAAAACGAAGAATAGGACACCACCTCGCGTAAAGGCGCCAGCTGCTGTATTCGGGAGGTTGTAGAAAAGACTTCCAACAATAAGGCCCTGGAAGACGATGCCGCCCCATTTTCCTATAAGGGACGCTTTGTCGCCCAACATGACCAAAGCTTGTCGTTTGGTAAGAGCGACTACTTGCTGGTGGAATGGTATCGTGTAGTTCTTTTTCTCATTCTTCTTCGATCTATTTTCGACCCGAGTGCGTTGTTGCTCCTCGAGCTGCGCTTCATAATCTCTTATGTCGTCGAGGTTACGCTGATAGGCCTCGCTCTTCCTGTAAACATCAGCAAAATCTTGGGCTGATCGCGGGATTCGATCCTCCCAGCCGGGCCTAATGCTGCGCTCGTGGGGATCAGTAACAGACGTAAGGAAGTCGGCCGTCGTCCACCGCTCCGGACAGTCGAAGCCTAGATCTATGAAGTACTGCTTGGCGCGGTCGGACGCACCGTAGTACAAGCATTGACCATTGTCAATCAACAAGACTTTGTCGACAAGTTTATACAAAGACTCTCCGGCTTGGTATAGCGAAACAGCAGTTGAGACCTGAGCCATGTTCGTAAGGGCGCGCAATGACTGGACGTACTCTACGGCAGTCGATGCGTCAAGCCCTTTACTCGAATTGTCCCAGCCCTGAACGCTGGCTCGAGTAATCAGGGCCTCGGCAATACTGACGCGTTTGCGTTCTCCTCCGGAAACTCCCCTGATGTATTCATTGCCGACCTTGGTGTCCATGGTATGCTCAATCCAGAGTAACTTTGCAGCCACCCTTAGGAACTCCTTTACGTAGTCTTCCCTGCTCTCGCCTTCCATCCTCGATTCCTTCCCGGGAGTGCGGGTCCGGAGAGCGAAAGTTAGTGTATGCCTGACTGTCAACGTCGCATAGTGCAAGTCATCCTCGGGGTTGTAGATGATCTCGCCCCTGAAATCCTTGGCCATGCGCTTGGCATCCGTGCCACCGTAAGTAACATCACCCAAGACGGCCTCATAACCTGCGCGTTGATTGCAGAAGGTTTTTAAGAACGTCGTACAACCGGAACCCGGCCTGCCAAGCACAAGCAGCATTTCTCCAGGTCGGACACAACCATTGAAGTTGCTGAGGAGCTCTCTTACAGGTGGCTTTCCGGTAGCAGCCTTCGGTCCTTTAGTCAGCAGGTTCTTCAAAAATCTCGGTAGGCCTAGGAAGATATCGCCGACGGTAGGTTGCAAACTGGCTCCCAGGCCGGTCCCCTTGACCGTAAGATTACGAAAGATGACACCCGCATGTCGTGTGTTCTCCTCTTCGCTCTGCTGCTGACGAGCCTGACCGAACATACGTGACATAAGTCGCTCGATTTCGTCATGCTCTTCTTGCGATTCAGCGCCGGAAGCCGTACTTCGACGCCGCGAGATGGCTTGAAACAGATCATCCTCCGTCTTGAAGTTGCTGTCTCTACGTTGCACGTTCGGGCGCTCTGCCGTCGTCTTTATGGGTTCGAAGCGAGGCTCTACATCCGTTTGCTCGGACTCATCCGACGATACTTCCGTGAGGGTTCGATGCGCTTGAGCCGCCGTGATGGTCTGCTTAGAGGAGGAGGGACTAGCATCATTGGGCCTCGCATCATCAGCGGCATCTCCAGCAACGCCATCAAGGTAAGTATGTTCCCGCCCATGATCCTTAATCGATGAGAACCCGCCACTGCTAAGATTCTGTGATCTTCTAACTGATGCAAAGCTTTCTCTGTTATTAACGAGTGGGAACTCTCGACTGGGAGTCAACCTATTAAGCGAAAGAGTGGATGGCGTCGAGGGAAAACCACCGGGCATATCCATATCCGCTGGAGTCGGCTTATCACCGTCCATATTGGCTAAGTATTGTAAGGCTTCGATTTCGACGCGCCCGAGCCAATGAGATAGGGATAGACACGAGACTCGGAGAGGTAGGTACTGTTTCAACTAATCATGAAGAAAACTCGAAATATCCATGAAGTATACTACAGCTATAGTAGTTGAAGATGTCTCGTCTCATTTCGGAATGAGAAAGAATGTAAAACCCTTCTCGTACGTAAAAACTGAATAGCTTCTGGCAGAAGTAACAAAGAAATGCGGTAAGAAGCTGTCGGTACCCGGGAAGCTGGAACGCCCCGTCGGTGTTCGGGCTCTAAACTTAAACGACATTTTCTATAATACAAAAAAGAATAATAGCAATGACCGCTACAGGGTGCTACTACTAAAGGTGTGCGAAATGCTGTGCTCTGATAAGTCCGTGTCTTAATTTGATGTGATGAATCGAAAGCGCACTTGCGTCAACTGGCGTCAAGCCTCATGTGGGTCTCAGTGGAGTGGTGATGCCATAGAATTCCGTCCGATTGGGACCTTCCAACGTCACCTTTACCATACTAAGTAGTAGACTTTGTTAGATGGGCTGACAAACTCGGACTCTTAATTATCTGATCCTTCCGTCTGATCGAAAGGCTTGTGCACTTACTCGGCTCGGTCGATCGGACTTTCCTTTATTTTCATGACTCAACACTCGTCCTTCTAGCTCCGATATCTATCATTCATGTTGGTTTTTTCTATCTTAACTACGGTGGATACTTCGATATTAGATATTAAGATTAAAGTTTATCTCCGGTTCCATCGGATTGTACATTCAATGAAAATCGGTAAAGAACTGGCGTTAAGTCCGGTATAAAATCTGCGACGTTGCTTTCTAATACAAACAAGCCAGTACCTACATACAGTATGATATATCATCCATGATACTATACCTTTGTTTCGATAACCTATTGTGAAGCCCGCCTCAACATTAAGAATGCTAAGCGAGATTCTATTACTTGGTCCTAATAGTCCTATATGGTAATGCTTAGTCAAAGTAGGTAGCCATTAGAAATTCAGACAAACAGCTCGGTCCCGTACGCTTTCAAATGTCTTGGATTCCAGACTGTCTCATTGGAGCCACCGACAGAAGTTCCGGTTACACAATGCAGCCACAAACGCCAATCTCACAGACGGGCTGACATGAGAGATTATATACAACGAATGAGCGCCACCGCTAAGAATATCTTACGCGTAATGGTACGTCGTACAAAACGATCCCGAGATCTTGACAGGTGCAACAATTATATAAACCATACAGCTCCGACAATCCTCTCGCAGGTCCGTATCAGCTCACAGAAATCTGAGCTGAAGAAGCATACTCGTGTTCTGATCGAAATCGGACTTCCCTCGTTGTCTACCTCTCTTGATCTATCCTGGAGCTCTTAGAAATATGTAGCTTAGTTCGTACTCATTCCGCGTCGAAGGCTTGTCATGTTTGTTGTGTAATGGTATTATTTCGCCGGAAACCTCCTAGTCGTTGATATCGGAAGTGATACGATACTAGAAAGATATAGCTATTTTCATTCATAATACTTGCACTTGTCTATGTCTCTTCGATTTACATTTATGGAATATCCCCCTAATCGAACCCAATCGACGCTAGAATACGTTCAGTGTCCTCGTTACCGACTATCCTGACGGTATAATTTGGTAGGCGTGGAATTGTCAAGATCGAGTCGGTAGCAAAACACAAGAATAACCGAATTGCTATATCGGACATGCCACTTGTGACTTTATGCCTAGAAAGGGGAATATCCCAGCAAGTGAAGTAAGGGAGATAGCTCTCGGCCGCTGTGTCCCCACGGGGAGTTCAAATCTCATCCGGGACATCCCCGTTCCGCCGAGATCCTTTACTAGTGCATATGATATCTCGAAATCGTATTCATTTCGTTTGTCCTAGAGAGGTTCCAATTATTTCCATGAGTACTAGTATACTAATCACTTGGCGAGACACTAGCATGATAATGACATCTCCGGTCCTCTATAAGCAGTATTCCTTCTGCCTCGATAGGTATTATCCGTCAAGGCCAGTATCGTCCTTTCAGCCGTAGTTGCGACAACCTATACATATGGGACGTAAGACTGGATGACAGTTGCGATGTACTTGAGGACTAGGGGCTACGATAGAAGTTCTGCTACCGTCTATTGGGGTCGAATGTTACCCTTCACCCCTTTCTTGTAGCAAGTAAATTTATGTAATCATATGTCCGAAAATAGGCGCCTTCAGGAATCAAGTCGCACGAAGCGGCAGCTAGGCTGGCTATAGGGGAATAGTTCAAGAAGGTTGGAATGGAATCCACTGTACGTCAGCCTGATACCTGTATTCCGACAAGCATCCGTACTTCTAGGTCTCCTTGGCAGGGGAAGGAACGAGCAGTTGATACTCATCGGGTGCCTCTTCGCGCTGGTTGGTATCAGAAGACTAGATCTAGTGCCTCGACTGGGGAAGTTGGCCTGGAGACCTGCCCCAGACAAGGAGAGTCGTCCTTTAGACTTTGTTGGTCCAGTATGGGGCGACTCCCTTCCCAGGATACGTGTTTTTATGGGAGGCAAAGGGCGCTTACGGTATATAAGTTCATAGTCTTATCTAAGTAGGAATTGACGCTCCTTGCGTAGTAAGATAGTTGCCCCTAGGCTTCTTGGTCCGCCTCGTGACATTTGGGGCTTAGGTCGACAGCGGTAGGGCTAGCCTTGATGTATGATTCTGTATGGCGTGGAAACATTTGAACTTATCGGAGCTCCGCGGCAAGCTAGTAAATGAGCGATGTCACTGGGGGAGCACGAGGTGTTCACGGTGACTTGACGAGTCGAAGGTATGACTACATCGTCCGTCAGAGAATACTCAACTGCTAGAAAGACATTTCCGGCACTCCATCTGAAAGCTCCAGGCACCAGCCAAAGCCTCGCCGAACCTGAAACATTCGAGCCCCTATATCAGTTTAGAGTAGCATATGAGTTAAATGATGTCGTATCGATCTGCGGGTCTAAAGTATACCACCGCGGTCCCGACTCACATAGGGAATGCCGTGAACATCGAGATCGTAGGATGGGGTGGAGAAGAACTCCTCGGGAATAGTCCTCGCTTTCTATACAATAGGGGTAGTGCTCGACGAGATGGGACGAAGATGCGGGAGCCAGTCCCGAAGATTCCCACCTTCTTGATACCGCGGGACTGGATATAGTATCAGAGTCCGAGTCAAGACCTCCTGCATGGTGGTCTGCCTGTCTGCCTTGGGGCTATGTCGCATCATGATGTATGTCGACATCCCGACGATTTCCTACTATTGGGGCCTATGATGCAGGAATAAGGTCGCCGAGTACTTACATGTAAGACGGTCGAGATAACCGCGTCGGTCCGCGCCGCAGCCTGTGTAACCATAACTCTGTGACAGGATCCTAAGCAGAGTCCGGAAAGTAGGGGCGCGAATAACCGCGCTGGAACAGCGAGTGATTAGCCAAGTTGGCGAGATCATCGCGCATGCTGAAACGGGGCGTACTACAACACCACACGGCGGATGTGGCTCCCGAACGGGCCCTCCCCCACGCCACATTCGTATCTTTACGACCAACCCGCCAGACTGCATACATATATGCATGACCATCTATTACTGGGAGATCTAGAAACGCGGGCGTTACCAACCATTCCAAGCCGCGTTTAAATGAACCAGCCTTACCAGTGCGTTAGCCGACTGCGAAACATGGGGCCAGACGACGAATAAGCGACCACAGCGGCCGTCTATCAGAATTTCGGGCGGGTCGTAATGAATTTCTCTAGTGAAATGAATGGGAGGTTAGATGTAACCTTGTGGTAGAATCGGTTAAGACGTCATGTCTTGTGATCTTCAATAGGCATCGTAATGTCGACGTAGGTGGCAACGAGGTGTGGGCGCGATTTCTGAGGGTAATGGTAGCCAGCTTGGCTTGCTTGTGTATTGTGTAGAAACCAACGAAGTTCTGCGGCGAAGACAACTTGGACTGAAGTAATTCATATATTGTTAGGAAATGATTGGCTCGGGACGAATCATGGCCGTAAAACCGGGAGTTCAGGGTGACCTTCCAGGGCGTCACCTGGAATATCTTGCGCCAACGGGGATAATTCTACCACCATATCAATATTAGTAGTCTCATGCAAGCCTCTTCCTATGCTACTACGTAGAAGGAAGTCGGGTTTTGGTTAAGTAAAGTAGCAAATCATTCATTCCGGCTCGGAAAATGTGGCTCCAGAGGTAATAGGGAGAACATGGGTTCTTCGCCCCGCTGCATAGACATATCCGGCCTGCGGGTTGTAGGTGTGTAGGTATGTGTTTCTACAACCCGCGACGCAGAAGTTCGTTCTTATGACGTTTTCGTGGATTTAACAGGATGTGAAACATCGAGTACCTGCGTTGAGATCCATCAAGCTGCAACCGTAGACATAAAACGCGCATTTGCCCATCTCGGGCTTATTTGTTCGTAAATCCTTCTTGTACTACTTACTCCGCGTAGAATAACTGACGATGGAACCAAATATACATACTAGTACATTATGGCCAGATAATTATAGCAGCTGTAAACGAGGAGCGAAGCGTTCTGGACTGTGGTGAATCGGTACTAGTTGCCAGAGAACGAACATGTATTGTTGCGGCGTAGCCTTATGAGTTTGATTAGTCGCTCGCGAGAGCACTATATTGCTGATGAAAATTCATAAGTAAGCGGTCGATCCTCATGGTAGGTAGCCAAGATGAATAGTTTGCGAGGCACAACTACGGGGTATCGTCGGCAGGCATGCTAATGCAGGCACACAGTCTCCTGGCCCGCTACGTGCGACATACGACACGTCGTGGCTTTCCTTGCAGGCTGATTATCTACCTACCTATGCAGGGTAGCGGCAACGCACGTGAGTACCTAGACAAGCTCACTTCGCTGTACAGATGCATATGGGTAGCATAGATAGGATCAGGATTTAAACCTGCATGTATCTTTTTCTTGTAGTGTAGGAATCGACTTCTAAGTTTCTCGTAGAACGGTATCACGACGCCCCGGGGGAAACATTGTAGATGCCATGACGAGAATGCTGCTCCTCCTCATTCGGATATCATCCGCTTCGATAGGAGTACGCTCATTGCTATGGAATGTCGTTAAAACTAAGCTGGCCAATAAGACGTACAAGAAACGAGACGGAAAAGCATGCTATAAATACCTACTTAGGTACCCAACTCGCGCCAGTTCTGCAGTGTCACAGAACTAGCTAACCGAGGCACCCGAATAACATGTTAAGTGGCTCTAGAAGTCGAGAATTGTATCGTACTTGTGGCCGTGTCAAACAACAGCCTACTTGGGGGCAGATGGGGCCGATGGACGGGAGGAATTTGGATGTCAGCGTAGTGGGGATTGTGACGGTGAGATGAACCGCACTGGAAGGTCCAGAGCCTAATGAGTAAGAACTTACTCGTAGTTCGAAAGGCGTGAAGCGGAACTGCCAAACAACTTTCTCGTCGTTTCTATTACCGTTATTAAGGAATCATAATAGTATCATGCCATAGTAGTTCATGATACCTATTGTGCTAAAAGTAATCGGCTGTCAGATCGACATGTTCCTGTAAATGGCGTCAATTGTCAACATGTGGACATGGGCTGCTCAACAAAGCCGCCTTCAACCAAGTCTACGCCATTCACGGACCGTACAGCCCATTGCAGGGTTTGGAATTGAATCTACAGGACGGTCAGCCACGAGCTTGCCGAAAAGGGGTTTATGAAACATGGGGTCCAGGACTTCAACAGTTGGCCAAGTCTGGGGGACGGAAATAATTGGACTCTGGTGTGGTAGAAGGCTGGCCCAGGTCTTGCCTCATAGGGCTCATCATGTTGTGCATCTTACATGGCGTTCAGTGAAACTTTAGAAATATCTTTGCCTCCTCGGAAAGGTGGGAGGATCCTTGTTAAACATTGGGGTCGTTTGGTTGATTGGCACCGCAGATTATTTAATAATAATGAATCCTCAACAGCGCTCGTTCAAATACGAAGATGGTTGTATTATGGTAGCTGAAGGAATCCGAGAGGCTACCAATCAAAAGGGCGAATTGGCTATATATTCTCGATGGTGGGCTGAAGGAGCTGATGTCTCCACGCTGTTGGTGGTGTGGTGCCCCTAAACTGCATCGTCTGGTGCATGTTTGAAATGCGCGAGATGGCTCCGGGCCGTTTAATTGGATGAATGTGTATATATGTCAGGTACCGAGATGGCATGCCGAAGACCTAAATAGTGAACAGTCCCTGATTCATTCCATGCAAGTAGAAGATATACCTAGGTAGCCTAAGTACTGTAGATAGGCATGTGTTGTAAGGTTAATAATACATCCAGGGGAAGAACAGTCGGGGGGTTTTCGGAATTTGTACAGTATGACGGATGTGTAAGCTACAGTACCTTGTTTAAGATAAGCGTTGTGATACATTATTAGTGTTGGTTGTTTGGGTGAAACGAATCCGGTATACGTGGTGATAATCTTTCTTGAGTATCCTGTGATTGCGTCTTGTAGAGTCGTTCAACAGTATCCTAGCTATTATGGTGTAGTAGGAAACCGAGGTACCTAGTTAGGTATGATAATAGAGATTTCGAGAATTGCGTTTTGAATCGTCAATGCGAATGCCTTCTATAACCGCTTTCTCATCAGCGCGGAGTGCAGTCGTTGAACCCAGAGCTCATCATACAGTAGTTCCAAATCCTCGAGTGTCAATGCTAGTTCGAAGGATCAATTAAATTGGTCTGATTTTTCCTAAGGATGCCGGGGATAAAAACTGCCTAGCCTCTAATCTGATCTGATCTGAGATCTGAGAATAGGTAGAGGTAGCCAGATATGTGATAGTGTAAAAAAGGATGCTGTAAGTAATAGCTGATTTTTGAGTGCCGTATGTGAGTAATAATACACCGGACGTGGCTCCTTCCTTGCGGTCCGTGAACGTGACTCCCTGTGTTCAAGTTATTTAGTGCGTCTATATAAAGTCTAGTCTAACCTAGAAGTCGCTATTTAGACAAGTATAGGTACTTGTGCAGGGACTCGACGCCTCAGGGCTCTTGCTCTAGCGCTACTAGCTTCGGAGAGCTTGGACCTTAGACTCGAAAGCAACTTCTAGATCGATAGTTAGCTTGAGTGACTCGTAAGTTGTAATATAAATCCATCTACAGTATGTAGGTATGAAATTATATCTTGGATATCCATAGCATTGTTGAATGTTATACGTAAGATAATAGGCACTGAATAACATCGATATCATTAGAACCACCCGACTTTTGTTTTCGTTCGTAACTCCCTGCCTCGGTAGGACTTTAGACTTCTATGCATTACTTAAATTTCTCTTGGCATTTGATGTGAACGTCTCGGTCAGAAAAAGGAGTTTCCTATGTTTGTCCTTTACCATAGAAGGGTGCGTCCGCCGCTAATAGCACCTTATCTCCTCAAAATGAGCATGCTGTACTCTCGGTTTCGTTTTCGGTCACCTCCAATTGCCTTCGTCCCCGCTCACATCTAAAGCCTTCTAGAAGTCTAGAAACAGCGTAGAAGGGCAGATATTAAGCATGCAGTAATACGGCCGATTGTCTCATTAGTCGCGATCCGTTGTACTCGACGAACGCGTAGTACATAACCATTACTTCATGTCTTCTTGCGCTTCAGATTAACAAACAACCCGAAGTTCCGAGTGAAAGCCACGCAAATGATGGTATCCTTCCTAGAAAGGGTCCCCCTATCTCCATCCCTGAGTACGAAGTGGTTGAACTGGGCCAAGCAAGACATGGGAATGGAAGGATCGTGGATCCAAGCTACATAGTATACCCCCCAAAGCGGAACCTGGGCACGACATGGACCTCTTTTTTTCTACTCTAGTGCTAGTATTACAAGAGGAACCACCTAACTGTGCATACATGTAACATACATGTACCGTCTGGGGGCGAGCCCATGCCGTACCCCATCGAATCCCACAATCATTCATCTCTCATAACCTTCATGGTTCTAATACAACCGCGGGATATATACGATATGATTAAAAAACAAGATAGCGAAATATATGTATATATTTACGTTAGCATCAGTTGAGGCTTATGATTGGTGAGTTTGCATTGTTCCAACATACATAGTGTTCCTTGGCGGAAATACCTAGACCTAGCTAGGATCAAGGTCGGGGCTCACTTTAGATAATCTCGAGTTGTTCCGTTGAAACTCCCGATCCTTCCTTGTCTTAATAAGGTAGCTTTTTTTATTCAGTGTTGTACCTACCTTTTGTAACAATGTACACCCCTCCCTTCCCCCAAAGCAAAAGCGCAACACGGACTAGGGCATCGTCGGCGGGTCTGGGCTGAACCTACATTAGACCCTGTTCCCGAGGTATACTGGTCCTCAAAGGAACCATACGGGGGACCACACCTACCTTCCATTTGCAACTACGTACATACGACCCGAGCCACCAATGCAGATGGTTCAATGTCATTGATATACGTATCTACTTTCTACTTTCCAACTTACATTCTAAGTAGCGACTTACGACTTACCTTACAGACGTGTATGTATTTGATATACCTACATATATACAAATACGCTACCTACCAAGTTGGCGCCATTTGTGAATATCTTGGCTTACTTTTATTCTTTTTCGAGATCCACAAATACTGCCGGCCTTCTCACGACCCATCCAACGACTTTCTGCATCTCGCATCTCGGCCCCAATTCTCCTTCAATCTTGGCCGTAGTCCAGAGCACCCAAATTGCCCAGGCTACCTACCTACATACTTCCATACATCGACCTCCTGTGTTGGCCTCCCCCACATCGACAGAAATATCGGCGGCGAGAAAACCGGCTGGCTAAATTCTTCGACCTGCAAGGCTGACTTCCGCGACAATTAAGTCGAACGGACTCCATGTCAGATATTCGGGACATAGCAGCAAAACTTCATCTACGAACAAAGGCTGGAAAACGAAGACCTTCAGAAACCCCCTAAACCGCTAAACCGGTTCCCAATTACGAGATAGATCGTTGAAGCAATGCGGTTCGTGGTTCCGTATTTTCTAGAAATCCCTTCTAGTTCCCCGCCGCGGAGTCCTGCATCCACCCTCCTTTGTCACTTGTCTCGACTATTTTGTTTCGGTCCTGCTAACTTCGTTCTTTGATTTCTCTTGTGTTTAGACTTGATGGACGTTGCGACTGAGAGTGCGCCGCGAAACATTCCGGGCAATAAGGTGGACGAAAGTATGGGCGCACGTACGGTTCCAATCATTACCGCGCCTACGCAGATGCCAACCATAAAGATGTCGGCACCTTCGCCATCGGGTGAACCTATGGAGATCACCACGCCTACCAACTCCTCCGCCCCGCAGAGTGCCAGCAAAAGTTCCGAAGGAGAAGGTAGCGACACCAACGATCGTCAAGGGACTGCGCTCTCGGGTGAACATAATACAAACTCCGCCTCAAGCACGATGCCTGCACCAGCCGCTGCCGCTGTTCATCAGCCGAAGATAGTACAGACTGCATTCATTCATAAACTCTACAAGTGCGTGTGATCCAAATCTTTGGACGCGGTATCCGCAGATCCACTAACAAAATCGTAGCATGTTGGAAGACCCGAACATACAGCATCTTATCAGCTGGTCGAGCTCTGCCGAGAGCTTCGTTATGTCACCTTCGCATGATTTCTCTAAAGTTCTTGCGTATGTTTTGAATCGACGTAGCCCATAAAACGAGACTAATTGGGCAACAGCCAATATTTCAAACACACGAACATTTCTTCTTTCGTCAGGCAGCTGAATATGTATGGTTTTCATAAAGGTACGCGCGGAGATGATGGCCGCCGCTAAAAAATAAGAGTCTTAGTCGGCTGACAAAGTGAGCACTGCAGTGAGCGACGTATTCCACACAGGCTCCCCAGAAACTGCGCTGTGGGAGTTTAAGCATGGCAATGGCAACTTCAAGAGGGGCGATTTGGTTGGATTGCGTGAGATTAAACGCCGGGCGTCTCGCCACGCATTGGTACATCGAGAGTACAATAATCAGAAACCGACCCCATCGCAACCCGGCACTCCGGCGGAACCCATGCCACCTATTCATGATAACTCAGATCCGAGACTCTCGGGCATTGAGCACACCCTGTATGAAGTCCAAACCAGGCTGCAACGCAGTGAGGAGAATGCGCATTACATGAATGTGAAGCAGCAAGCAATGGCGGACGCCATGGGTCGCTTGCTTCAGTTGAATCAGGAACTGTCTAGAACGGTCCTGAGTTTGGTTCCACCCGAGAACCCTATTCATAGGGATGGTAAGTTTCGATTCCTGCATGGACCCAGGGGTTATCCGGTAGTCTAATATTGCTGTAGTCCTTGCGCTGCAAGGGGAAATTCAACGCCAGACCGAATTTGTCCGGTCTATTGACGAACCGCACGAGCCACCCTTCCCGAACAGCCGCCAACTCTTTGCGAACCTTGACAACCCCCCTGTATCGCCCCGACAGCTGGCTCAGGACGATCAACGGAGGTTAGGCGTCCATCAGTCTCGTGGCGCTAACTTCTACCGACCGCCAGTTCCGTCTAATCTCTCCATCAGCTCACGCCGATCGTATGGGTCTATTAGCGGGAGTACAACCCAGTCCTCACCTTCTCCTCTTCGATCTCAAGCACCACCGCCGTCTGGGCCTCACCCACTTGCGACTGTTGAACCACCACCAAGTGGCTTACCTAGACGGCATACGTCAGCTGATATCCGAGCTCATGGATGGCAGCCTACTAATCCGCCGCCCTACGTCTCTTCTGGTCCACCTTCATCTCATTGGCCGTCTTCTCCCAATAGGGCGCCCCAAGATGAGCAGCGAATTCGCGAGCCTCCACCTCACTATTCGTTGTCGCGGCCTGCTACCCCGCCACCCCCTTTCTCCAATGGTAGCATCGGGAACGGCTTGGAAAGCTTAAACAATTGGTCCTGGGGTTCGGCCAACCGAGAGAACAAGAACCTAGCTATTAAAGACATGTCTGCGCCCCCGACCAGACGGGGAAGTATGGCGCATATTCTTAATCCTACGGACACAGTAGAACGAGACGATGAGGACGACCCTCGAGGGGATGATGATCCGCGGAAACGCAAGCGAGTGCAATAATTTACATCATAGGTCCTTAAATATCCTGCATTTCGCGTCATGGGAGCGTTGTCGCATTATTATACCACACATGGAGGGCCATTTGTTTCTTGTATAGAGCGACTAATGCGGAATACACGAGTCTCTTAGGATTCAGCAGACGACACCACGGCCACTTTGTCACGAAATACTGATCATGCATCTTACGAATTTCCTTCATATCTATCTCGAAAATCATTTCGTTTTCTCGCTATTCTCGCTATACTCTTCATTTGGATATTTCCGTTTCCCACTAAAATACCAAAAAGCGGTGGCTATTTTGAACATTTACTAGGTATGGCCTGGCGGTGGCGGTGGCGGTGGCGGTTGAGGGACCAACCGGTTGGTATATTCCATTGACTCAGGGGATTTCAGACCTCGAGACCGTGAACGGAAGTCTGAATCGACCCGCTCACGGGGTTGTACAATACGGAACATGAACTTGCTGCCGGTTCGGGAAGGGGGCGGACTATTGTTGTAAACCGTTGGACGGGAACCAAGGGAAAATTTTACACCTTGACGCTTCACGCGCAACTACGCTCGCGGAGTCACTAATCATGTACTCTTATGAAGTAGTTAATTTTTTCGGAGCAGAGGCTTATTCGCACAACTTACATAGGATAGACCCGTAATAGCTCCTAAATAAGTTTAATTCCTGTACCATTTGCCCTATTTTGAAGTAGCCCGTAGTGTACCAGGAGGTAAGTGTATATTCAGGGGTATCAATTGCAGGATTCTATGTCTTCAAAATAGATAGGAATAACCGTGAACTTCGGCCCTTACTCCTCGCCTACCTTATTCTTTGAGTTCTTTTTCTTTTTCTTCTTCCGCCTTTTCTTCGCACCTCCTTCGACAACGGGTTGACCCGGCTCCTCTTCTCCTGTAGGCTGAATGGCCAAATTCTCCGCACCCCCCTGGGAATCATCCCGGCAGTCAACCCGCTCGTCAGAATCCGTCTTATTAGGCACTTCAAACATAGGTGGCGCATCCGGCTGTATACGATCGCCACCGTCCTGCCGCTCCCCGTCGCCACCCTCCATCTCCGCCCGCGACCGCTTCCCAACCCTCTTGGCTCTCCCGAGCCCGCTACGCCCCGCCTCCTCGTCGCTGCTGTCCTCCCTTCGCACCCATTTCTTCTGGCCCTCGCTATCGGCTGCGCCGCCTCGCCCTCGCTTCCCGAGGAGCCGTCCGCGCAGCCGAGACGTCTCCCGGTCTTGCCCTTTGCTGCCGTTCTCGTTCTCGCCGCCTTTTCCGCCGGAGCGAGCAGGGCCAGATCCGATGCCCGCGTTCGGATCTAAGCCCCGCTCCTCTGCGAACTCGGCTTCTTCTGCCTGGCGCCTCGCCGCGGCGTCTCGGGCGCTGGACGGGTTGGAGCTCCCGCTAAGCGCGGAGAAGGAGCCGCTGCCGGAAGAGGAAGAGGTGTTGATGAGGTCGGAGCGCGAGGGGAGGAATGATCGCGCGGCTTTTAGGCGCGCTTCGAGCTGGGTCTGGATGCGGTTCATGTTCACGGTGAAGTCGGGCGCTGGGTTGCCGGTAGGGGCGCTCTTCGAGGAAGAGGTAGTGGATTTGCTTGTCGACGCCATTGTGAATAGAACGTTGGTCGCGCTTATTATATGAGTATGGTAAGGGTAATGGCTGACGCTAATTGCTATCGCCAAATCATGATGCTTGTGTGTGACCCTGTTGCTATACCGTCGGCAGCGTACAGCGAGCCGGTTCTATGTTTTTCGAGGTCGGGAAAGAAAGGATAAACCCGGCGATATACGATAAGATATTGGCACAGTGCTACTTCGTCATACACTCAGTGCTGTAATTATCTCGGGAAAGTTTCACAATATTTTACCGAGACTTTCGTCAGGAAAAGTAGCGGGGTATACTTATTCCGGGCCGGTTGCACATGCCTGCTGAGGTCATGCCTGGCACGGTGCATCAGCTGCAAGCTGCAGCTCACCGGGCAAGGTGGAGCCCTCGATAGACGAATGACCGGATTTTCCCGTTTCTGCCGAAAAAGAAGCTCCTGAATGGTTTACGGCCGGGGCCAGTTGTTTTCTTGTTTGACGATAGCGTCACGATTAAAACACCTCGTTCTCATCCACCTCAACGAGCAACTAGTGGTGCTCCGTTTTCTTTCGAGCTAATTAGTCAATTGAGGCTCAGTCCTATCTAGTTGCAATGTTCAACTTCGCTCGCAGCCGTGCTGCGGCTTCTGCCCTGCGATCATCCAAGGCAAGTTAGAGGAGTAGTCGATATATATAATAAGATTTCAACCGAGTTATTTAACTTTCTTACTATCATATGCTAATGTGATGCCACTTCACTTAGACCGCCTTCTCTCCCGCCACCAGATTCCCCGGCATCGCCCAACAACAGCGAAGAAACCTGAGCATTCACGAATATCTCTCAGCCGACCTACTGCGACAGGTAGAACTTATCCCTCCACGCTAGCACCCGAGTTTTTCCTAATGCGCTTTTATAGTATGGCATTGGAGTACCTAAGGGGTACAACGCTAAGTCTGCTGCCGAAGCTGAGAAGGTAGCAAAGGAGATCGGTGGTGAGGATATGGTCATCAAGGCCCAGGTCCTCGCTGGTGGACGAGGAAAGGGTAGCTTCGACAATGGCCTGAAGGGAGGTGTCCGTGTCATCTACTCGCCTACCGAGGCCAAGATGTTCGCCGAGCAGATGATCGGCCACAAGCTCATTACCAAGCAGACTGGTGCGGCTGGCCGCCTCTGCAACTCCGTCTACATCTGCGAGCGCAAGTTCGCCCGCCGCGAGTTTTACCTGGCCATTCTGATGGACCGAGCTTCGCAAGGCCCAGTCATCGTCTCCTCGTCCCAAGGTGGCATGGATATCGAGACCGTCGCCAAGGAGAACCCTGATGCTATCAACACCACCTACATAGACATCAAGACTGGTGTGACCGACGAGATCGCTCGGGATATTGCGACCAAGCTTGGCTTCAGCGAGCAGTGCATCGAGGAGGCCAAGGACACCATCCAGAAGCTCTACAAGATTTTCCTCGAGAAGGACGCTACCCAGATCGAGATCAACCCCCTGTCTGAGACCTCTGACCACCAAGTTATGTGCATGGATGCCAAGTTCGGCTTCGACGACAACGCCCATTACCGACAGAAGGAGATCTTCTCGTGGCGCGACACTACTCAAGAGGACCCCGAGGAAGTTCGTGCTGCCGAGTCCGGACTTAACTTCATCAAGCTCGACGGCGACATTGGCTGCCTCGTCAACGGTGCCGGTCTTGCCATGGCTACCATGGACATCATCAAGCTGAACGGTGGCCAGCCCGCTAACTTCCTCGACGTCGGTGGTGGTGCCACCCCTGCCGCCATCAAGGAAGCTTTCGAGCTTATCACCAGCGACCCCAAGGTCACCGCCATCTTCGTGAACATCTTCGGTGGTATCGTGCGCTGCGACGCCATCGCCCACGGTCTCATCAACACCGTTAAGACGCTAAACCTCAAGGTCCCCATCATCGCCCGACTGCAAGGAACCAACATGGAGCAAGCCCACCAACTCATCAACGACTCGGGAATGAAGATTTTCTCCATCGACGACCTCCAGAGCGCCGCGGAGAAGTCTGTGCAACTCTCTAAGGTTGTGAAGATGGGTACGTTATGTCTATATAAAATCTAATAACTTGAAACGAGACGAAACTAACTGTTGCCTAGCTCGGGATATTGACGTTGGCGTCGAGTTCAGTTTGGGTATTTAAGGACGATAGGTATAGAAACTGGTCTGATAGACTGTACTAACATTTCCAGGGTTTGACCCCGGAAGATCGTGAGATAATGAAAGAGAGGGGGGAGAAAGGGTGTTGCGAAATAGAGCTAGGGCGGGTTTGTCACTATTGCATGCATCACTGATCGATGTTTTCTCTTACGCTCTACCAATGGAATCTCGTTTCCTGATTTAGACTCTAGTCTATTCGGTTCTTATCGTTCCCGTGACGGTTGATTGCAACCTAGAGAAGAGATGATGCTAACGGGACGTGTAGTCGTGCGCTCTTGCTGACCGTAATTCTGCAGTGCGTCGGTAGAACAGCAATTATGAACCCCCCGTTCTATCCATAGCTCCTCGACGTCGATCCTAGGCGCCGAATAGTGCCTCCCACCAGGCTCCAAGTTTCTCCCACAAATCCTCAGCATCCGTTTGCTCGGTATACTTCTGGCCGTGGATCAACGCCTTATAGCTCGGTACGTCCATGAAGACGATCTGCCGCTGCTGGCGCTCCCGCTCCCGGTCTTGCAACCCCAGGTACTTCATCCAGGCAAGCGTTCCGACGAACGCCAGCAACAGCGCCCAAAGAATCACCTTCCGCACCAGTCTCAGGGTTCCCGGCCACGTGCTCTGCTGGTACGCCGTCAGGTTCAGCCAGTACCAGCGCTCGCACGCGAATACCGTCCTCTTGTACTCCTCCTTCGCTCCATTCCCAATCCCCTTAGCCTTCCGCCACACCAAGTCCACCCCTTCTACACCGCGTCCCCAGGCTCTAGCGAACAGCGGCGGCCGTACTGGCGCCCCCTCCGGCGTCGGCGTCGGCGGCGACCCGGGCGTACGGCACAGCTTCATCTGGTGCTGCCGGAACGCGGCTTCCTTGTCGAGCTGCTCCTGCTCCTCGGGCGAGATGCCGCCGAAGGCGTGTTGCAGGGGAGATGTTGGTGCGCTGTTCGCGTAGGGGCTGTGGCGCGGTGAGGTGTGGCGCTCGGACCAGGGAATGCGGTTCCCGTAGGCGCCTTCGGGGGTGTGGATGTGGTAGGACATCTTCGTGTGCTGAGGTTGGCAGGTAGGTAGGTTGGATTGTGTTGGTGAGTTGTTGGTGTGGCGGTTTCTTGCTGGTGGAAAGGGGTGCGGTTGGTTCGCTAGGCAGCCGCGAGGTGGTGTGGTTCAGGGGCAGGCTACTTCGGCTGGGTATTGGAGATTCGTACGAAGTTGCGATACCGAGGGTTGGATTATTGGTTGAGTGTCCGTTCGTCTGATAGGACGGGTATGTTGACTACGAAACTATCTTCTTGTTGTTCGTGGTCGCGAATGTGGTGCCACTATGGGGATCGCAAGCTTGATTTCAAGAAGGGGTTTCAGACGAGCAACCTGCTGGTTTATGGGGCGATCGCATTCGAAGCTGAAGGGTACCACGCAGGAAAGAAACCAAGTCAGGAGTGTTAGGGATGGCCAAAAGGAGTGAGTGTATATGCATAGGTCGCGACGAAAAGGGAGGAAACGAGCTTTGTTATGACTTGAAAAGGAAACCTGTCAGGTTTTTTTCAGTATAGTGTATGCTTAGGCCAATGACCACTGGGCAGTTTATCGAATCACGATTACCAGGACCTCACTGTACTGATTATTCGAGAGGATTATCCGAAAACATAGTATGCACGTGCCACTAGCACTGCAAAACATCGAACTCGCGTTCAGCCTCACCCTAATTGTCCTGTCAATCAAGTTCTTTCTTGTCTTCTCCCTAACAATTCACAGTTTCAAAGCGTTTGGATAGACTCTGAATCATTTTGGTAGTGGTTTTTGCCCTTACATTCACCATTGTTAGGCGATAGCTTCAGTATCGCTTGCCTGCATATGTTAGACATCACACATCAATGGAGGGTTTAGATGGGCTTTCTAGAACTATCAAGTCACTTAGTAACCAATATACCTTCGCAAGTTCCTAACTTGGTCCTATTTCACAGTTGTCTAATCAATATCCAGCAGCGCTTCTCCCGGTAGGCTAAGCAGAGAACGAATTCTCCCCTATCCACGGTCGGGGTAATGAAATCAACACAAGACTTTTTGAAGCTATCTTCGTAACTTATCTAATAATGAACTTACAGTTTCAGTTCTTGTTAGGTGGGGGATGGATGCTACTGTTCTTGCTCAAGCAGTCGTTCTACTTGAACAAGACGGATGAGTTTGCTTAGTCAATTAAGCGTAGGAATACGATATTGGGACAACCCATTGAAATGCACTCATATGTAAGCTAATAGCCATTTTCTATTGCTATGAACGAGGTAAGTTAGATATTAATAATACACTTGGAAACTCCAAGGATTGTTCCTGACGACTTGTTCTGTAGCATACGGGCTCTGATCGTCAATTGACTACATGTAATATACGGCGTCACAACTGATGACTGACCTCCCAATTGGTGGCGGAAAAGATTATGGGTTTCGGTATTCCCGTGTAGTGTCAGCTCGCATCCAATATCCTTAGTTCAGGCTAGAATCATTAAATTTTCTGTGCTGAGTATGTTCGCGATGTTCTACAAATCACGTTTTGAGGTCCCGAGATGATGGGTCGTCCAAGGACTCCGAATTATATCCGCCAACTCACCGAAAGCTTGTCCGTAACCAGCGACAGGTACCGACGTCCACTACTTATGTACCTATACCTAAGCAATGGATCTACAATTCCCCTGACTAAGTCGCGAACTAATCTCCAAGGACAGCCTGCCTACCGAAATCTGCATGCAACATCGACATCGGCAACAGAGTAGTAGACCCCAATGCTTCGATGCAAACAAGTAACGTCGATATTGGATATCCAATATGCTTCATACTGAACACCATTGAATGTTACCATGATGTTACTGTGTTATGGGGGTGGGGGCCGCTTGGCGATGCTCGTGTAACCGATGGCATTCCCATCCATCATATCCAGCCTCACAAGATTCTCCACTAGTATTGGCTTATAAGCTCTCTGGGGTATATGAGCTCAATGTTCCGCTAGCGAATGAATGAAAACAAGTATATATAAATATCTTTGCCTCGTATGCGTGCAAACATAAGGCGACGACTACTGTACTACCCAAACGCCTTATTATAGCAGGTGTCTTTACAGTTTGCTTGCATCCTCTTGCTGCAACAAACTCATCTTAACTTATTCTTACCTCGCGAATCAAGAATATGCACACATCCTAGTAGTATTTTTAGTTAATGCAACGGCGGCGTCTTGCTGGATTAGCTATGTAGGTATATGTGCGTGAGGGTCCGATATTATATGTACTCGGGACTAAGGAGATCTTGGCGTTCCTGGTGGCGACACGCGGGATGACTCGGGTATACCAGCTCGGAGCCTCAGCAAGTTGCAAATTCATATATAAGACCCGGTAACCGCCTCCGTCCGGTGTAAATTCTTGTCAGATATCGCACAGCTTCAGAGATGTTTCCAGTTTTGATACATCTTTGCATCTGAAAATCCTACGGTCTTGCAAACCTCGCACAAGCTCCCCTCGGACTGGTGCAATCTTGCTCGACCACCGGCCGAGTCCGGGTTACACCCCTTACACGCCATTTTAAATGAGAAAATAATTAATACGTCACTTAAATATACCTACCTCTGCATATACCAAGAATAACACATCATGAAGGCCGAATTGCAAAATTGGTGGCGCAGCCAGACCGTTCATCCATCCCGTTTACAGCCCACGGTGCCAATCTGCCCATGTGCCGCATGCTTCAACGGGACCGGACACGGCCAAGAAGTGTTCCGAGACCCCATAGATCCCGGTGAGGTCCTGCCTCCCAGAAAGAAGAAGGCCGTCGTCACCACCACCGCCGCCGAGAAGTCGAAAGAGAATGGATCTAAATTGAAGGCTTTCAAGAAGCCGTGGTACAAGCAAGCCGGCGCTCTGACGCGGAAGCTAAGCACTTCAAGCATGGCATCGGATCTAGCTCCGCTATGCTCGGCTTCGAGATCATCGGTAGCTCAGTCAACACAGCGAGTAAGCATCGATACTCAGGTATGAGTCAGTTTAGCGTGCCGGGCACCTATCAGGGTTGAGGGGGCCTGATCATCCTCATGAAGAGATAGGGATACCCATGGGAATGGTTTTGGAGTAAGGGAGTTCTGGCGGTCAATAGCCTTCGGCGTCATGGGAAATTTTTGGCGTTGATGGTGTTGTTTGTTGGGCGTTAGGTTTTGTCTGGAAAGGCGAAAAAAAGGACGCCACGCTATGGCCCCCTGAAAAAAGTTAGATGCCGAGTTTCGTGCGGGCCTGCCCGTACCGTGGTTTCGGGGCGATTCTAGGGCGTCTGGTGACTTATCGATACGCCCTAGGCAAATTGCTAGGTGAGACAATCTCACCTCATCGGCAGGCGGCATACGGCAGATCAGTTTGCATTATCGATTATCCATTATTTCACTCAAAGGGCGTCGCGTCTTCAACAGGGAACTCTAAGCACGATACCCCTTATACTTAGCGCTTGTTTTACCTTACTATTTCTAGAAGCTGCATGTAATTTTGACGATCTCCACGATATCTTTACCACATGCCCCAGACCTTCATTTGATTGAGCGAATAAGGCATTTGAGCAAGGTGACGTCACATGTCCTGATTCTATTAAGCTATTGGACCGGTTCCACGAACGATCTCCCCTTGGAGCTGAGAAGGTGGATGCAGACGCTTAAGCACGTGTCAGCGAATCTACATAAAATTCTACCCATTAGGAACGCGAGCACCATGGCCGGCTCCAAGGTTGATGCCGCCATATTGGAAGCATTGGGATTGGATGCCGGATCCACCACGATTACTTCCCATGGCAGCTCCGGATTTGCGTCCAGCTTCAAGCTGAGCTCAACCGTAGATGGCAAGGAGAAAAACTACTTCGTCAAGACCGGAAATACACCGGACTCCGAGCTCATGTTCAAAGGTTAGTAGTAGTATGACCGTCCCCCTTATACCAGTAGCAGTTCGGTGAATGTAACCTAAATTGGAAGACTAACCGCAGATAGGAGAACATGAATCCCTCAACGCCATCTACTCGGTAGTCCCCAACCTGTGCCCGAAATCCCACGCCAACGGCGCATGCCAGTCAGATCCCAAGAGATTCTTTCTGGTAACAGACTTCCTCGAGCTCGGATCATCTCACCCCGGCGGCTCGGGCCAGTCCTTCGCGCAGAAACTCGCGAAGCTGCACACGACGCCAGCACCTGTCCCCGCGGGCTTCGATAAGCCTATGTACGGGTTCCCCGTCACCACGTTCTGCGGCGCCTCGCCACAAGACAACTCGTGGAAAGCCTCGTGGGCGGACTTCTACGCCAACAACCGGCTGCGCGCCATCATCCGCCAAGGCATCGAAGCCAACGGCGCGGACCCGGATCTCGCCGCCGCGGTCGAGAAGACGGCTGCCGTTGTGGTGCCGAGGCTCATAGGGGACGACCACGTGAAAGGTGTGTATCCCGTGATCGTGCACGGCGATCTTTGGAGCGGCAACCACGGCCGCGGTAGGATTGCGGGGAAAGGAGGAGTCGAGGAGGTTGTGTTCGATGCGTCGGCGGTCTACGGACACTCCGAGTACGAGCTCGGCATCATGCGCATGTTTGGGGGGTTCGGGAGCAGCTTCTGGAAGGAGTACGAGAGCCTCGTTCCGAAGGCGGAACCTAAAGAGGAGTGGGATGATCGGGTGGCGTTGTATGAACTGTGAGTTATAACGGCCCGGGTGTCCCTCTTAAACCTCGGGGTTGAGTATGCTAACAGTCGTTGCATTAGGTATCATCATCTGAACCATTGGGCGATATTCGGCGGCGGATATCGAAGCGGAGCGATGTCGATTATGAGAAAGCTCAACACGAAGTATGGTTAAGTAGCGGCTTACTTATCTATTGACTATCTGCAATATTCATCTGGATCTGTTCGCTGTATCTGTAGGCGGAAATTGGGTTAGAGCTAAAATGGCCTACTTAACAAGTCATTTCTCAGAAAAATGACGGCGGAGCAAAAAGGGAGATACCATGATAAGAATGAATCACTTACTATGAGATATATTTGAAATGTGACATGTATATCACTCCCGATCATTTTGTCCCGATTCCGTGTAAACCAGCGGGACGCAGTAACAGTCGGAGGAGCTGACTCATTCCCGGGCGGATCCGACATACTAAAGATAGCACCGCAATTTAGTCGTCCGCTCGCTAAATTCCGCCATCTTCAGCTTTCTCCGCGAACAAAGATCTGAGTCTTATTGGCCTCTTACCCACCACCGGTGCAGTGGAACAGGTATAATTTTGGGGTGGCTTTTCCAGCCGAATCGAGGATGGAGGACAGGAAGGCGTTCATCGTTGGCATTAGCGGGGCTTCGTCGAGCGGGAAGACGACTCTTGCGCGGCTGCTGCGCGATGTCTTTCCGAACTCGTTTATTTTGCACGAGGATGATTTTTATAAAGAGGAGACCGAGTGAGTTGTTTTGCTTCCATATAATCTGGGGCGTAAAATAGTATTAATGGTCTGGTATAGACTTCCCTACAAAGAAGGCCTCTTGGACTGGGACTGCGCCGAGTCTCTCTACATCCCGGACATGAAGCGGGCGCTGGAACATATCCGCGCCCATGGCAAATTCCCAGTAATTCACCTACCTACCTAACTTTCTCTGAATCTAGACCGTAAACTAATAACACAAAGCCCTTCGTCGACTCAAAAGAAGACCAAAACTCCGTCGGCGCATGCCCGGTCTCAGACTCTGCAATAGCCGCAGCGAAGGAAAAAGTCGCCGCATGGCTGGCCCCGGGCCAACCGGGGCACAACATCCTCTCCCCTAACGCCGGTCTCCGCATTTGTCTGCTAGACGGCTTCCTGCTCTACTCGCCCGAGCTCGAGGCCGGCGGCATCCCCGCGCTCCTCGACACCAAGCTCTTCCTGCTCGTGAGTCGCGCGCGCGCGACGCAGCGAAGGGAGAGGCGCGACGGGTACGTGACGCTGGAGGGCTTCTGGACGGACCCGCCCGGGTACGTGGAGAAGATCGTGTGGCCGAACTACGCGGCGTCGCACGCGGGATTGTTCTTAGAAGGGGATGTGGAGGGCGCGCTGGATGAGAGCGTGTTGAGGGAGAAGGGGCTCTTGGCGCAGGTGGGCAGGGGGTTGGATGTGGATATGGAGACGACGTTTACCTGGGCCGTGGATGTGTTGATGAGGGAGTTGGAGGAGAAGGTTGGGAAGGCGAGGTGACGGCGCTTGATTTAGGGGATATTTATGGTGGGGTTAGGAGATGCGAAAGGATAGATGGATGATGTTGGATTTATTATGAATATATTTTACCATTTTGATTTTACACTATGCTATGTGTGATGTATATATGTTCTAAACTAGGAGACGGCAAAGTAAATCGTGGCTTCTACCGGGTTACTATTGTGTTTCCTCTAAAAGCTCTAGCAAGCTTCCTCCGATCTATAGCGTCGTGTCTTCATCTTACAATTTCGTGGCATTATTGATATAGCCAGCTTAAGCCTAGTGACCAGTTCATCGCCACGTATCCGACTTCACCGCCGTGGTAGCACATGTCTTCGGGACGGTGTAAGATCGGTCCGGGTCCGCCTCCCATGATATCGAGCCGTCGGTATTGACCACAATATACTTATATTGGATCGTCTGACCGGCGGGTAGAGTAACAGTCGCTTGCCAGACAGGGTTGCTTGTAGTGTATTGCGAAGCGCTGAGCGCGACAGCCTTGCTAGTATCCCAATTTCCAAGCGCAGCGACGTTACCAACAATCTTGACGGTCTGTCCGTAGACCGTAGTCTTGAGCTCGTTGAAAGTTACCTTCACAGAGGTCGCGGTAGCGCAAGGACCTGCTGACGTAGTGGTGACTGTAGGGCGGGTGAATGTGTTAGACGGAGGGCCGGTGGTAATCGCAGTCTGGCTGGCCGGGAAAGATGAAATAGTGGCAGTCGAGTACGATCCAGCCTGGCTCGTCGCCTTGCAAACACCGGGAACCGAAGTTGCAGTTGAGCCTGCTCCAGCCCATCCAGCCGGGACTATGCCGGACCTCCTGGCGACGGCAGTCAAGAACGAGGCATATGACCACGTAAGATCCCGAGCCGACAGCGGCGTACCATCATTACGATCGAATTGTTCAGCCAAGGAACCATCGGATCCCGCGTATTGCGATACGATGTTCACAAAACCTTCGGCGTAAATGAATACGGCATTGTACAGCGTGGTGTAGGTCTCGGAGCCAGCGTTGTAGGTTCCAGCTGAGACTCCTGGAACGAGGTCTTGGAAGAAGGGCAGCGAAGTGGTGGTGACGGTAATAGACCCTTGTGTTTGCCATACGTATAGAGAGTCATAAAGCTGCTCCGCCGCTGCGAGTGTGTTGAGATACCACCTTATAGATGTCAGTAACGGATTCATAAGACGACCAAATGAGAGACCACTCACGGGTTACCATTGTAGTAAACATCCTCGGGGTATCGACCCACGGCAATAGGCGATCCGGCCGAAACCCCCGAGTTAATAGTATATATGTCACGGAACGCGTCAACGACGGCCTTGTGGCTAGCCAGAGCTCGGTCACTGCAGGGTTGGAAAGTTGCAGTGTCGCAACCTAATGCTGGATCAAAAGTGTGTATGGAGCCCAAAATTACGTTCGCATCTTTAGCAGACCTGCCATTATTGACGTTCGTGTTAGCCAAAATGTAGCCGTTGGAAGGCGACCAGAATGTCTGCAAAAAGCAGAGAACCTGAGGCGCAATGGCATCACAGGCGGGGCAGCTTGTTCCGAGAGTCTTAGCCAGAGCACTTCCTTCGACTAGAGATCGGTGCTGGGCGGCGGTTGTGAAGAAAGAGCTTCCGTTAACTTCCTCCCAGAGGTCAAATCCGGTCTGGTTCCAGTACTGAGCGACGTAGGTAAGATCGTTGCGGATTATAGGCCAAACCAAATCGGTAGCCGTCGACTTGTATCCATTCGCAACCAGCCATTTGGAATATCCGATCATGGCAATGGCTCGAAGGGCTGGCCCATCTCGTTGCGGACGACCCCAGCCATCGGTGAAAGCACTTAGGTCAACATTGTATTTTGCCTCTCCTAAGCCCGTTCCGTCGGATAGAGAACCAGAAGGGTTAGATACGGTTTGGAGCTTAGCTTGGGCTACAATATAGTTCTGAATCTGAGTTTGCAAGTTCGCGTCGTAGCTATAAGCGAGTCTGTCGACGATGGCCTTGAAGACAAGGGCAGCATCCCTAGTCCAGGTATAGAAATCTACATAGGGAGCTAGTAAGTATTTGGCATTACGATATTAAGAAAAGACAAATTCCTTACAATTCGGGTCTGAGGTGGACGGAGAAGCGATCACGATTCCTGAACTGGCCCCCTGAGCATGGCACCCAGATGAGCCGATATTGCACAGGAGCTCCTCCAGAGCAATGGGTTCCTCCTTGGCTATGAAATCATCGACCGTTCTCTTAAGAATTTCGCCGTCTCGTCGCAAGCGAGCACTACCTGGTAAGCCCAGAACCGCCTGGAAGGCGAAGCCGCCTAGTAGGAATAGAGAAGTGAAGCCCTGCATGATGGGTTGAATGAGCGAGCTGCCGTTGCTGGTGAGGAAACCCAGGGTCGTGTTCTGTAAGACGTCCATGTTGCCTCGCTCTTATATACGAAGCTCTTTAAGAGCATCGTGATGAAGCTCTATCCCTTTTTTGGACACCTGATCGCATACCACACTGAGATGACGGGTAGGGCCGAATCTCAGAGCTACTCCGGCGGTGCTTCTCGGTCAATAGAGAGTGGTCCAGTAAGTCGAAATGGCGGCGTTTAATGGGGCCAATACTACGTCAGAGAAGCAAACTCCGCCCTGAAGTTAGATGACGTCTGTGCTGAACGAGTTTAGTTCCAGAATGCTATGGTCAACAATAGCCAACCAAGCGTCAAGTTGGAAATCTAGAATCGGGCCGCTCTGGGGTATGGCTTCCAGGAGCTGCAAGTGAACTGCATACGGGATGGACAGATTCGGCAATGGACCCCTGATCGATTAGGTTGGGTGGGATTATAACACGATCGGATTATGAGGCTGGATTGGACATAATATGAGAGCACCTAACCCCGTATAATGAACTCCAGTGCGGGGATCCCCCGGTCCCCGCGTTCTTAGAGGTTGGAGAAGCTGGCAGGGGAGCCAAGTCCACTTTCACGCGCTCGGAGGTCATCCGGATCATATGAACTAGATCTCTCCTAGTATAATTACATATAAGTAGCCTTATACGGATATCGGATGCTGAACTACCTATATCTGATGTATAATATTTGCTGCTGAAGTTGAACATCCGAAACTTGTATGGTTCGTAGCTGTTCGATCGTAAGTCTCTGTAGCTGTGCTGATTCTCGGAATACATTCATTCACATGATACTGTAAATACTATAGAAGGATTCGGGTTCAAACTACATAGGATTAAATAGCAACCAGTAGAAGTTTTCGACGTTCGAACATATTTGCACTTCACATTGAATCAATGTATCGGGGGCCAATCCCTCAAACTACCTACTACTGCCAATATCAGGTCTCAGGAATACACGATGTCCGTATACCGCTCTCCTAGAACTGTAAGCCGGAATTACCTAGGCACGCTCTTAGCATATGCATTATGTCGTTCTATATCGGCCCGCGAAGTACGTCAGCGCATCAGCCGGCCCCATCAAGTCTTGAGTAGCTTCTAGGCCATGTGTAGGTCAAGGCGCGGCATGTTCCGGATCCACAAGATCTTTTCGGCGGGTTTTCACCCACGGACGTATCTCATGGAAAGCCTCGATGAGGTTAATGTTACTTACTGCCGAAAGATTCGGCCCACAATCAGTATCCACTAGACTGGGCTGATTATCGTAGACTTGCCTAGGTCGAGGACCAGGTAAATTGGTAGCAACGGCAAGTTTTGTCTTAGCTCATCGTACAGTATTAACGCGCAAAAACACGTGAAGCGTTGACATCCATAATCTGGCCGGAACCATTTTGTCCGCGTTCAGGCCGAAGCAAGATGTGCTAACCTTCGGAGCTACACTATTCCATCATAACATCTATTCGCCACGGCGTTATTATAAGATCAACGGCGTGTAGACACACATGAGACGTCCGAGATAGAACCGGACGTTCTATAGGTAGGGAACTCGACAGTAAAACCTGACTAGCGAGCTTAGCAACTAGTATTCAACAAGACTAGATCCGGCGTGATACCGCTCAATCGGCAAAGACGGGCGGGAAAGTCCCACGCAGCATCAAAGTATTCATAGGGTCTAATTCAAAGGATAGTATGTAGGCACTCTCATGGTTTTCCTCAACCTCATAGATCAATGATCTCGGAAAAAAGGGGTGGAATATAAGGACTGGAGCAAATCTAGTCCACCGGGCTCAGCTTTTGAGGGCGAGCTCAAGCTTTCTAGACTTGCTCCTTATTCTGGGACCTGTCGATTGGACCAACATCATAAAAATGAAGATGCCTTCCATAGGTGATTCGAGCTGCCTCGGCCATCAACTCTGAATTCGCTGGGCGAACAGAGGACGATCGGGCACAGATCCGTGATTGTGTAGAAGGAAAAGAAAAAGAGAAGAGGCTCAATAAAAATTTGAAATTTATTTAAGAAAAAAGCCGATAGGAAAGTGGGTCTGACTGTGATTGTGCGCACGGTCCACTATTTGGCTGCCTTGTTCCAGGTAAAGATTTAGTTAGCACTGGGCAACTGCACAGCCTCTTTGTACTAAGCAATCATATCTCATTGATAACCTTCGTATTGCCCTGATATTTATAATTGCGACGGCCGAAGACAGGTCGCTGTACATGATTCTATCAGCGACTAGCACATACGAAATATTAATAGCCACGCGCTCGACTTACGAAAATCCACCATGGACGCCGCGGCGATAGAGGAGACGAACCGTCTCCGCGTTTCCCTGGGCATGAAACCATTACCTGTCCCAGGCGCAAGCGGTCCCCAGTTCAAGGAAAAAACATCGATACCCGACGAAGACGCCGGAAGCACCCTCGAATCCCGAGAAGCGGCCGCGTACGATAACTACAAGAAGATTAAAGACGCCGAAGAAGCGAAGAAGAGACGCGAAGAGAAGACAGCCGCCATCAAAAAGGCTCGCGATGCTGCGCGCCGCTTCGAGACCCTGCAAGGTAAAAGTCTGGGTGATGCCGACGATGCGGGCGACGTGGATGCCAAGTCATGGTTAATCAGTCAGAAGAAGCGCCAGAAACAAATTGAAAAGGCGCGCAAACTAGAAGAGGAACTGGCAGCTGCCGAAGCCGCGGCCGCAGCAGCTATTCAATACACTTCAAAAGATCTCGCGGGCGTCAAAGTCGGGCATGAGATTGGTGCTTTTGAGGATGGAGAGGAGCAGATCCTAACTCTCAAAGACACTGGCGTGTTAGGCGATGAGGAAGAGGGCGACGAACTTGAAAACATCAATCTAAGAGAACAGGAGAAGCTTAGCAAAAAGCTCGACTTGAAAAAGAAGAAACCCGTATACGATCCTCTCGCGGCCGACGAAACCGGAGAGCGCAGCCTCCTCGCCCAGTATGATGAAGAGATTGGTGGTATGAAAGAGAAGAAATTCACACTAGATGGCTTTGGAAACACCATACAGACCGACGATCTAGGTAGCATTTCACAGAACCGCCAACGACAGAAGATCAACCTCGATATCTTGAACACTGAGGACAAGCCCGCGTCGGATTACCTAGATATCTCGGAAGTCAAAGTCAAGAAACCTAAAAAGAAAAAGTCGAAGTCAACAAGACAACGACCTGTGGACGAAGATGACATTTTCCCCTTACCACTGGCAGATGAGGATCAGTCTATGGACATAGATTCAGGCAATACTTTCGTCAGCAAGAAGCGCAAGACTGACGACGCAGCTTTCGTCGATGACGAAGATCTCCAGGCTACTCTAGCCGCACAAAGAAGAGAAGCTTTAAAGAAACGAAAGAGGACGCGTCCCGAGGATATCGCACGACAGTTGCGAGAGGAGGCGCAAACACCTGAAGTTGACAGCGAAGCCAATGGCGCCGAGGAGGGAGGTCTTGTTCTAGATGAGATCTCCGAATTTGTTTCTGGGTTAAGGAAGGAAGATATCGAGGACCGCAAACCTCGCAAACCAAAGTCACCCAGGAAGGGACCAGTGACAGCTATGGAGGAAGAGTCTGACGAAGACGAGCCTATGAGGGACGGGTACGACGTTGAGCATGAGAGAGTCGAGCGCGAAGAGTCGACTCTAGCGGAGACTGCTGTTATTGGTGTCGACGAGGAAAAGACGATAGGAAGTGGCGTAGGCGCAACACTACAACTTCTCAGAGAACGCCAGCTTCTGAAAGAATCGGGTGCCAGCGAGCTCAACGAGAGGCAGCGCCAGCAACAATTATTCAACGCCGAGAAGCGACGGAAGCTAGCAGAGATTGAACAGGAGGCCCGCAACCAGCGTGAACGGGACCGCAACAGCGGTAGACTTGATAGGATGCCGGCCCGAGAACGAGAGGAGTGGGCACGCCAGCAGAATAACATTCGCGATCAGCAGACATCGCGACAGCTCGTCGATCTCTTCAATAAGGGCTACAAGCCCAACGTAGAACTCAAGTACCACGACGAATACGGCCGATCGCTCGACCAGAAGGAGGCCTTCAAGCACCTTAGCCACCAGTTCCACGGCAAGGGCAGTGGCAAGGGCAAGACCGACAAGCGGCTGAAGAAGATCGAAGACGAGAAGCGACGCGAGGCACAGAGCATGCTCGACGCCAGCCAGAACGTCGGCATGAGCTCTGCGACGGCACAGCAGACTAAGAAGCGGAAGGAGGCCGGAGTGCGACTTGCGTGATGGCGTGGCGCATCAGACTGCATGCATTCAAAAGGTGCTTCTCCCTTATTGTACACTTAATACCAGCTAGAAATTTATTGCTGACACCAGTCTAAAGTCTCCTATTCGTCGTGATGTGCTCTGAAGGTGTCCCTGTTCCAAGTGACTTTGTATCCCGACCGAGGACCATGAAGTCATATTATACGTTTTCGTGATTTGATTTTGATCTATGTGCTTCCCCCACGGTTGTAGACACTCGCCAGCATGGTAATCTTGCTATTCAAACGTAAGATATCCTATCTGTGGTAAATATAACTCCCATGATCATAGCCATTTTAGTGAGGAAATGACGGACAAGGCTCTAGAGGATATGCTCATAGTAGCATTTTGGAATTAACATCCCGGGTATGGTTGAAGCTATTCCCAAACACCAACTTAGAATATTAAACTACCTAGGTACTATTGTAGACTAACATATAACCTCTAATTGATAATTTAACCGACAGAAATGACAATTACCCACGCAGAAAATCAGATTATATTTTAATAATGTCAACTCCAAGAATGATTTACATGCGGCGTCACGATAGTTGAAAGAGTAGGATGCGTTAAACAACCATCCGATGATGTAATCTGCGGTCGTGGTTATGAGACAAGTCTAACCACATTGCTCGGCAAGGGATGACATGGGCTTTGCCTATTGCTAAAAACCAAAAATCGGGCCAAAAAGAATTAGAACCTCCATCATCGCAAATAGTGACTCAAAGGATGTGAAATTGGCAAAAAGAGAGGATCCCTCGGGCCGGAATCGAACCAGCGACATTTCGGTAACAATTAGATTACTCCATTACAGCCGAACGCCATAACCAACTAGACCACCAAGGGTGCGGGAGGTTTCAATCTTGCTCTTGATAGAGGAAGTGGACTTCCTGCGAGGGGAATGTAACAGTCGAACGCTAATCTGTACCTATAATCTTAAGTTGGATCTGCCGATATTTTGCCGGCTGTGTGCCCCCATATACGGGGTCGTGCGCTGTAGATGGGTAAACGTGCAGAACTTATCTCCGATAATAATATCCTCATTCTTACTGCAATCAAATGTCTTCTTGCGTGCTTTCAGATCCAAGACTTCTTTCAAAAGATTAGCCTTGATCCCATATCGAACTTATAATAGCATACAAGGAGCCAAAGAAGGCCACATCATATTCAAAATTGTCCAATGGAGACTACAATTAGGGGAAGTTTCAACTTTTTTTTCTTGATTCTATATCTCATCTGTCTCCCTCATATGAGAGCTATGTACATCTATGGATTAGTTCCTACTAGCCGCGATCTAATACTACACGAAATAACTCTAGGTCATTCCTAATTTACTCACCAGGTGCCTACCTAGGTAAGAAAAGCGCAAGAAAAAATATAACAGGTAAACAATAAACAAAACTTAGATCCACGACTGAGGAGCTTCACCATGGCTGGACGTCCTAGACTTGATAGAATCAGCATCTCCATCTCCATCTCCAACACTTTCCTCCGTCTGAAGGGCCTTAAGCGCCGAGCTCAGCTTCGCCATCTCGTCGGCGTTGTAGCTCCTCCGCAGAGGAGACGGGCTCGGTGGCGCCGTGATGCGCTTTCGCTGCCGCTCGTTGGCCAGGTCTTGCGATAGCCGCTTGTTGTCGACGTCCTGCTTGGTCGCGCGGCGATCAAACAGGATGTCGTTGTTATCCGCAACGTATTGGTCAAGCAGCCTCCTAAGTTCGGGCCCCAGGTACTCGGCCGACGGGGGCCGCGACGGGGGAGTCACCGGCTTACGAGCAGGAGGGCTCGAGGTGCGAGAGGACGAGCGCGAGGGCGGGTTAGATGGGCTGTTGGTCATAGACTCGAGGTGATCCGAGATGGACCCGCTCTCCCGACGCTCCTTTGCGCGCTCTTCGACCTCCCGGCGCCTGGCCTTTAGACGCTCGCGAAGCGGGGTTCGATACTCACCGGTAAAAACGGTTTCCTTACGAACTGCGTCCTTGTCGCGATGAGAGTCCGCATCTAAGCGCAAACTCGGGAATTCCCTTTCCCAGGCGCCATCAATGGCACGTGTCTCTTTCTCGATGGGCTCCTCGCATGATTTTGCTGCGGGAGGACCAGACACGACAGACGTCTCACTCAGTAGCGACGATTGCCCCTGAACTGTCTTATCCCGCGAGGCTTGGTTCCTAGCACTCGAACCAGAGTGCGCTTCGTCGGGTGTCCGCACCCAGGACTCTTCGGTACAGTTCGTGCGGCGTTTGGGGGCCATTCCGAGCGAGTGGTTCTTAAGGTTTCAACAGAAATATCTGCAAGATTTCAGTTGAGGATAGTTCTAGTAGGGACTTACCGAGCTGAAATCTGGATAAAAGTGAAGGAAAGCTTACCGGAAGAAACTCTCACTGGGGGGAATTGGCTACTTCATTGCTTATATGCTAACTCCAACCCCAGAGGAGAGTAAGGAACAAGTCCCTTTGTTTCGATGATAATGCATTGTTAACCCACAGGCTTTACCTTTACTACAAGTTCCTTCATGGGGATATAATAGGCTTTGCCAACAACATAATGATTTCTGAGTCTTTCACCTCTCCCAAGTGAAGAATATCCATTGTTCACACAGCTGGGATTTTGAAGTGAAGTTTTCACCTTAACTTCCAGCTAAGTCACGGGTGTGATCTTACTCCAAATGGACACCTACTGCTCTTTACAAATCCTTACCCCCTTACCACCGAGCCAGAATACATACTGGAGGCTATTCCTAACACCAAGTCTACTCGCTCTTTCTGAGCTGATATTTCTCCTATCACTATACCAGAGCTATACCATGTAGCCCTTTACTTTAGTATATTACAGATACAGTGGCAGTATATTCCAGAAGAGATATTGGCCGTCATCTAATATTCCTATTTTACTGCTGTTAAGCCCAATTCAAGGTTTCTTTCATATTTACACTGCCGGTACCTATACTGCGCCCAGTCTGTGTATAGGGGATATATGAAATGGACAAAGGGATCGGACTGCACATGGTAGGAGATCATGACTACTACATGTACGTTCATTCATATTCGTCTAACCTAACATAAGCATTAATATACCATACACGTATGAAATATACGGCCTTTGATAACACCTTCACTGACATCATGAAGATAGATACCCCTATTCAGCTACCCCTGAACGAGCTAAGGTGGTACGTCTATAAAACTTCAAGACAGCATAGCGATATAAGGCTGCCATTATTACATTGTTTCACTTCTCCTATGATATCCTATATTCTGTCCGTTGTTAACTACTTGTATATCCCAGGGTTAGTGACCGTACTTCCCGTCGTACATCACGTGCTATCACAGTAGTGCTCGTTGAGGGCCACGTTTCACATCGTCGCTTTTGCTGCTGTTATTCCATCCCCGCCACTGTTGTTCGACTTTCCAGGCATGACAGTTGTTATAGAGAGTTCGGCTATTGAGGACAGCGAGGATGGTGAGCACATCGTGGGTATCGAGGGCGCTACGGATATGTCGATTACAATCCAGCTGCTAGCTTCGTTCTATAATCCACTTCCTTATGGCCGCCGTCTAGTTGCCACTGTCGATCTATCTCTTCTTTGTCAACAGTTCGTTTCACCGCATAGTCCCGGGTCCCCGTCGCCCTCTTCTCGTTTGGGCTAGTCATACTGTTACCAAATCGCCCACACAACAGTGATATCAACTTGCTACTGGCTAGTAAAATTTTCTTGGAGCATGATATCGTCTCGTTTGCTTCTTAGTCACTCATCGTGACACTTGCCGTCGCTTACCGCGCTGTGTACCGCGCTGTTCCCGCGCCCAGTACAGTCTAGGCTACTTCCTAACCATGAATCATGACCCGCATAAGCAGGTCATTCACAACAAATCAACCGCACTTGTATATGGATCCCAGCCTCCCATTGCTACTGTTGTTCTCGCACTGAGCACAGTGCGTGGCTCCTGATCTGGACTAGCTTACCTTCCCTCCTGGTCACTCATCGTGTACCTCCCCGTCGCTACTGGTTGTTACCCCCCTTGTACCAAATTTTCTCAGGCTTCCTCCACAGTAGTCGATTGTTTACCCTCCTTGTTACTTCCATAAACACTGTGCACGTGACCTATTTTAGGTTTGTTTTATTCACACATCGTGGCCCTTGCTGTCGCTCCCTGACCAATGATTGGATATTCACTGGCCACTCCTTCCATCCCCATGACTCTAGCCAGACCCGCCTCTACACCACCATTTCCTATATAACCCTACCCAGATCCCCCCCTCTTGGGACCATTCCTCCACACACCATTCTCTACTTTACCAATCTCTACACCACTCATCTCTACTTTTCCAATCTTCTCTACACCACCTTTCTCTACACCACCTTTCTCTACACCACCTTTCTCTACACCACCTTTCTCTACACCACCTTTCTCTACCTAGGTACTTTACCAATCTACTCTACACCACTCTTCTCTACACCATCCTCCTCCACAAAACTTTCTCTTCTTTACATTATGCTACCCATGAAGAGACCGTCGGGTCATCGGCTGAAACTTATCGGAGATGGATTCGACTGGGATACCAATTACTTGCCGACTCTAAATCAGTGACCCGGTAAGACCTTTTCCACTGTCCATCACATCTTCCGGAGAATACATCATCATCGTGATTCGTGACACAAGTAGCTATTGCTTCCTGCTTTAGCACTTTCCCTACCTACATATGTACCTAAGATGTATCGGTGTGAGAAGTATCTCTTATCCGTTGCTGACCTCAACTTCATAGGTAAACTTCGTGTGCACACCCAAGTGTCTCGGCCCTATCTAGTATTATTCTGGCTTACCTGGTGTTAATCACTCCCGTGATATTCATCAAAAAGCCAATCCCCTACACGAATAAACAATTACTAACTTTTGTTTTTATAATATCTATTTAGCTCTTCATCCAAATTTATCTTACGACCCATACCTCGTATAGCTCTTATTTGATCTAGGCGGCATCAGCCGTCATCGTCACCGTCAACCATAGCTGGGCCGTTCTCTATTGGAATGTTCCTCTAATCACCAGCTTTTATGTCGCCAAGCAGTAAGTTTCTCTTCCTCCACTGACATGTTTTCGAAGTATTTCCCTTCTTCGCCTTCATCACTCGGTGGTCCTACTACCACCGAGAACAACACGTGCAACCTCCGGTACCAATCTCTACACTTAGGAAGTAGGTTCCCCCTCATCATCGCATCCTCTATTACCTATCCACCCAACACCTACCTTTACTATATGCTTCCTATCCTATTACTCATGATGATCGATGTTTTCTTATTTTTTATTTTTGGTTGCTGACCCGATAGCTTGCTTCTACTGTTGTAGTCGCTAGCATACTACTCTAAAGTCGCCTACGACGACATCGGCTCCTCGTCGTCCCCTTAACCGAACCTTCGAGGTCTGGTGAGGACATGGTGAGGTCCCTTCCCCTCCTTTGCAGTGAAATACAATGTGCTATTGCTTTCAAAGCATACCCAAGTCCCCTTCTTGTGGAACTTATTACTGACTCTGTTCCCGAAGTAGAGGAAACCAGTCAGGTCTGCGATACTTTGATCTATCGTCATCACCCGAGCCTCACTGGGCAGGGTCTGATGGCACAGAAAAGAGCATACAGGTGCGGTTGTGCCCTGAGGAATACCGTAAGACGGTTACCTGCCAGCAAACCGATCGATTCATTTAGAGTCATCGCGAAAGCTATATAGCATACTCTACTTCTGGTCCTGTAGAATGGCGTTATCGGTAAGCTTCATTCCTCTCTCATTCCTTTGACTCGTCTTTGAATGAATTATCGCTCTTAAGACTCACTTGAACCTCTTGACGCCTCCTTGAAATATTCAATTACTGACCCTTGCGATTGAAGCCAGTTCTGCCTCACTTGCCGAAGCCTGTCGTCTACTCGGAGATGCACAGCGCCGAGGACTTTCAGCTGAGACGATACAAGGTGGAGGACTTAATCAAGTTCTTAAGGCTATTTGCAATACTCTACCTTTACTTCACCTTTTTTGTCCGACAAACCGACCGACTTCTACATTGTGCGGTTGCCTTACAGAACGAGGTTGTTATCAAGCAACTCGGCAACAACATTCTCGAGGCTGTCATCCAGGCCGCACTCGGACTCTCGCATTGATGTCCGAGGCACTCTACCCACGACGGACGACTAAATTCTGTCGTTTCTCTGTCCCACAGGACTCACAACGACTTATACATTTGCTCTTACGAGCTCTCACCCGGCTGGCCCTTCTGGAACCCAAGCGCCGGCCCCGAACAGCAACAACCAGCAGACCCGCCACAAGTACCGCACCAACCTAATCTCGCCGTACGAACTTCGGCCTTCTTCCTCTGGCTCTTCTTCTCGATCTTCTTCTCCCACCGGAGCTTCTTGTCCAACCACGGCTCTCCGGCGGACGTCCAACCGTCGCCGACAATGCCACGGCAGTGGCAGGTGGCAACGGAAGTTCTAGTGATAGACTGTCCAAAGCATTCAGAGCTCGAAAAGCTGCTTGAGGATGATATCATGCAGCATTGCACTGCTGGACAACCTCAGGATTGGCAATAACTTTATGGCTGATATTGTCGAACTCTATATTAACTCTATATTCTACGACAAATTCACGGGATCGTCGGTAAATGGCACGGGCGACCTCGCAAATCGCCTGACCCGATTTGGGGTTGGTTTTGCCATGAAGCATATACCGGCAGCCAATCTCAATCTCGCCTCCGACAATAATACGTCGGACGCTCCAGCGTAATCACCACTCTACACTTCATCCTCTCGGATGTTGTTGTGCACGCCATCCTCTAAACTATTTTTTGGTGCCTCCTGGGCTTGGGACGCCTTTGACTAAGAAACATGGGGAGATGAAAGACTCTAGTCGCTCATGAGAAGCGGTCGCCGCACTAAAGTGGCTGACGTGAGGTCGATTTCCCCTCTCTCACACACACAAGAAGCGGCAGAGCGCGTAGCGGCTCCGCGAGCGCTGAGAGCCCCTTGGAAGAACTTCGCGGAAAATGCGCGGGAGAGGGACATCCACCGATGATCCTCGGCTCTACGCAACTAGACTTCGACGTCACGAAGGGATGGTGGCCAATCGATCCATCGTGGTCACCGACGCACATGAGATGCTATACTCTATATTCCCGACTCTTCGCTGGGCGCACTCCTATGAAGGAGACGTACTGGAGTCGTACAGGATTTCCAGTCAGCAGACCTCGGCGACTCGTCGGACACGGTGTGGAGTATTTCACCAGTGGGAGGAGAACTGGCACCTCCAACAACAGAAGGCCGTACCGCAACGGTGGCCTGTACGACGTTGCGGTTCTTTGCCGAATGGAAGACGCACAGCATCCAGGCCCGGCGGGCTACCCTGCCGAGCATTCACATCGAGGTTGTCCTCGTGATGTGACTTAATTATAAGAAACTCTAAAGGCCTCCGAGAGGGTCCGAAAAAGGGACTCGGTGTGCGCATTTATATATTGACTCTACCAAGTTCGCGCAGCTATGAGCTCGCAGCAGCCCGGGTTCTGGACAACCCGGATGGTGCCTTCACCAACCACGCACAACGCATCACATACAGCCGATAATTGGACGGCTTACCACCGGAAATGAGAGCAATCGCCGGCCATTGTCCTCGCCGATAGCTTCTGGCAGGCCGGCATCTCAGAGGGGAGTAATAATGGCTCCATCCTCGAGTGCTCGAGAAGGAGGCTCTACAAGGTCTCGCCTCGAAGTTCGTTCAGTTTTACGGCTTCAGTGGGCTGCGATAATCAGCGCTGATTATCCTATGCAACCAATATGGGCAACCTACAACCTACAGCCTATATCAGCCATATATATTGGCCTGACTCCTAGGACTAACCCTCCTTGAAACTGTCTCTAAATACCATACTGTACCAGCACCTACTTTATTTCTGCTCGCCACGACTTTTCCTCCCTCTACCAATCTTTGTAACTACGACTACTCATAACAAGGGGTAAAAGGCAGTGCTGGCTAGGTTCATTATAAGTCCTACAACGGCCGCTCCAGGGGTCTGGGATGAGTCCCATCCATTGAGTGATGGTGAGGACCCGCCCCTTCGCCCACCTATCCAACTTGTCCGGTCCGAATACTCTAAGAATGCTCGAAGCCGCCTACTCATACGGCAAGAGCACTACAGCATACTCTAGAAATGGGATGGGCAAATCAAGCCCGCCTAATGTCCACGACCCCATTGTTGACAACCATGTCTGTTTTTCCCCGGCCAAGTGCAAAGCGTATTCGGCCGGTGATCCGGAGATTGTCAACACTGGGGTCGTGGACGGGTGAATTTTCTCTCAAGCAGGATACCGTGAAGGTATCCTACGCCCGGAACTTCCTTCCCTCTACGAGCGGAAGGAGTTTACCCGTGCCACCAAACCGGTCAAGCACTCGAGGGAATCCTTGGTCCCCAAACTGCCGGAACGCGCTTACGATCCCCAAACTTATTATTAAGGAGACTCTAAATTCCGATAACACGAACTCTTAAAGGATTCCGACGACGAAACCGAGGAGCTACGGCGACCTCGTCGACGAATTAGAATCTACTTCTTCTAGAATATATCTCAAAAGAGATGAACCGGCCGACTGGCCGAGACAAAGACTCTATCCACTCCAATCCATCAGTTAGCTCTCCTAATACTCTATAAAGAATATAAGTGAGGTGCCAGCCTGGGCCTCCATACTCTAAAATGCCCAACACGGACGAAGCTGTAAGCAGCACCAGTGGCTTAAGGAGGCAAACAAGGTAAGTCCATTCATAGTTCCCAAGTGCCTTGGTTGGCTCTGTTTTATTCGAGGAATACCGAGCTAACTTAATGTCAACAGCGACTCTACTCCGTCATTTCATCATTCGAACGCTCTATCTCGACGGCTCGCAGATGGAATTCTATTCTACTCTAGTTACTCCGTCCTCCGGAGAAATTCTCTCTTCAGAGGTCTTTGTGCGCCGCGACCTTTAGAGGCGGCATGACGGCTATATGGAACATGATAAAGCACTCCTCGGTAAAATCCAGGAGATGCATTCGGCAGTGGTACTTAGCACTCTACAATGGCTCAACTAAACCAGCCAAAGCACGAATTGGGAACACAAGCCGACCCGCAAATTGGTCGTGTACCCATTGACTCTACATTATTCTATCATATCGGTCGACCCTACGACCTCATGGTCCTGCTCTGGTCCCCCAGAGTACAATTTTTGTCGCCCATGGGGGTCCTAGCGGTGAGCTTTCCACTGCCCTGCCCGGCACGGGTTATCCCATCGGATCTAGGTCGGGGGATGCCGGGTAGTGGCAGTGGCGGCTCTGGGATCCCGAGAGAGACGACACTCTCGGGGGCTCTGGAGCATCGACAGTCGCTCTATCTTCTATACGACGGACGATGAATGTGATAATCTCGACGATTAGAATTCTCTAAATAAACGACATTCTCCGGAACCAAACCGGTCCACCTTCTGCCCTCTCTCATTGTGTTCTATCCACACGATGAGGCCGTCTTAACACGGAGGCAACTCTATTTCTCCGGGAGCCTATACCGGCATCCCGTCGCTTCGAGGATAAACTAGATCACCTCAACAGGATAATACGGAACGGTAAAGGGGCATCGCAACTAATTTCCGGACGCGTTGCCCCAGACGTAACGCGAATCCGAGTTGAATAAGTTGACACAGCGTGTTCACAACGCACGCAACCAACTCAGACGACTACAGGACTTGCCGAACTCCAAAGATATGTGGGTGGCGTCCGTTCTCTCCTGGAGGAAATCTACAACGCTCCCTATGACGGTCTCTGCGACGCATCGGGAGGGGCCTCGGCCCTACTAATGACTCTAACGAACCAGTACCAAAATGGTCTGTGGCCTAACCCAATAGCAAACCTCTAAAATACCTGGGATACCATATTCGACGTCTCCAGGGCTATCTCCCGAGCTTGAGAACCCAATCTGGGGTGCCCTGGCGGTTTTGTATGAGATCTAATTGTATTTGGAGCTTACGGCGTGGCCGCACTTAAGGAAAAGCGCACAAGCCTAATTGTGCCGAGTTATCAGACACACTCTACCAAGGCGAACGGGCCCAACGGATTGACGCCGTTCATAAATCAGAACGTTTATGAACCCCCCCCTGGGCGGCCTCCGCGCTGCCGATAGTGCATTGGAAGCTCTGCTCCCTCGAGACCACCCAGATTCCATCGAATGGATCGGGTGAGAATCGTGTAGAGCTGGTATATATAGACAGCGACAATGCAATACATGAGTTCCTCTGTGCGCCCTTGCGGCCAGCTGCTCGGCCTTGGCGTCTTGAGCCGTTCCACTTCGACTTTGTGGTCTTCGAGACCCAGATTCTTCGATTCCTTCAACAGCCAGGGCTATGTCGGCGACTCGGCGGTGGGTATAGAAAGCCCATAATCGAGCACGATGATCCGCCGGTCGTCGACAAAGCTTCTAAGCCGGCTGTGCCCGGTCTTTCGGCACCGTATAGTTGTCGACAACCCTTATAGGTCTGCGAGACACTCTATTGACAATTATCTAAGGCCTTACCGGCCTAAGGTTAGTTAGCAACCTCACGTCTGCCTGTACCCCATACTAATCAAAGACTCCAATAGATGACTCTAGCCCATTCTTTCGCATGATTCCGGGCTCCTCATCCGTCCCAGCTTAAACACTAGCAACGTTAACAGAGCTAATGAATTTCATCAACCAATCCCAAAGGCTACTCGATTAGCAATGGGCTGGCCTGAAGGCTTGAACCGTGAGCCGGCCAGTTCATCTAAAATGGCTCGGCTTCTAGCCTACCAACGAAGCGAAAGCTGGAGGGTGATGAGATCGGAAGTGAGGAACGGTTTAAGCAGAGAACTGTCTGTCCCAAGCGGACAATAAAGAGCTCAACGAGAAATCTCTAAAAATAGTCGCCAACAAGAGTATTCCTATCCTACGAGACGGACGCGGAAAAGCACACTCTAATTACAATCTTTCGCCGCATGAGGACGGCGTTTACATCGGCACAGTCACCCACATCCAACCCAACCCTGAGGTCTGCAAGAGATGTGGTGGCGTCCACGATGACGAAGAATAGTCCACTGAAGGCCTTAAACCCTTAAGGAATTATTATATCAGGATATGGAAATGACCGATCGGGTAACTATTTACCGGAAGAATCATCCCTTTAATACTCTAGAGGACAATTGTCGTCGGGGGTTCCTGCCATTATTCGACTGCTGCCGCCGACGGAGCACCATACAAAAAGATTACTGCCCGTCGGTGGCTCGTTTAGCTGGCGGAAGCCGAAACTGAGCCATTGTCAACGATGCGCGATCAGTCGGCGAACATTCCACACGGACGAGATATATGAAGGCTAGATATTGACCCCGAGCGAGCGAGCGGCCGTCATCACTGGTACGGAACCAAGACTAATGATACTGCCACTACGTGTGCCTATAGAAAACGGCGTCATTAATATCTCCCTTACAACTACCAGCAACAAGGACGCCAATGGTGTTTTCCTCTCTTTCCGACATCCATCACTAAGACTCTAACCAAGGAGTTATATACATCTAAAAGTTTCTGAGGCAACTCATTGGCACCAAGAACTCTACACCACCATTAAGCCCGCTGTTTCACCTACAGCACTATCCTCTATTCCTCCTCTACTATTACTCTAAATTCTACTCCTTCAACACTCTAAAGTAGTCACGGCGATCGTACCGTCGGCTGCCGCCGTTGTGCCTTCTACGATGCCCTGTACGGCTTGTGGGGGGGGGCGCGGTGGACAATCAAGGTGAAGGGAACCTAAGATCCCCCCGATCCGGGGGATCTCGATGAGTATAATACTTGGTCACCATGCCAAGTCTCGTCGACGAAGAAGATCCCGGACGCTTACCATCCTCCTAAGAGAACGGCTACAATCTAAGGCGGTAGCCCCTCCACGAAGGAGGTATCGGAGTATAAGAACATCTACACTGCCACAATGGATGGACTGTCCCTCCTGACGAAGAGGAGACAATCATTGTGTGTCCTTCGTGTCGCCGGCTGAAGTCGGTAACACCACATTCGGCGCAGACACGGTATCTCCCCGGTAGCTGGTTCGCGGTACACCGCAACCACACGAGACCGATGTTTCTCTTTGGTCTCTGAGCCTCCATGTCGGCAACTGACTTGGGACGGCCTGGACGGTATCATCTCGTCAATTATTGACAACTCTAAAGCGACCGCCCAATGTGTCGATGAAGGGCGAGCGCGCGCATGGTCGCGCGGACACCCGGAGGTACCATTACTGCGGCGGCTCTGCGGCGTGCCGAGAGAATGACGGCTCTGGCGTGCCGAGCCAACGATGACTCTACAGCATGCCGAGCCAATGACGGCTCTGTGGCATGCAGAATTAACGGCGTAACCCTCCTAGAAGCCATGGCCGAGACCGGCCATAGCTTCGATGACGGGAGATGGAGCGCGCCTACAATCGCGCAGACTCCCGGATATACCACTACTGCGGCGGCTCTGTGGCGTGCTGAGCCAACGACAACTCTACGGCGTGGCCCTCCTAGAGGCTATCGCCGAAACCGTTAGTCTGAGGAACCCATCATTTGCCTCATTTGCGGCGGCATTAGATCCCGCGAAACCAAATCAACCAGCCTAAGGACAATACTCTATCATCAATCGACTTCCGCTAAAGACGAGCCAGTTCGACTAGGGGCTCGTCCTTCTCTACCAACCCTCTAACATGTATTCGTGCGACAACCGCGAAACAGCGCAACGCACGAACGGCCGACACAGCCGTATTTATCATATAGTCCCTGCTGGGGAACTCATACTCTCCGACCCAACAACCCTAAACTACTACCTTTGCAAAATATTATAATCACCTAATATCCAAAAAGACATCCTAAGCCCCAGGCCCTCGTGCCGCACTCTATTCACTCATCTCTAAAATTGATACTCTAAAGGCTGAACAAGCCACCCACCCATTTAGCCCTGCGGCTCCCAACAAGCAGTCGTACGGCTTCGTCATTTCAATCGCGACGGAAATGAACGACCCCGTTAGAGGTCCTGCAGAAGGTAGCAGTCCTCCACACGGAGATGTGCGACGACATCGCCCGGTGTACCAAGAATGTGATGAACTATGTAAGAATATAGAGGAGCGACAAACATAAAAGGCTCGACTCCGAGGAGAAATCTTCTACGAGAAGTTAAGCCACAACACTCTATATCAAGTACACTCTAAACCACGTACAAGTAGCCCCTTGTGCTCCTTACGATTAGAGCACCTGCGCCTTAGGTGGTATACTAAAGCGAGTACACCCCGAAAGGGTAGTCCGTTCTACATTGGACTGACCGGGGTTTTGTTCGCCCTAAAATGATTTCGCAGCATGCGGTTCTCGGGCGCCGCGACCGCGGTAACCGTAATGCTGGGTTTCTCTACGAGACGGCACAAAAGGTAGCTTGTCGAGGACTAGGGTCCTCATGTACGCGGAGAAGGCTGCCAGAGACGCTATGCGGAGAAGGCGGCAAGAGAAGCATAAAGAGATGCGACCAAGCTGAACGAAAGATTCGCCAGATGACATACCTGTGGTATTAACTACTGCCGGAGGACGGCAGGGCCGACGGCAAACGGCTTCCACGTAATCCACCCACGAAGAAACCCGAGACCCGTCGCGAAAAACTGAGACGGCTGCACTCGAGTGCACTACTCTAAAGGACCTTTCACGAGGCCGATAGCCGGATAAGGCGCTGGTGAAGATGGAGTGTCCCCTGCACCGGCGTGCTACGCCGCAACTATCCAAGATTAATTGCTTCGGCGCCTAAGAAATTATACCAGTCGATTGCCAGACCATTGCTTACAATCAGACGTCCACGCCGATTGCCGGGTTGCCCGTTACGTGGGACTTTTTCGTCAACCACTACCTCGAGGACGACCCAAGGAACAATCAGTACAGCCATCTGACCTAAACGCTCTACCTTACGACCAGGATTACTCTAACTGCCGCTCGAGTTATGTTACTCGATATACGAGGAGCTCACCGGCACAAACATCTTGGATTGGAGCCTTGGGGACAGTATATTGTGTCCCAACCTCGACGAGTCTGCAAGTGGGCTTGGAACTAAGAGGTTTCCAGCTCACGGGTTTGCCGGTCTACGAGTGTACTGACCGACCCGTGGGTCTGGGTGTCTAAGCCCGACTCGATACCTGCTGGATCGCCCTGACTCTACACCACATCCCCGTTAAGGCCTGGTGGCGGCCCGCCCGTCTCGTATGGCCAAAGCCTAGGGCCAAGTCGACCACGGGCCAGCCTGCCGGGGAACGAGAGCATTGAGCCTGCTCAACACTATCAGTGCCGCATCTACAAAATCGGCATGAATCCATAACTTATCTTGTGCGTAGCCTCACAGACTACCAATCGCAAGGGTCAACTCTAAAACTTAAAATATGCCTTCTTAAGTCTGACACATTCGAAGAGTTACTCGAAGGGAGTGGATTTTATTCCTACCTACGTGCAGCTGTCGAGAGTGGCAAGCCTCGAAGGTGCCCAAAAGCTCACTCTAAAATGGTACCAGGCCCTAGAGTTAAGGATGTCGATAGTTGGTGTCTACCGGTGGCGCCCGCCTTCTGAGCTGATGGCGAAAACAGAGGAGGGACACGGTGTCATTTTCACTTCGATAAACATATATTGGATATTTACATCAGGGACAATACCCTGTATGGTATCAGGATATGTCGACTTCGCGAAGGGAATGCAGCCGCTTCAGTCGACCGGCGGCTGCGCTTCTCTTCTCGCCCGTCTCACCTATCACATCCGAGCACAATTCATTCATTTCCTTCCATTACCAGCAGCAATTAGACTGAAGCTGCTCAGATGTATATCTCTCTCGGTCAAATCTCTAAACTCGTGCACATCCAGAGCACTATATTCTCCCATTCCAGTATTTCTCTCTACTTCCGTACTCGTATCGAGTGTAATTGGGATTTCGGATTCCAAGGGGCTCACCATCTCCGACTTTATCAATTTCCGCCTTCTGTTTAATCCAGCATATCTGGGAAGACGTATAGTAAGTACTTTCCTCGTTCATTTATACCGTTATGTCGTTACTAGGCCGCCAACTAATCATGTATTTTTGGCGCAGTATACCCAATCGGCAACATTGCCGGGTCGGCCCCAGAAGAATACTCTAACACTGAGATCTCTACTCTAAAGAAATCATATCTGCTTCGTCGGCGACTCTCCTAGTCCAGCACGGGTGGTAGGCCATATGGTCTACTCGCTATGCCACCACGTCTAATAATCCTCTCTACACCATACTCCGACCCTTCGAGTACCTCACCTGGAGGAAGGAGGGTTGGTACTCTGCCGACCCGATGTTTCACATGGGCGGGATGCTCATGGAGTTCCTGGATTACTACGGGAATCATTTCGACTACCGGATATCGGTTACCTACAGGCTGGAACAAGCTCAAGGCGGGGGGTCCAACCAGGATCCCTTCCACGGGGTTCCTTCCGGGGGGCGTCTTGCAGGTTTTCATTCCGCATGGAATTGGAATCTTTTAGCTAGAGAAACTCTACAGCTGGAGAAATGCTATACAGCTAAAGAAATGCTATACAACAGCAAGCACCCCACCCATTCATACCGGGAGTGTTCGTCGGGATAGATCTCCGACAACGAGCGAGCCCGAGAGCCGTACGGTGCGCAACCTGCGCCATGCGATGTTCTCAAGAGCATACGCTAAACAGCAAATACAAATTCGATATGGTTCTGGACGGGCCGAATACTGGAGGAACTCTATACAGGAAGAGAAATTATATACAGCTAGAGAAATTCTATACACACCTAGGTACTCGCGCTTTCTAAGCTATAAATAAATAACTAAATCAAAACAAAATACCCATCATCGTAGTTTTTTTTTGTCTTCTGCCGCTTAGTGACGCAACATGCCCTGTAGATTCTGCCAAGATATCTGTAATCCACTCGAAAGCGATATTTTTAACTTTTGAGCGCCCCGGGTAAATAAATTGAGAAATAGAAAAGGAAAAAAAAGCAAAATAGAAACTCCGGTACGGGGAATCGAACCCCGAGCTCCTCGGTGAAAACGAGGTATGTTAGCCGTTACACTATACCGGACGAGAAACCGATGTTTGTGTTTTGTTCGTCTGTTGGACGGTGAGATGACGGCGCCCTTATTGTGCTATATATCCTAGCTAGTAAGCCGCTGTGACTGGCTACAGCGTGCGCGCGTGGCTCCGTATTGGAAGCTAACAGGCCCTCTGTACTAACAATGAACTAATTTAGCTCATAGCAAAGACTGTTTTCTGAGTTAGGTATGAGCCAATTTTTTGGAATTTGGATGTTAATGTACAATTGCTATGATATATTGTGATGCATATGGGTATATGTTTTCGAATACATAGAGTGAGATGAGCGACGACTGCTCAAAACCCATTTTAAGATTCTCTGATCCTAAGATAAGTAGCTGCAATATTACATTACTGTAATGTTCATATTTCCATTTGGTCCTTTTGTTTCCTTCCATCACCAACATAGTAAGACAACAACTGTGCGAATGCAGAGCCGCTAGTTCATTCCGATAGATTCCCTTCTGTAGGCGCCAAGCCGAAAAAAGCTTCCCAGTACCCAGTGAAGCTGCCCTCCTATATCCATTAACCGCGAATCCCTCAACGTTATACCAATCCCGCCGTAGAATATCATGTATGCCAAAACCGCCCAGCGACTTTGAACCCTCAACATCATTCCAAGCCAGCCCTAGATATCGCGTCCTACCAATAAGCAGTAAGCTACCGTAGATCAAGGCACCATCCTCACCACCTTCTCCCCCACGGGCTCCTTGCCCACGGCCTCATCGGCGAGTTTCATGCCGGCGTACGAGGCGTCGCGCTCGCGGCTCGTGAGGTAGAACGTGACGACCAGCGCGACGACCAGGATGGCCATCCAGATGAGAATGAGCTGCGCGGACCGCTTCGGCCGCGGGCCGTAGGGCGAGTACATCTTTGGCATGCGCGGCATGGCGGGTACGTGTGCGTGTATGTGTATCCCTAGGTAAGTACTAGGTATATGAGGCGATAGATATTCAGAGGTGAGACAGCTATTATAGCTGCAGTACATGTACATATGTATGTAGCTTAGTCGTAGAGAACTCAGACTCCGAGTTGCTTCAATCTCAACGGGCCGTAACGTATTTAGAATATGATTGACTAGAAGTGAGGGCTGGGTCTGCTCGTTGGTTTCAATGAATTCAACTACATGAATTATCTTCGTGCTTCATGCTCTGTTCTGTAGTTATGTGATTAGTTGAGGCTAGAGAAATCAAAGCTTCTGAATAGCTTTCGAGGGTATGCGAAATTATGTCATAACTGCTTAGTCAGCGAATGGACTCGATAATTTCATCGTTTAGGGGGACAATACAACGATGAGCTTCAAAACATATCGCGAATTGGATACGCTTGAGTACCCATCAGTAAAAAAGCAGGGCGTTTATACAACGTGCATTGAATCTAATGATCTCATCTTGTGTGCGGATCGCTAAGTAAAAAACAATACGCCTTTCCTGTATGAATCCAAGTTGTTGATCTCTAAAGCCTAACCCAAACCCATACCTATAAAACGCCGACCCCACGCTTCATCATAACACAGCAATTATAGTTGTACGCCGGCTCCGATGCCTTTACCCTCGTACCATAGGGACTCCTTCCAATTCCCAAGGCGCACATCGACATCGGCACGCGCATCCAGTTTCAACGTCCCACCGATGGCTCTCCTAACGGCATCGTATCCAACCGAGTCAATAGACCATGTGACTGGTAGCCTCGGCGTCTGCGACTTGCCGGGAGGCGCTGAGAACGGTAGATCGTATTCGATCTGCCCTACTGGATGCGTATGGTTGTAGAGCGCTGTGGCGTTGACAAAGTCTAGATACAAGGTATTGTACTGTAGTGGTGATACAAGAGTAAACGTAGCGGTCGATGATAAAAAATGGAAAGTGGCGTCTCTGATAAAGTGAGACTTCTCTTCGGGGGTGTCGCCGGGCAGGTTGAGTCTGGGAGCGGCAAAAGTCATATTGAAATGTGACAAGGCTTCGCACATGATTCGTTGACCTGGAATGCTATCGCGATGGGCCTTTACGGTGATGCTTGTGTTCCACCCCGACAGATATTGTGATATCAGGTTCCGTCCAACCTTTCGGGCGTGAGCACCCCCCATGGGCGGGTTCCATTTCGCGGTAGCTAGTAGATTAGAGTTGGGGCCTTTGGCGATGTCCAAATTCTCCACGGTGACACTTCCAAGAACCGAACCGTTGTTCAGAACATGAATGTTGGCGTATGGTATATGGGCTGTATATGGTGTGGGGTTGGTGATATTAACTAGCGCTTCTAGCGTTATCGAGTCTGTTGTCGTGTCGAGTATCCTAAGAGCGCCGACCTTGGGTTCAATACTACCGATGACATCCCTACCTAGGGCTAATAGTAAGTTAGCATCTACTTTCGTTATTAGGTAGTAGGAGGGCAAGGAATTGCACCTCAAGCAAGAAGCCGTCCCAACGGACGGTCCAACTTAGATCGATGAACAACATCAAAACAGCGAAGACGGACGTTTTACCGGGATTTCGCCCTCCGCAGGGACCTCCTTGAGAGTGAGGTTGCCCAGCGTAGTCTGCACCTGAATATCGACTAAGGCATTAACATGCAGACGGACCGCTTGGCTACCGAACAAGAGTGCTCGGATGACCTCTCCAAATACACCGCCGTCGGTTATATTAAGAGGTGCGTCGATAATTTGCGATTGGATCAAGAGTTCAGCTCCTTCATCCCCTTTGCCCTCGACCCTAGTAGAATTAGCATGCTGCCACTCCCGTATATTGAGCTCTCCCATCTTGCGTGATTTGTAAAGCACATCGGCTGTGGCACGGACATTCGTCACAGATATGCCAAAGTTCATCTCGGAAGGAAGGCCTGCAGTAACGAGAATAGTCCCGGAGACCTTTGGGTTAGATTCCGAGTCGTTGGGATCCGGTAAGGTGAAGTGAGTATCAGTTAACGAGAACTTCTTGAGCAGGCCATCTAAAGTCCGCCCGGGAAATGGGACGGGGACAGTGACGCTTCTTAGTATCTCTCCTATCCATCTCGGCGTGTCGCCATCAGGATCACTAGCCCCACGAACGAGTAGAGTAGCAGGTTCGCCATGCATGAATTGCTGGAGTAGAACGTCTAGCGGAGACGAAGAAGAGTCCGGGCAAACGCGAGTGAGAGCTTCAGGTAGCCCGAGAATAGCCCCGTCAAGATCGACTTCAACATCGGATCGCGGCAACACGTGGACCGGATCCGTAACCGCTTGTGCTACGAGGATGGATGGATCCGAATTGGCGCAACCGGGCACTAGTATATCGAACGCGAGTACGGGTATGTCAACTTTGATCGGATATTCGTTGAATGCTGTCAACGATAGGCCGACCAGCATCGTACCATTCATTGGTCCGTCTTCGACGTTGAAACGAGTAATGTTATATTTTGGGATCGCAGGAATCTTATTTGCTGTTCCAAATATTAGTACATTATCTATTAAAGAAACTGGATGCCTGTTTTCCAGTTGATATACCAAAACAACGCTTTCCTCTCGAGGTAAAGGGTAGTCAGAGGGGGATAGAGTGATTGACCTTCAAATACAAGAGATTCCGAAATGGTGTGTTTCCCAAGGGGGAATATGCCGGACTTGAGGCCGATATCAGCCATCCCGTCCAGGCGAAGCTTCTCCAACCTCCCTTCCAGCCACTCATTCGCAATTATGCGGATGCCTTCAACGGCCCCGGGCGTTATATCCGTCACGAAGTCAAACTGAGTTACTTCGCCATCCCGTAAGTTGACCACCAGAGGCGGTATGATAGCGCTTCCCAGAAGTAGATTATCGTAGTCGGGAAGACGCACATCAACCTTCGTCTCCTCACTTTCCAGCTGGTATGCTACCCATGTGGTGGCTTTTCCGACTCGTCGCACATGATCGTTGTCCACCTTGGATGCGTCTAGGTGGAAATTTGCCTGTATTCGAACTCGTACGCCGTCCGTTGTGATGGATTCGAGAGCGAGGTTTGTGGGTTCGACAACGGCCGCTTTTTCAGCGTACTCTTGGACGGCCTCTGGAACGATGAACGCGAGAACGATTATGGCCACGACGACTATTGCAAGCATGCCCATCGCAATGAACGATGGCCACCTCATCGACTTCTTAGTCGAGCGAGAATCCGTAGGCGCAACGGAAGGGTTGGGTTCGTTTGAAGCGGCGATGTCTCCATCGTGATCGTCGGCTTCTCCATCGTAGCGCGGCGTATCGGATGAGCTCGAGAGTAGCGGGGTCGATTCGCTAGAGCCGGCCCGCTCATGAGAGGGCTTGCCTTTCATGCCGGCCGATAATAAGGGCGATGTTTCTTCTTCTGACATAATGACTGCTAAGGAAGATGTAATACACGGATCACGACTTTATTGAATAAGACAACACATGTGTAGTTAATGATGTGTAATTGACTGAGAGGGAGAGGCAGACATAATCGAATCCGGAGATTTGTGTTGTTTAATAGATTAATTTGTGGTATAGATTAGAACTTAATATCAATAGCGACGGGGTATTTTGCATGCGATTTGAGTTAAGGAACAACCTTGACTTTGGCTGATGAAATAGCATTTGTTAAAGGACTGGGAAGGTGGGCTCGCGCGTGGTCGTCATCAAGTGACAACACTATGGTCAATACCTTGGTCTATATCGGCTGAGATAGGGCTTTCCTTGGGGCGAAGCCAACACACCCCTGTAGGACTTACAGCCAATTAAGTTTAACAAAATTCGTGAGTGGCTATTGCCCGGGTTCCTCAATTACTTTAGCGTCCTCCGGGGAAGCCCTGTGGACGCACGGTTCAACCTGCAGGCAGATAGGTACCGTACAACTAAATTCTCAGGGTCTTACAGCTGGCAAGCACCTGCATATGCCAGACTCCGGCTACCTTAGTATATCTCCACAGCATGCAGGTGTCACGATACATGTAGGGCGCACTAAACGGTGACTCTTCAGTCGATCGTCACTTTCCGATATAGCAATTGGAGAGCCATAAACATTATATTTTGGGTTCTATCTATAAAGAGTCCCTTAGAGCCCTACCTTTGGGCTAATTGATGTCTCAGATCTCATCTCCACATTATCTTTGACTTGATCAACTTACGCCCCATCGATACACCATCAACCTCTTCAAACTAAGCTACCTCTTACTTATACCGAAGCAAACTTACACTCAGCCACTTCAGATAATACTCAAAATAGAAGTAGCCCAACTTTACTTCGAAAATGCGATCGTCGGCCCATCGTTTAGCCGCAAGCACATTGCGTGGTGCTCAGGCAAGGAGTTATTCAACAGCTCCCAAGCCGGTTCGGCATCTTATGTCGATCGGCGATCTGACTCCTGCTGAATTCTCAAAACTGGTGTCAAATGCAGCGGCCCATAAAAAGGCCGTTAAGTCAGGTGGCATTCCGAAAGACTTGAACAGCCAGTTGACGGGGCAGACAGTCGCTATGATGTTTAGCAAACTGAGCACCAGGACCCGAGTCTCAACGGAGGCAGCTGTAGCTATGATGGGGGGTCATCCCATGTTCCTGGGAAAGAATGATATTCAACTAGGGGTAAGTATACTCAGAGGGTTTCAGTATTAGCTGAAGTGACTAGTTACTAAATCAGTTCCCTAGGTGAATGAGTCGTTGCTGGATACCTCGAGGGTTATCTCGTCTATGACATCCTGCATGGTTGCTCGAGTTGGCCCTCACAGTGATGTTACTGGCTTAGCAAAAGACTCCAGCGTTCCGGTCCTCAATGCGCTGTCAAATGATTTTCATCCTCTCCAAATCATTGCAGATTTCCTTACAATTCACGAGTCTGTCCCTAGGTCGCCCAGTGATATGGGAATTGTGCCGAATGGATTAAAAGTGGCCTGGGTTGGGGACGCGAACAACGTTTTGTTCGATTTTGCCATTGCTTGCATGAAACTGGGTGTTCAGATTTCAGTTGCTACGCCCCGCGGTTACGGCATCCCGCAGAACATGGTGGACTTAATCACAAGCCAAGCTACGTCCACACAGACACCCGGTGTTCTGAATCAAACGTTCGTTCCAGAGGAAGCTGTTAAGGACGCTGATATCATTGTAACTGATACCTGGATTTCCATGGGCCAGGAGGAGGAGGCTCAGAAAAGACTGAAGGACTTCGCCGGCTTTCAGGTCACCAATGACTTAGCTAAGAGGGGTGGAGCGAAGTCGACCTGGAAGTTCATGCACTGCCTTCCTCGCCACCCAGAAGAGGTCGAGAATGAAGTCTTCTACTCTCCACGATCACTTGTCTTCCCCGAGGCAGAAAACAGATTGTGGGCTGCTGTTGGTATGTCATACGCTCCTTGAAATATACGTGATCTCGTGCTAATGACATGTACAGCTGCACTAGAAGGCTTTGTCGTAAACAAGGGGAATATAGTGTAATGACTCTGACATCGTAACGGAAAGCGATAACGTTGTCTACAATCTGTAACCATGTAAGCATGTTCGGGATAGCTACATGTAACTATGAAACTTCGGGGTATCAAAAGTATTCATTGATTAATATTTTTTAATTGCAGTGGTCAGCCTTGAATTCGAAGCATGCGCTGGGTTCCCATATAAGAAAAGCACTCGTCTAATCCCACATGATTAAAACGTGGAGTCGTGGTGACAAATTTATTTTAACTTTATTCAAGGTAATTTACGGTAGTTTGCACTGATTGATCTGCGTCTACATACAGTAGTAATATTGCCCAAGTAAGCCAGTGGGCTTTTGGTTTACCATCAACGCCGGAAAATTTGATCCTAAGCATCAGCTTAGCCAGGCGGGAGCTGGCTAGCATCCACAATCTCGTCTGCCTCCTTCACGACGGTTTCCTCATCAGGGCCATAGAGAGGAGATCGGGGTAGTGCCATGAGGCCAGTTCGCGATGACTCCAAGATACCAAACGGCGCAATCAATTTCAAGAATGAGTCAATCCTGACAGGCTTGGCGGATCTAGGAAGTGTTAGTATGGAGCCTTTTTCTTGGTTATGGAAAATCACTTACACCTCAACGATGCAGCTGTTTGTGCTGATATCTAATACCTTACCCCCAAACTGATGCGCGAAGTAAGTGATAGACCTCAAATGCTCATGTTTGAGTCGCAAGGCCTGGCTGGCTACCATCTTGCTAGGATGGAAATCTTGGGCGGTATCCTCTAACGTCTTGTCTCCCGCCTCTCCGGGGTCGGCTTCGGCTGTTATTACGCGATGATGCGCCAGAAGTTCCTCGAAGTATTCCGGCCCCAAAATGTTGATCTTGGCTAGGAGCAATTCTCGCTGGACCAAGGCAGCGTTTGTGTAATCCAAGACGGCCCAAACAGGGACCAGATCCTCTAATTGCCGTCGGGCCTGTTCGACGACACCATCTTGACCGGTAAGGACGATCGTCATGCGGGATAGGTCTTCTACCTCCGTGCTGCAAACGACGAGAGAGTCAATGTTGAAGCCGCGCGCCGCTAGAATACCCGAAACTCGAGACAAAACACCAGGTTCATTTTGGACAAGGCAATTGAGGACATGTCGTTTCGGAGGTGCCATTGAAGGCGTCGGGGTCTCGTAGAGAATATTGGAAACGGCTGCTTGGGCGGACCATGATGATGGAGTATCGTTGGTCGGAAGAGGCGCTTGACGGCGGCGGAGGGCCTTGTAAGCAATGGCTGAAGTAGAACTGCTAGAGCTCCATCTTGTTGAAGTTGGAGGAATGGCTCGTATACTTGATGCGATCGCTTTGAAGCAATTGGCTTGTACAAGAGTGCGGGACGCCATTGTTTCTGATCACCAATGAGAACTCGAAAGCTCTCTGATCAGAATTGGCGTTCCTCGAAGCCCAATGGGAATCTTATGTGACTCAATTGGCACAGGTTCCCACCGCCTTGACTCACTAATATACTGTAGTGAAAAATTGTAGTATAAATGATGGACGGTGTGAAGACTCGATAGTACATATGTACCATGTAGGTACCTAGCAGCTGCGAAACTCGGAGCTGGTACGACCTTAGCCCCACCTTCATGCATAAAACCACAAGGGTGTGCCCGAGGCCCAGACTTTTGGGTTTCGGATCAACTTTATCACCGTTTCCGTCGCAGTTTCCACCCCAAATTCAATGTTTCCAATTCGTGCATTAAGCCAGGCTGGAAATCTCCAGCATCTATGATCGCTCATTTTATTTTATTCATTACCACTACCGACACAACATTCATCGTCGATAGCTTCGTCCACAATTTCTTTTTCTTGCAGCTTTTGACGTATGCGCCACATTTTCCATTGCCGACCATCGCTGACCTCATAACCGTTTTCCTTCACACCGGATGTAATATAAGCAACGATGGATGACACCGAGCGCCGTACCGCGAAGCGCTCCCGTTTCGACCAGACCGAACCTGAGCCGCGCCGTTCTCGATTTGATCGCAGATCGCGCTCGCCTCCGGCGAAGAGAGCGGACCATGGTCGCGACCGTAGTCCCATAGGTAAGGATGGAGAGAGCGTCACGCCTGACTTGAAGAAAAGTCCCGTCGATCCCGCCGCCGCAGCAGGTAAGTGTCCATTCCCAGCACTTCCTTTCAGAACATTGTCGGACTAATTGCTCGCCTCTAGCTGCCGCTGCCGCCAAGATCAACGCGCAGATCCAGGCTAAGAAGGGAATTCAACATGTCGACGTACCGCCCATCAAGTCGGCATCTTCTTCGTCTCCTGGCCCGAACACGCCAGGCGCACCCGGTAGTAATGCCTCCGCTAACATCAATGGCGAAATGTACATTGCCGACGGCGACTATATCAAGGATATCGAGGTGAACGACTTGCGAAACCGATACTTGCTCACCAAGAGCTCAACGCAGAAAATGGTAAATAATACCCTTTGGTCAATTCCTACTGATTTACATCAGAGTTCGCCCCCAGATTACTTGGTGGTTCTCTTCCAGTGTGTTATTACGTGTGCGAACAGTTCTGCTTACATGGAAGCGTGCTAGCTCGCACACGAATCCCCTCTGTGGCATCTGCTGACCTCCGCTGCTTGATATAGATCAAAGAGGAAACCGGAGCTGGTACGAAACTCCTCCCAGTTTATTAATTTGCAGTATAGAATTATGATTGACTTTGAAAGATGTCACGACTCGAGGCAATTACTATCCCGACAAGAGCATGGCGACCCCTTCGGTAAGAAACACGCAATGATCAACATTAAAGGCCGTAACTTACATTATCTTAGAATCCTCCGTTGTATCTCCACATCACCAGTACCTCTAAAGCTGGCCTCGAATCCGCTGTCAGTAAGATTGAGGAATTGATGAAGCAAGAGCTTCCGAACCTAGTCGACGAGCGACGTTTCCGACGCCGAGACCAGGAACAGGTTGAGCGTGATGAGTTCGGACGGGTCAGCTGATTGTATCCTTTCTGCAGAAAGCAATTCACTAACATCAAGCAGCGCAAATGGCCGGAGGCGAAGATTCCGATCGGTCTCGAGGAAATCCGCGGTTTCAATCTCAGAGCTCAGATCGTCGGACATGGTGGCTCTTACGTGAAGCACATTCAACAGGAGACCGGTTGTCGAGTCCAGATCAAGGGTCGTGGTTCGGGATATCTTGAGGCCTCAACCAACCGCGAAAGCGATGATGACATGTATCTCCATGTCGCGTAAGTACCCACGTTCAATGATTTGCCATTCTGGCTATCTAACGATGCATGTAGGGGACCTGATCCTAAAATGGTTGACAAAGCTAAGGAGCTGTGCGAAGATTTGATTGCGAATGTCAAGGAGCAGTACGAAGAATTTAAGAGCCGACCACCCCGCCAGCACTACGGTGGTCACGGCGATGGCGGCGGCGGCCGTGGTGGTTATGGCGGCGAACGATCCTATGGCGAGAGGTCTTACGGTGGCGATAGATATGGCGACAGACAAGGAAGTGGTTCAGGTTCCTATGGTGGATATAGCGGTTACAACAATTCGCCCAATCCTGCTGCGAATTCCGCCTCTCCCGCGCCTCCCGGCCAGGGCAGTCCTCCCAACGCAAACAGCGACTATGCTGCCCAGTACGCGCAGTATTACGGGGGGCAGGATCCCTATGCCGCATATGGCGGTTACGCAGCGTAAGCGATGATATAGCCACAAGGCAAATGCACGTTTTGCTAACACTAGCCCAGGTATATGCAGTACTACCAGCAGTATTACGCCGCTGCGCAAGCTGCCCAACAAGGATCACCGACTCCACCGGTACCTGGCGTTTCCGTATCTCCTCCACCTCCTCCCCCTACCGAGGCTCCGCCGCCGCCTCCCCCTGGAGGATCCGCACCACCACCTCCTCCACCTCCGCCGCCGCCCGGAGCGGGTGGTTATGGTAACGTAAGTTGTCGCCTTCGAACTTAAAATGATAGCATGAATTAACTCTTAAATCAACAGATCCCTCCTCCTCCTGGATTGTGATCAAATCTAGCCTATAGGGGTACGCAGGACAGGTCTTCGACATTCCACGAATGTTCGTTCGTACTGCTTAATGCAGTTGTGTTTTTAAGGAATGAGGACTCGGGAAGTTGAGTCGTCATATTAGTTTAGAGCCCCCCTCGAGTAGGTCGGTCGCTCTGTAATGCAGTCTGCGAGTCACTACTAGAGGCGATCCAGATAATGACAATAATTAAACTGCGCTGCTTTCGAATAATGACCTACTTAGACCGAATGTGCGTATATATGTAGTAGTATCTAGTCTACGCTGTACCCAGCTATGACTCCAGAGGCTGTAAATCCACGCCATTAGTATCTACGATCTAATCGGATCTTACAGTAGTCCAACTCTTATCGATAAGACTACGTCAGTTTATATTGAACCACCTTCAGCTCTCGGAACTTACAACTGTTTACTTACTAATTCATAGCTACGCGGACGAATTAATTCATAGCTACGCGGACGAATTGGTTCCCAAGCTCCAGGGAAACCCTGAATCATTCAGGAAGCTTACAATACTCACCTCTCATCAATAATCCCGGCGTAATGAGTCACCAACGCTATCCGTCGATCGACCCCAAGGAACCCCATTCAGTCTCCCTCAAAGTCCTACGGTAACCTCCCCATACCCTCCGCGATCTTATGTGCGATGTATGGCCTAACTGAGATACTGCAGACTCTCCAGACCCTCCCTCGTTGTCCAGCACCCCCTCCCCGTACCGCCCTCACACCTATCATCCCAGCTCGAAGAACAGCCCATCCCGGCGTCCCTCGCGTACACCTCCGACGCCGGCACAAACTCGGATCCCTTTCTACTTGCGCCTATCCTGCAACTACCGCCGTCGTTTGGTTCGGCATATGTAGGCGAGACGTTTAGCTGTACGTTATGCGCGAACCATGATGTCCCGCTACCAGGGGAGATGCCGTTATCGCCGACGGCCACGACACCAACCGTATCGCTCTCTTCGCCGGGCGGACTCGCGCCAGCTTCTGCTAGTGGAGCGGGAGCGCAAAAGAGGAAGTTTACGCGGGACGTGCGGATAGAAGCCGAGATGAAGACTCCCGGGTCGGGCACGGTTCTAAAACTTCCGCTATTGGGTCCGGACGGGAAAAGCGACGGTGATGGCAATAACGATAGCGGAAGGGGAAGCAGTGCGAGTGGCAGCGCAACGAAAGGCACAGACCTAGAACCCGGCCAGACGCTCCAGCGCATCGTCAACTTCGACCTCAAGGAAGAAGGCAACCACGTCCTCGCCGTCACGGTGAGCTACTACGAAGCCACGGAGACGTCGGGGCGCACGAGGACGTTCCGGAAGCTGTACCAGTTCATATGCAAGGGCTCCCTCATCGTGCGCACGAAAGTCGGCGCCTTGCCGCCGCGCACGGGGAGACCGGGGAAACGGGGCAGCGCGGCGCGGCGCTGGGTCATGGAGGCCCAGCTCGAGAATTGTAGTGAAGATGTCATGCAGCTGTCCCGCGTGGGTTTGGATCTACAGCCGGGGCTCAAGTACCGCGATTGCAATTGGGAGGTTAGCGGTGGTGCGCGGCCGGTGCTGCATCCGGGCGAGGTGGAGCAGTGCTGTTTTGTGGTGGAAGAGGATGAGACTGCGAGTGAAGAGGTGGAGGAAGACGAGGATGAGGAGGGCAGGATTGTGTTTGGTGTGCTGGGGATTGGGTGGAGGAGCGAGATGGGGAATAAGGGGTTCTTGTCTACGGGTAAGTTGGGCACGAGGGTTGCGAGGTGATTAGGAGGTGGAAAGCATTGAACTATGAGACTATCTACGGAGGGACTACGATGGTTCTCACGATTCACAAGGTATACGTGCCAGTTTGCCTACGAATACAGCCTCGTATGGCCGTATTGAGGAGTACCAAAGGACTACGTGAGCAGACAACAAATGACTGATGGCTGATGGTAATGAGCACTTCTACATCGCACTGGATCATGGAGGGAGCTACTTCGAATGAGGCCTTTGACATGGAGGATGTCAGGATTATGAGACACCGTTTCATGTGGAAGCTTCATCGTCGTTGTTCTTGCGTCTATCCCAGGAAGCACGACTACAGATAGAATTGCATGATCGGAATACTGGACCTAAGTTCTATAAGATGATCTAGAGAACGAGGTATCAAGCTTATGTCACTATTATTTAATAAGGATGAAGCAATTCTAGCGTATCATGACAATATACTGCCACTATACAACGGCTGCGAGTATGCAAAGTGTATAAATCGCTATGTTGTATATTCCACAGACTATAGCTATAAGCCAGGGATCCATGAGCTCGGAGTCCTATTTTACAACTATACTCGGATGAGTAAGATATGACCTATCGAATGCAGGTTCAACGGTGTGTCGCTTTAATAGATCGGCCCCTGGATTATCTGGTCAGCATAATGACAGCGGGTGCTCAGACTTGGACAACCTCGGTATGTAACCTATTGGCAGCCTACCCAGGCTAGGAATTCGACATCGACACGAGTCTGATGTGCATATACGCAATGCGTGCGCGGATTTCCCGACTCAAGATATCTATCCTCGGAGGGCTAAGAGAAAGCGAGACACGAGCGTACGAATGTCGTGCGCTGTGTACGATTCATCGAGCGGTGAAGACGAGAGTTGACGTCCGAGCGAGCTACAGTTACACCCCAACGTCCGTCCGTCGGCGACTCCAATAATAGCGCAGAGTCGCATTCAACATTCGATGTTATCTCGCATTCGAAAAGAGCCGCCTCTGAGGATCTCATTAGACAAAGACGTTGATGGATGAGAGCCGCTTCATCCTTCAGGCACAGGTTCTATGGAAAGGGTCTCTCGCTCTCCCGATACGGTAACTCGAAAAGATTTCATAATCCCCGGAGAACCCCTGGGATGCTATTTTTTTGGTGAAGCTCTTTCTATAAATGTGCGTTTGCGGCTGCACAGGTCCTTTCCGACCTGGAAGGTTTCATCGGATATCCGATATTAGAATCCTTTTATATCCCAGGTTGTGCTGCCGCCAGGCTTGGGAGTGGACGGGCTACCAGATAACCGAATCTCTGGAACGAACGAACGAACGAATAATTAGATAGACAAATCTAGATAACTTTTATATAATAACTTCGGCCGTCGGTCATTCGACTAGCCAGGTATATGGGTTACTCGTTAGGTAAGTGTTCGACCTATTCTGGAGTTCCTGACGTGCAAGCAAGTGTATGAATGCTAGCGATCAATTCCAAACAGCACACGGCTTACTCGGGCAGCTTGACGAGCCCGTCCGCGGCCCGTATTGCTGTTGATGTGTTCTTGCTACTTAGTATCTCCTAACAGCGATATTAGCTAGCTAGCTGCTATAGCTTGGTAGTTGTTGTTTGACTAAGATGTTCAAGGTAGATATAAAACCTGACGTGACAATCCTACATGGTCGATCCGATCAGAAATATAGTAGGTGAGCACGTTCGCATATTCCCTAGAATTCCTCCATACAAGTTCGCTCTGACGAGCGTATGTACCAGCTACGTCACTTGTGCGGCACGGCGAATGCTGTACCTGATGCTAGGGCAGTAACATGGATCCGTGGACCAACTGGACAACATGGATTGCGCCTCCATGAACGGTTGCAAGGATTCCACAGACGTGTCAATCACGAAAGGGTGTCCATCGGAATTGGAAAAACGACTGGTCCAAAATCGGAACTTTCTGACCAGGTACAGAACCAAAACAAGCATCTTAGCACCTGAATATGACAGCCTTTTTCAAAAACCCTTTGCCATAGAAACAATTTCATATATATGAAATCTCCTGGGTGTTTGTAAGAATAGGATACTGTTAGTGTAAAAAGGCGGAACCCCGAACGATGCCAACAAGGCTAGTAAGTATGCTGATGCCTACACTACGGCCAGCGCAAACTAGAGCCCATGAAGAGCGGTCACCGTCCCTTGCGCTAGAGATTGGACGATGGGCTCAGTCTTGGGGTCGAGTGCAGCTTTAACTTCTGAAAAGGTATAAGCCGGATTCGACAGAGTTCCCATCTTTGGTTGTCTAGCACATCGAGCCCATGGCAAATCCCCACATGTCTGAAACATAATGGCTGATTTCCGTCTGGGTATCTGCAGCGGCGTTGTTACGACCATCGGTTTTTGTCGATGGGGACGTTGTTGACCGCGGCCTTTTCGGGGTTTTCTCTTTATGCTCTTTTCCAGCCAGTATCTACCATCGGTATGGTAAATGCCTGACTGCAACCCGAATAAATTGAGTGATATTAGTTGATAGCGGCTTTATCTCATTGTTGATTTGACACGCTGGCCCTCTTGCCCCCGCGACCAGTAATCCATTGGGTTAGATTGGACGACAAGATCGGGCGAGCTGCGCTGTTGAAAATATATTGCAGCTACAGTTGTACAAACGTAGCCGCGGAATAATAAATTTGGAGATCTCATACACATGCTTGACCACGGACAATTGTGACTGTGCGCCAATCCCGGCCACGACCGTAAGTTTTTTCGTTGGTTATCTCGATACCGACCCCTGGGCGTGAAGCTCTGGCCGCCATACTGCGCTAGTAGCCTAGCAGTAGCCCTAGAGCTTAGCAAGCACACCAAGCCTAGCAAGCCTAAAGAGCCCTAGGTAAGTACCTAGGTAGTTAGCTCACGGACATAATGATGTGGAGTAGGTCAGTGTGCAAAGACCCGTAAGCCGAAGGGCCGTGCTGGAAACAGATAGAAGTCGCCCGCGTGCTTCGTGGGCACGGTCATATGTACTGAGATACGGACATGGTGCCGGCTGTCAAATACGAGCTCGAGCTGGATCTCTCAACCCGGGTCCAAAGGGAGAAGACTTCTCGACCTGTCAGAATGGAACGAAAAAAGGGTGTAATACCCCTGGTTGGTAGGCTATGCAGGAACATAGCTGGTTAACATGCAACTATTCCTCCAATTCCTCCGACAAACCCTTACATGGTACAGTACGTCTTCCCTCCACTTTGGATAGGAAAGGAGAGAGAGTAAAAAAGGGGGGGAAAGAAACGAGGCGGCGGCACTGGAGAAAATGCTGTTGTCGTATCTATTGAATCTGCAAGGTACGAAAACATCCGGGCCAGTACTATTGTGTTAAGTAGCTTTCCCTTAGCCCTTAGACGCCAGATGGACGGATGTTTGTTGGCTATCTTGGCTATGCTGGCTAAAAGAATTGGTTGCGTTTCCCGTACCTTAGATATCCGGCCATGTGTTGAACGGCGTAGCATAAGGAAGCACTAACGCTGTCGCTAAAGAGAATGGGTTACATGCTTATCCTGTTCTGGTTTCAGATCGTGCGCTAATAAATAATATCTTTTTACTTTCTTTTTCTCCTTTTCGAAAAGGAGTAGTCAGATATTACGTGGAAAGGGATAGGGAGAGCGGGTGGAAGCTTGGTGGCTAATCGATGGAAGATGTGTTGTTCAAGATATTGTTTCACCGCATGGAGCGAGCATCCATACATCCATGCCATGCAGTTGGTGGTGTAGTGAATTGTTCGGTCAAGGGTCGAGATTTAGACTCCTAATGCAGGTTAAAAAACGGGAAAAACGGTCTTGACGTGAGCCTTCTTTAGTCATCTCTAAACGAGGAAGCAGTTATACTAAGTGAGGTAAGTTACATATCTGGAGGGGATTTAAAAAGGCAGTTATCACCTAGTATTCCATGATTGCCTCTAAAGTTTGTAGACCTTATTGGTGATTTCAGGGGCTCGTCACAAGTAGTGGATTGCACCTGTACTCAGCTCTCTTTTTTTTAACGGGTAGTTTGCCGAACTATGAAAGTAACAGTAACTTTTTTACCCTCTGATGGGAGCAACTGCCAAACTGCTAAAGTGGTAGCGCTGTGGATGCTTGTCGGTTTTAGTGCTTGCTCGCCCGCCCAACCCCTGAAGAAGGGCGGGACAGGGGTTGATGGCCTGGGCACTGGAGCTATCCAAGGATGTCGTGCGATACGTGATACGTAAAAATCCCACTACACCTGCTAATCCGAGATTGGAATAAGTGGTGGGGTTAGTGGGTACTTGACCCCGACTGCCCAACTCCACTGTATCTTCTCCTCCATCAACCATTTACAGTACAAGCGCTTCCAAAGACATCTTGATGCAGGACTCTACCTACCTGTCTCCTCCTCTCACGACCAGTCGATCACCCACTCTGCGATTGGGTGTTGCGTGAACTCGGGGATCGATCTTTTGCATTCCAAAAAAACACTCGTTTCTTTAAATCTACTTTTGGGGCCATCCAAGTTTGGGTGGGAGAGCCGTCTCTCTGTCCAGTCAACTTCCACTTTCACCTGTCGATCCCATCCACATCCAACAAAAACTCCTCGAACTGCCCGCTCCCGCATCCCGTCTTGCCTACCACCCGAACGATAACGCCGCAAAGGGGCATGCAGCTGCATCAAAGCACTGCATGACTGTCTAAGGCTGTTTTGGAAGCTTTGCATACCAATAAATCGTGCGTGTCTACCCGGCACCAAAAAAAAACACCAAGAGAAAAACAGAGGCGAGATATACAGTACGGCGGCTGCTTCTGCCCGAGGATAAGACAACCACCAAATATTTCAATCCGGACCCTACACAACAACTAAAAGCTGTCTCGCAGCAGCCCCAACTTTTCAAAGGGTCGACCCAACTGACAAATTGTCGACCGAAGATCAATATCCGATCTGTCGATATCCATCCCATCTCAATGACTGTTTCACCTCCCGTTTATTAAGTACGTAGTTTGCTTCGTTAGCGACGATTTTATCGACATCCTCCCGAGCACGTCCCGCAAAGTAGACCTTGTTGATCGACTTTAACGAATTACCCAGTCATATCCTTGAGTCATAACTCTTCATTCTTGGCTTGTGCAACGGGATATGTGCATCGGGCACTTGTATCCACGTCCCCGATACCCACAAGCTGGGTCTGAGAAATAAGGCGGAAACAGACTCACACGGTTGATCCCTTCAATCGGTATCTGGCGGATCCCTAGTAGGCCGCGAGGCAAACTTTTTGAGAATCAGCTCACCTTCTCCATTTCAGTCGTATTTCTATCCATTGGACGAAGGTCAGGATCGGACTGAGAGGGGAGGAAGATTGCCATAGGCCTGCGATGCCATGGATAGCACGTCGGCGCCGCTCGCGGACTACTTCTGGATTGCGGGCATCGAGTCCATATCCTACCATGACCTCCCGCCTCCAACCTCTTCTACTCAGGTAGAAGGTACTATCACCGAAGATGGCGAGCCCGACGACAACGCCGAACCGAATTCTTCTCCTTCCGCTAACAAATCCTTCGCTCGACACTCGCGCCATAACTCCAATAACAGATTATCCAAGGCATCGTTCACAAATTCTATTCATACCCTCGAAGAGGTAGATGGGAATACGAGAAGCAATAGAAGCAGCGCCACCATCAGAGCCAACCCGCTCCCGCCGGGGGCTACTGGTCAGGATGGTCTACTCGGCGATTTCGACTTCGATAAGGCTCTAGTCAAGTTTGCTGCCGAGAGAGAGAATTTCTTAGAGGATCTAAGCTTCTCGGCAGGCGCCAAAACGCAGTCACGACCGCCGATGGTGAATCCTCGAGCGGAGAGAATCAAGGCCGACGAGTCCTCGAACGGAAGGATGAGTCCTATGAAAAGCATCAGGGGGAGCATCCGTGGTAGTATAAGACGGAAGATAAGCTTCAAGGATATGAACAGCGTGCGAAAGCAGCCCACAACTCCGAGACCTGGTATGGCCCCTTTTCGCGATTTAGGCGGGGGTTCTTTCTTACAAGAACTGGCAGAGGGGCTGCCTGCAGAGCTGTTTGATCACGACTGCAAGAAAAACCATGCGTTCTGTACTGACTTCTGCAAAATAGCCTCAATCAGGACCACCAGGAGACTGAGCAGTTACAATTCCGTTATTCCTCCGCCCGAACCTCTTAATCTCGACCCGGATATGCACCCTCTGAAACGACGCTTCGAGCCCGTACTCCTAGATCGATATCCGCCCCGAGACGACATGGAAGGCCTATCTAGGAGGGGCAGATTTCCAGATTATGTGCCCATGTTTGCCTTCCCAAACGACATTCAGATTGTATCGTCGGATGAAAGGCCGAGATCGACATGGCATGGATTTACGATGACTTCGGACGATAACTCCAAGATCTACGGTGTGACCGTCATTATATGGACGGCGCTTACGACGGATGTAGCAGAGGATATTGAGAGGCGCTGCGAATTTTGGCGGCAGAGACATATGACCGAGGAGGAGCGAGAGCTCGCTGGTAGTCTCGGCGCACGTCTCGCCGCAGAACGTGCGCACCTATCGCAACTACTCGCTAAACTCCCGACGATACCGTCCGGCTCTTCCGCACGAGAGACGCTGGATGACCAGATCAGTGCTGTAGAGGAGAAAATCAGCCTGATGACAGAAATGTTGCGACCCCTGAGACATGGTGCCGCATCGAAAATCGACGGCTTGACCGCTGGTGAGAGTGGCCTCTGGACGCCACGGGCATATGGTATCCTTGGGAGAGATGCTACGAGAGTGGGTTTCTGGAAGGATTGGCTCCGAGCCATCATCGTTCCCATGACTGATGGTGGTGTCTTGCGCGTGCCTCCAACCTCTCCACGAGTTGGTCGCTGGCAACCACTGGAACGATACGTGGTGAATCTCTGCACGGAGGCGTTTAGCCCTCTTAGCTCCAAAACTCAGGTCGAACTCGGAGTGCGTGAGTTGCGACTATATGCGCGGAAGGAGGCCATCAATGAGATTCCAGGCTCGCGTAACACCGACCTTTATGCGTTATTCAGGTCTCTCTCCCTCGAGAATATCGTTACACTATTCGAGTATGCTATGTCCGAGTCCCGGATCATCTTACTCTCTTCGCATACGGCGATGTTGCATCTGGCCTCCCACGCTCTGATCAGCCTTATGTACCCGTTAACCTGGGCAAGCATCTTCATACCAGTCCTACCTGCGCGGCTGATCTCTGCTCTCGATGCACCTTGCCCTTATATCGTTGGCATCGAGCGAAGATACGACAATGTTGCGCTCCCAGAGGACGATTATGTCCTAGTCGACCTGGACAAAGACACGATTGATTCGACCGCATTACCAGTCCGGCTCCCGAAACAGCACAGGCGAAAACTTCTCTCTCTCCTGCAGTTCTCTGCTCCCCATGCCTTACGCTACGGTGTCACAACAGGACCGCCTCCGTACGCTATTGAGTCTTTCCCCTACGACTCTTTCTCCGCCGAAAATGGTGCCCTTTTCAACGAGAAGGCTGCGCCAAGTGCGCTCCATAAATGGGTTGCGCAAAACTCATCATCTTTCGGAGAGCCTGAACCCGCGGGCACAGCGAAGCCACCCATATTCAACGCGTTCTTGCATGCGAAACCCGAAGGGACCGAACGACCAACCACTAGCAAGTCAAACAAGACTAGCCCACCGTCGTCAGTATCGCCTGTCTCCGTGAACTTCCCCCCTATGCCAGCGACGCCGATCTCTAGAAGTGACTCTGGGTTCGCGCTATCTTCTACGCTGCGAGAGAAGCGATCGGGTCATTTCGATGAGAAGGGTCGTCGTAGTTCCTCCTTCGGCCAGGCGCCAGTCCATCGACCTCATCCGCCATTTTTGAATGGTCATCAGTCGAACCTGTCTATCTCTGCCATTTCGATCGATTCGCAGTCGTCGTATGGTGGCTACGCTCCATCGACATACGCACAGTCTACTCTCGCCGCGTCAACAGTCATGCCTAATATGCTCGTCCAACCAGTGCAAAACACCGAATCTACAATGTGGGTGGAAGGGCACTGCTTCAATTTCTGTGCCAGCGACGCCGTTTCAACCTGCGCGGTTTGTGATGAACGCTCTGAAGGTGACGGATGGTACAAATGCACGGGCTGTGGGGCGGTCTGCCATGGACGTTGTCTCGGATGTGTCTGCATCGTCTGCCCCGTCGCCTTCAACGCTGACAAGATTCGAGCTGCTTTCGTCCGCTGCCTCGCGAGTCTTCTCTACACATACCGCAAACACCTGGGACGACCAACAAAAGATCAGAAGAACAATGGCCAAATTTATGGGTTCGACATGAATGGTTTCATTAGAAGCTTGCCGTACGACCAGCAGGAGTACGCTATGATGATGAAAGAAACGCAAGGTATGTATTCTCTCTTATTTTTATGAAAGTACTTACTAATTGAACGCTAGTATTTAATGAATTCATCCACGAGCGTGAAACAAAGGCGGCTGCGGACCCAGAAATTCGTCTTTTCGACGAGATCATCCTCGCTAAGAAAGCCCGTGGGAAACCAGGTCTATCGTCGGGATTATCCCGTCTCTCGACGATAAGGGCCTCCCACGGTGTCTCCGCGTCTCTGCCCGGCCTTCAGATCCCATCGAGACATGGCAAACAGCCATCGTATCTGATGGACACCTCTGACCACATATGGAGAACCGCCTGCGTACCCGTACCGAACGCGAGGTTTCAGGGCGACTACCGTACAGTGACGACGAGAATACCCGCTCGACTAGACCCTTCATTAATGAAGGAACCTCGTGCCATACAAGGTGTACCGCGGCCTGAGCAACGCAGAAGAGGGGTCTTGAGGAAACAAGTTCCTAGCATGATGATGACCACTCCCTCATCTCCCGAGGGATCGTTCTAATGCAAGCCTGACTGCATCAACTGCATTTAAAACTAAACAGAAGAAAACTTTCTAGAATGTAATATTAACGAAGGCAAAGGATTTCAAGTCCGGCCCTACCATGTACTATAGCTCTGAGAGGGGGACATGTGCTGAACAGACGCTTTCCACATATTATTGGTTCATCATCCCGAAGATTGACCAAAAGTCGTCGTCGATTATTTTGATCCCGACGACAGACCTGCGCAGCAGTGGACGAAGGAGAGGGGGATAATGTCTAGCTGAAGCTAAATTTGCTAATCAAACGACGTTGAAATAAGAGGGAGAGAACGAACAGAACAGGAAGACAGACCAAAGGGAGAAAGAAAGAAGAAAGAAAGACACGACCTACCGTAAGACCAGCTTGAATATGTGTTGGGACTTATTGCAGAGATAAGGCGGGCAGATCGCACTCAATTTACAGAGAATGAGAGGCGAGTAGAAGTTTATATGAAACATGTAAACCACGAACTGCACTTTGGTATGAGACCGAATAGTGATTGTGTGTTGGTCCCTTTTTTATTTTCTTCCATTTCAGGATCGTGGTGCTACTATTGTAGATGCGTGCCAAGCCTTCTTCCCCCCCTTTTTCTTGCAATCCGGGTATATCTCTCAGACTACGGGCGTCGTGTGTGCAACAACTCCCCTAACAACGACGACAGCAATGGTGGGATTTACCTAATAGTAAATTTCTGTCCTTCGCATTACAGAATCCGACCCGGTTACTCAATTGAATGGCCCGAAAGAGATGTTCGTCCACCGCTTCAGGTCCTGCGGAAAGGACAGTACAGTATATCCCTGCCTTTTTTGTCCTCTCCCTTTCTCTCTCCCCTTCACAATATGTGAATCGCAGAATTAGTATTCCATGCATCAGGCTCGCTTCGCGGGCTCCACGAGATGCGCGCTCCTCGCTGGTACATTCCTTGCCCTCGCGCTCTGCGTCGGATCATAGCAAATGGTATACGCGCCCTCTTTCGTCTCTCCACTACACACCACCCCCCCCAACCCCCAACCCCCAACCCCGAAAGTTCCGAGCTTCTCTCAACTATAGGCCGCTCTCAGCTCCTAGTCCCAGCGCCCCCACGACCCCCCGGATTCCGACTCTCGTTCCCGGGGTTGGACCGGGGTTTCGGCTTGGGCTGCCGCTCGTACGCGTTGGGACTGGGTCTGCGCCTGCGCTGCCGCCCGTCACTCCCGTGGCCGGGACAGTCCCGGTCGTGGTCGTGCGGGTGGTCGTGGCTGTGCTGTTGCCGTCGTCGTGCTGCTAGCGCCCTTTCGCGCGGGTCGTCGGGCATCCCGGCGTCTGAGTCGGAGTCTGACCCCGATGAGGAGTCGTCTGAGGACTCTGAGGATGACTCGCCGACTTGGCGCGGCGCGTGGTATATGCAGCACACTGTGTGCTTCACGTTAGTGATTTTAGAGAAATAGGGGTTAGGGGGATTTTAGAGGTCAGTATATAGTAAGGGGGTTGAACTGAGACGAAGGAGTAGTACCTTTGGACCTCTTCCGGCCCAGACCCTCGTTGTCAACAACGGATTCGGCCCACTGGACTCGGTGGTCCGAGGGCGGGTGTGCGCCGCGCAGACGCAGGATTGCCGGGGCGGCAGGCGCCGGCGCTCCGGTGACGGTCTGGGTGGCCGATCCGGTGGGCGCTTGCGTCTGGACCTGGGTCTGAGTGCCCTGGGGCCGGTCGCGCTGCCTTTGGCTTGAGAGTTGATTCGGCGCGGACATCTTTGCGATCTATGTCCCTCTACGCGGGTAGTTTAAGTTGAGAGGAGACCGAATGGGTTTCAGATGTTTTCGCTATATGAGCGATGATATATCGAACGAGGCGAACTTGACTCAGTCGACAGACAATAAAGCGCTCAGCTTATTCCTTAGGTAGGTTACCGTGATAGGTAATGAGAGGTATAACAGAACTGGTGCGGAGCAGGAGGAGAAACGATCGTCTATGTATGCATACGTGTAGGCCTCGGAACGGTGGAGGATCGACGAAGATCAACGGGATTCTTCGTCGGGGTCGGCCGCGGGTAGGTGTGGATTCCTAATTTGTTTGTCTTTTTGTTTTTCAAATGTTCTCTCCTTTTTCGCGAGTTTGCGCGTTTTTGTTACCGTATGGTAAAACTTTGTGGTGGATATAAATTCTGGGGTTTCTGGAATGAGCGATATTTCTATCGTATATACGGGACGGCACTTTTGGGGGCCCCCCTTCAGAATTTAGAAGTCTCGAATAAATTATTGCGACCCCCGTTTCTTTTTCTCCCCCGCTCTTTCTTGTCTCTACCGACTGTGTTAAATATCCTACTACTCCTTGTCAGGAAGTCGCACACGAGGGACACGAAAATGTGTTGTATCAAGCCCTGGGGTAATATGGGAAGCTAAGTGGGTATGGGCAGGGCAACTAAGTGGGAGTAAGTGGGCACTGTAAACCTTGACGACAATAGAAGGAACAAACTGAGTAACAAGACGGGGAAAGACGTACTTCTGCAACCAGTAATAATGAAGTGGTGTCTGAGACTATTGATTCCCCGCTCTTCTCCAAAGGTCCCCTATTCTATCGTAGCAATTTAAATAGATATTCCGTACTTGCGAGACAAGGAGTGTTGCATTCCAATCCTGAAGCTTCTAGACCGTCACATTTGGTAGACATTGAGGAAAGTGGACTAGGTCTTGGGAAAAACCGTCGACGTTGCCATGACCTAACAATCGCCCCACTGCCCCGCGTCATCTTGGTATGATGTAGGGGTCGACGTGGTGCTAGGATGCTGACTAATTGCCAAGAGATGCTTAAATCAATACCCGATGATCCGGGTCAAGGGGTCTCGATGTATCGTCACTTTTTTCCACGTGAGATTCACGCTGTAGAAGACGATCTTCAGACGCAACAAGTTACATGCACGTAAGCTTATAATTACACTCAGCCTATATGTATATGATACATAATATATACATCTATATGTGACAAGTTGAGGTTCATACCTTTCACCTTAAATATGGTACATACAGTTTCAGAGGACTTGATAAGAGTTGTCTCTAAAAACTTGCGGAGGGAGCACCGGCGCCGGCCTCCTTCTCTCGTCTACGCTTCTTTTCGAGCTTCTTCATTCCTTTCATACTTCTCCTCGGCCTTGACTTTTGTGACGCGGCTGAGACCCTCGGTTTGTTCAACATCCAGCCATTCATCGGCTTACGGCAGGATATGAACTTGCCCTCAGGGCTGTACACATCAACAACGGGCCAATTAGGCTCGTCGTTCTCAGTCGGCTCCGAGACAGGGGCAGGTGCGGGTTTCTTCTTCGGGTCCGCTGCAAGAGCTTCCAGTCGTTCCAATGCCGAGGGCTCCTTTTTCTCTTGCGGTGTTTCTGTCTCTTGTATTTCCGACTGTGTGTCTGACTTGGGCTTTTGCTTAAACAGATCCTTGGTACGTACTTGAGCGGTAATTTCTACCCATCCGACACCCTCAATTAGGATATCCGTCGATAGAACACGGTACGGTAGCCGTTCTACCTTCAACCCGACGGCATCCTTCCTCGTCAATGGACCCGTACGCTGCTTCGTCACGTCCCATCTTAGCTCGAATGATCCGGCTAATTTCGTCTTCTCGCCGGTTCCTGGTACCGCTATATTCTCAATATTGACTTCTCCAGTCTGGTTCTGTATTCCAATTGCCTTGTCGGTTCTCGTTACGTGCGCCTTAATTGGCGTGAAGGCGTATGTTAACATGATTGGCGCTGGTTCCCTCGGAGTAATGCGGATGAAGCCGCCGACTAGCAAGGAACGTCCTGGCGTAAGCGTCATTTGTTCCGGGACGATCCGAGAGCGCATAATCAGAGACAATCGATGTTCCTCCTTGACATGCTGTTCCAGACCAGTACGTTCTAGCCCAGGGAGATCGATCAATTCTCCGCGCCCATTACCAAATGGAATGCGGATCGGCGATGCTGTCGTTCCTGGTAGGTCAGAGACGAGCGGCATTTCTGGATAATTCGTCTCCTTGGGTGCAGGCGGCAAGAGAGAGAATTCGTCAAGGTCTTCATCCTCCAGTTCCTCGATCTCTTGATCTTCTATGTTCTCTTGCACCAGCTCTGGCTGGGCCTCTGCGTTATCTGCTGGGACTGTTGGCTCATTTGAAGTTTTTGCGTGCATGTCAACCGTAATTTGATGCTTTGAGGGAGTTAAATTCATTCTGCCTTTAGGGAAGACAGCTTCGAATAATTGGCTCTTGCCAACATTTGCCTTGCCAACCATCCAACCAGCTCCAGCCCGCTTCCAGATATCTTCCTTTAGTTCTTTGGTCCACCAGCTCCGTTTCGCGCTAACGGCGATCAGATTCCCTAGGCGCACATTTCTTCCCGTGCGTCCAAGAGCATCTCGGAGCACCTCCTGCAAATACGGAAATAGGCTGTCGACTTGGGGTTTCGTAGGCGCCAGAAGGTCACACCGCGTAATCACAAAGCTCAGCTCGGTCTTCTGATTACCGTAGAATTTGCCTAGTCTAGATCGACGATTTTTGGTTCTCAGAGGCATAGTATCGAGGAATTGAGAAAGCTGCGGCAAGAGAGACATGGGGAAATCGGCAGCGTCGAGGACGTGGTAGACATGGTTGTATTTGTACGGCGATTCAAGAATCGTGTCTCTTATAGAATCTATTGAGGGGTGGTATATCGACTGGCCGGTATGATTATGTAGCAAGGAATGGCATCTATCGCATAGGGGAACTTTTGGAGGCGGCCGTTGCCTTGTTTCTGAAGGAACTATGCTCAACGCAAGCGCCTCCACGTCGACTCCTTTCTTTGCTAGCTCCGCGTGATCGAAGTGTTTAAGCGCGTCTTCGTAAATCTTGTCCTCACGTCGGGAACGATCCGCGGTTTCGGGGCGTAGGTAATTCCGAACGGCTTTGCGACCGAGATCGAAATACCCAGGTTGGTTCGGGAAGGTCGTTTGTGACAGAGCACCGCAGCCCCGACATTGTTTCGGCAGTCTTTTCAAAGAAAAAGGTTCTGGCGGCGTATCATTGACTGGTGGTGGAGTCTCTGAAGGCGTATCTGCTTCCGTGTGTAAGCACCGATATTGCGACCTCCACGGTGAAGCTCGTAGTCGGGGCGAAGATGCGACAGGGCCTAGTCTCCGGTGATGCGACGCAGGATTGATGGATGGACAGAGAAATAGAGGTAATTCAACTCTTTTAGGGTGCTCCGCGATGTTGAGTGCAGTATTGAGCCATCTCGATGAGAAGGCGCGGTGCATCTTGCCGTCGGAGTAGAGAAGGATACGATCGCACGTGCGACTTGAAGATTGATAGACGGAAAGCCTCAGAAATTTTTAAAGTATTATGGGCGCGGGCAGCTCTAGGCCAGTGACGTCCGAGCCAAGACACCCTAGACCCATACCCCTGTTCCACTGATTATAAGGTTATCGATAGACCCAAAGGGTAGCACAGGTACGTACCTAGTACTGGTCGCACCACCTTTCTCAACTGGGGCCGTCAGCTGCTACGTCAATCGTCAATTAATTATTCGACGGATCGCTGAGCTGTCATCCTGTACAACGCATCTCGCTGCCGTATCTTGATTGAACAGCGGCTATTTCCCACCAACTTCCCAACTGCTACCTCAACAATGACGGAAAACTCTCAAGCTACCGAAGACGCCGCCGCAGCGCGAGCTGCTGAGCAGGCACGCCTACGCAAAGAACGCCGCGAGGCCAAGCTCAAAGCTGGAGGAACTGATCGACTGAACAAGATCATGGGGCTAGGAGGAGGCGTCCCACGCGGTGAGACACTTACTTCTATACCAGACCTTCCTTAGCCTTAGTCTGCTGACAACTATATCTAGATTCCCAACCCAAGCCATCTTCCGAAACCACAAGCACGCCGCAAGCAACGACGACATCGTCATCCCCCAGCGCGACAAACACCCCGGCTGCAGACCAGCATGGAGACCCCGAGGAAGTAGATATCTCACAGCACTTCTACGAACCGCGTGCAACCGCCCGACCGCCGCCCGGCATTACACCACCGAACGACATCAACGAGGCACAATTACGACAACTGATGCTCGGCCTTAACCGCCCGTCTCCTTCATCCGGAACTGGCACGCCTCCCCCAGGCGGAAACCCATTCGCAGACGGCGTGCCACCGATGCCAGGCATGGAAGGCATGGAGGGCATGGAGGAGGACCCAATGATGAAGATGCTCTCCCAACTAATGTCCGGCGGCGGCATGCCGGGCGGACCGGGGGGCGCGAACCCGTTTGCCGGAACCGGCATGGAGTCTCTCTTCGGCGGGCTCGGGGGCATGAACCCCAACGGCCCCGGTCCCAACCCAATGCAGCAAGCCCAACAAGTTGCCACCAACAAGGCCGCAAACCTATGGCGGATCCTGCACGCTATGTTCGCCATCGGCCTGGGCTTATATGTGGCGTTTTCGACGACATTCACGGGAACCCTGACGGAGCGCGAGCACTCGGCTATCAACAGCAAGACGGAAGGACAGGGCGAAGACGGCATCGATCGCACGCGCGCGTACTTCTTCTACGTGTTTACGACTGTGGAGGCGCTGCTGCTGACCGCGCGGTATTTCTTGGATACGGGTCGTGAACCCCCCAAAGGCTGGATGTGGACTGTAAGTGGCTTCTTGCCGGGACAGCTTAAGGGGTATGCGCAGCAGGCTTTGAAGTACGGGCAGATAGTTAGTACGGTGCGGAGTGATGCCCTGGTTTGCGTCTTCGTGCTGGGGGTTTGCTCGTGGTTGCGGTCGTGAGACTGGTGGTAGAGGCGGGAAGAGAAAGTCTAGGGGGTAATGATATGTCCAGGACTATGCTGAGGCTCAGTCTCGCTGGCTAGGCGCTTTGTAATACGGGGTCTTTCATATGCCATCGTGTACATCAGGTTAGATATGGTATCATGCCAATCCGCATTAAGAGCTGGTATGAACCCCAAAACTGTCAGTGACGCTCGCACGTTCTACTGGTAATCAACTGATCTAATTCAACAGGGCGCCACATCATTAGAATTGTACTTATCGTAGATCAGCCAGCCAGCGTAGGAACAATATGCCCCCTTGTTTTTCGGACCAATACACATCTTCTAGGTAAGTAGCACTATACGCGATGAATGTGTCAAGCATACATGTAGGTACGTGTGGACTATAAGACATGAATCTCGATATGAAGCTCACGGGGACGGTATACCGCTTAAAAATCACTTCGGAGCTTATGAGTGATGTTAGAACTCAAGGGCAACCTCATGTTCCGCGGAATCGCTTCCATTGCTCAATAAACATTAAATGCGACGGGTCCACCCCCGTACTCTAGGCTAGAAGTACAAGATCCCCCCTTTCTAGGTCCCGTATATTCCGCTCGATGCTCCTATCCAACCCAATGCAAGATCTCGTCTGGACCGGCCCCCGATGCCTAAAGAATTATTACAACGTTTTATGTAAATTGAACAATACAAGTCAAACACCCAACTCGGATCCGAATGGCAGCAGGTCAGAGCTATGTTTCTAAAACGAGCCCCAACACATTCCCCAACACGCCGCGGACCCTCTTTCGGTTCTCGAGCACGCACGTGAACACGACGGCTGTGCTGGCGGCGAAGACAAACGTCTCCCTCCACTGCTTATCGAGGGGATATCGTCGGGGTAGTAGCGTCGCCATCGCTCGGGGCGCAACGAAGAGCGCCAACTCTTTCCTACGCGCCGCCTTCTCAACGAGCACGCTCCAACCACAAAGGAAGCAACCAGAGCCAACGCAGAGCCCCTGATCGATGATCTGGCGCGCGTGCGCGTCCTTCCCGATAATATGCGGGCCGACCCGCGTCCGCGCCAGACACACGCCGTAGTAAAACAGCGCAATAAACGCGGCCAGGAACGAAGACGAGCGCGCGGCAGACAGCAGCGCCGTCCTTAGGCCCTGGAGGTTCTTCTTCCGCGCCAGGAGATTCAGGGGCAGGTACGTGGCCATGGCCCACTTGAAGGAGCGGAGGAAGCGGGACAGGGCGTGGTACTCGCACGACGGGCCGCAGCCCATGTGCACGACCTCGCAGGGGAAGGGGATGGCTTGGGCGGGATCGCCCCACTCCGGCGGCCATTTGTAGTCCGCGCACATGGGCTGCAGGAGGTGTGCCTGGCCTGTTTCTTCGCCGTAGCGGAGGGTTCCGTTGCGGCAGCGCCGCAGGGCTTCGATGAGGCGTGGGTCTACGGCGGCTGCTGAGCTGATCCATTTCGTGTAGGCTTTGGGTAGTTGGGATGGAGAGTAGAACCATGCCCACATGATCAGTGCGGATGAGGTCGCAAATATCGCTGGGTCAGTCAGTTTGGATATCAACGATTCGACCTGGAAGCAGTTAGCGATATGAGAGTTCGCGTGTATACAGCTGCCTTATTCATTCATACCCAGGTCCACCGGCCGGCAGCAATCCTGCGTTGTCTCCGTTGGTCCCAGAGCTCACTGACTATCACGTCGAGAGCCCTAGTCACGGCGAATAACGTCAGGTCTAAGGTCCGCCCAGCATAGCGTATCGTTTCTTGCTTAGGACCGTGAGAAGAGTCGCCATTGGCGCTGTCATGGAATGTTCCATTGGCAGTCCCGTTAATAGCCACCGTTTCTGAGAATCCATCACTCGTCTTCGACTGCAACAGCCGGAGACTCAGCCATGCGGCGATGAAACTTGACAGCCATCTCGAAAGCCTAGTTGAATATGAAGGTTAGTTGAGCGTCTCAAAGTGAGTGAGTAAGCATGGTAGGTTGAGATATGCGCTAAGGTAGTATACTGATGCCAAGCTTTCCCAATGAAACATGTCAACGTTGTCAGCGCAGTTCCGAACTTGCCTTTTTCGGGTCAGGGTTGTAAGCTGGCCATTGCGGAGGAGACGACTTAAAGCACTGCCGAGCACAACCTTTGAGAACAAGTTAGCCTTGGGCCCCATAAGGCGATTCTCTCTATACGCAACGGAGTCCATAGATAATATGAGGTAATTACGTGAGTTCTTACCTCTAGTAACGTAGTCCCGCCTACGATGGCCGCACAGAAGGTAGGGAATCTTTGGAGTTCTAGTCCCCCACACACGATACGTTGCAGGGATGGGATGAAGGAATCGTGGGGCTGGGTGACACTCGCGACACCCTTGTCTCTCCTCCTTCTAGTTACGTGCTGTAGAATTAACGTGAGGAGCCTTGGTGCAACTGCAGAAGCGTAGCCTAAGACATAGGCCCGAATAAGAGGTCTTAGTAAGGGGGGAATAGACTCGTCCAGTTTCCGTCGGCCGCTTGGTGGAAGTAATGACGAAGTCATCGTTACAATGCCACGGCTGTCGCGTTGGTAACGCGGTACCGCGATTTACGAACGAGATCTCGGCGATGTTTGTTTGTATACTGATAATCGGTCCATGGAGGGAGTGGTAAACTAAGTTGGCGCGTTTCTTCGAATTGTCGAGATGTATTGATATATTTGATAGAAATATGATTCGTTCCCGAGGTCTACTACGATACCTGAAAAAGGGGCTAAAGGCCCGGGTATGTACTCCACACCGAAGGATCTGAGATGCGGCGTCCGTGTGTTAGATTAGATCTGCGTGGCCTCAAAAGGAAAAAAACGCGTTTTCGAGACAATGGTATCTATAGTTAGGAGCGCAATGGGTGCCGACAAGTCGGGTCTGGTGAGAGAATCCGGAGTGAGGTTGCAGCCGGAGGCTATACGCGCCGAAAAGTATGGACATTCATGAAGAGGGATGCTTGAAAGCCGCCGATGAAGTAATGGAACCACCGGATGTACGATGAAGTAATGAAACAATGCGACACTATGCCAAACCACCTACGTATGCCGCACGCTAATAGTGGAAGTTATGTGAACTAAAGCTAGTCCGTTTTGGCGATTCAGCCGAGGTGAAGGAGAAACAATATGGCCAGTCTACTCTTTCGAGAAAGTAGGGATTATTTGACCGGGCTACACACATATTCTAAAACTGCCATGCATGCATACGACCTGCGCTGCGATGTGCTTGTATATCCGACGCCGTACCCAGTATTGATGGATCCTACGACGCCACAGGGCAGATTTTGAGAAACGTTAGATGGCCTGAAGAATCATCATCAGTCAGTACCAAATCGGTGACCGAATACATAACTTTGTATGGTAGTTTCTTCGAACCCCGGGGAATATGTAAGCAAGGTCCAAGATTAATCAACACACTCTCGGCCGAATTTTCGCTTTTTGAACAAATATCGAGAAAAGACAGGCATATTTTAGGGTGAATTAATATGTGGTGGCTTATGCCGTGCGAACCCGCCATAGGTAGGTATATGATCACGGTACTTGGTACCCTGCATCTAGGTTGAACAAGGAGCATACGTCTACGTACTAAGTAATAGAGCTAGAGCTTTAGATGGCTCATGGACGAGGCGTAGTACGCACGTAATCATCTAGGCGCCGTCCGGAAACTACCCCGGTTTTCGCTCTGCTCATGGGGAGCGCCGGCAGTACACTATGTATTCCATACATAGGTCTAGGAATAAAATGTTGACAAGGACGTTACAAATTAGATGATAGACCTACTGTGGTGGAATTTGTGTTGCTTATTGGAGGGAGAGCGGGTTGACTTGATTTGGCCTAATTCGACTTGACTTGACTCGATAGCTCTACATAGTAGAATAAAAAGATACCAATCCTTACTTTAGATCACGATATTCGACAAGATCGAGACATGTACATAGAGACATGATGTGTCGCTGTCGTGGCTGATAGAAAGAAATTGACATGTGATTGCGCCTCGGAGCTTTTCCCCTGCCAAGCTAAAAACAACTGATGATGGAAGTCAAGAGACGTCTACTGGAGCGATGTATGCAATGCACCTCTCGAGTCAAGTACCAGTCTAAGCCCACATTAGGTAACGTGTTAGGTAAAAGCAACAGTCTCAGGGAAACTATCGTTGTATCCAGTATCTAGCTGCTTCCGTTATAGTACTAGACATAACCCCATTCCTACTATGATAGCTCTAGATCTAAACAGGTTATAAGGCAATCCGAAAACGTGGGGAATGGTCCAGCACTAGTTTAGACTTGAGGACATATTTAAGTCAATTACCAACTCAAAATCGAACGTTTTCTATAGGCTATTAAACTGAGTATTCGAGAATTAATGAACTGGACAACGTTGATGTACAAGATAATGAGGTGACTTGCGAATGGCTTATAACTCTAAGTAAAATCGTTAAGCCCAAATCATCGATAGATTCATAGCTCTAATAAATTCTCTTACATACATCGCAACCCCTCACCTCATTTTACTATCGGTACTTATCTCCGGACTACCCAAAGTAAGCATGGGGTGGGATACCTTATTAGTTTAGTGTTACCTACCTAGGATGGCGAAAGAAGAACAATAAAAAGTTCGAAGTGGCTTGTTGAGCCTTGAGCTGCTCCTGCTGCTGTTGTTGCTGCTGCCTCCTACTAACGCCGTTACATATCGCTACTGCTACTTGGTTGATGGCAGGTGACTGAAAGACTACCTAATTGCGGAGTAGTGGGAGTAGGTACATCCAAGTAGTGGATGGGTTGGACCTATCGATTCGGGTGTGTCCAGCGAATAGTCTTGAAGTCCGAGTTCTTTCTACCTCGTCATTCCCTCCTCTTGGTCCAATTATCTCTTAATTGTTACACCACCTCCAAGTAAGTCTATGGTTTCTTAGTGCTCCCATTACTACTGTCATTCTTGTCATTCTTGCAGGTTTTTCATTTTTCCTTTTAGTTGCAACATGCAGGCAACCTTAGAACCACGCGCAAAGAGCGTTCCGTTGACCTACTTGACCTGCTAAACCAGCTAGACCAACTGGACCCGGTTAGACCACTCTTGGCCGCCTCTCCACAAACAATACCTTACCCTATCTTACCTTACCTACTTTAGTTGACCCCAATCTTGACATTCACCTACCGACTTTACTATATTTACCTACTTCTTGTTATACTACCTTCCGGGTATCCATGGGATATTGACGATTCTGTAAAGCATAGGTACTCTAATCGATGTCGACGTTACCCTAGGCCCTCACGCTCAGGAGCAGGGGCTGTCACAATTATTCGAACCCGACGATGTGCATGAGTTCTCTGACAACTCCGCTGCTATTCCTCTTTTGACCATTGATCCGGATTGCAACCGAAGAGCCTTGTCGCGAGGTCTGAACCACACTCTTGTTACAACGACGATCCTTTTCTGCAATACTCCATAAACCAACCGATCCTCCCCGCTGCGGAGGCCTATGGATGGCATTCCTCGACTGTGCCATCCCACGCTGGCCGTATGTCACACATGCCTAATAGTAGATCCGGGCCTCTACTCCACGTTCGCACTGTAAATTCCGGCACGACCACCACGATTCGTTCGCCAGCGCAGTTAGAATAGAACGAGATTCGACTCGCGCCCTCCGCTCTCTGCTCCCACCGCCGCCCGATCTCGAACTGAACGTATTCGCACATTCGTAATTTCGCGATCCAACTGGTCATAGAAGCACCCATGAGCGCCACGTGCATACAACGTCCCAACATGGGTTCTGAGCAAACGCCTGACGGCAATGCGCCGTTTGGCTGTATGTCTTCTACGTCTTGAGCATTCTGCCACTAGTATTGTCTACACATCGAGGACTAACTGTTTTCCACAGACCATATCTCTGACGATTTCCTATTCCTCAGAGCTCCCACACCTCCTCCGGGGGACCCTTTACTGAGCCACGATGATTCCAGAATATTAAATCTTTTCTTCGAGGGCATGGGGTCTAACCAGTATCCTCCCTCGTATGGCGAAGGGCTCAACTTCAGCGATCAGTGGATAAACGAGCTCCCGCCGGCCTTCGTAGGCCATACCACGTCCTTCGGGCAACAGCCTCAGCAGCCGTCTTCCTCAATGAACGGGATACCAGCTACGACATATCAGGACATATTTACCTTTGGTCAAAATATGATGCCACCGCCGCCGCCACCATCGCAACCACAACCGTCACTGCCACTTCAACATCCGCCACAACATCAACTTCATAGTACGGCATCTCCCCATACGCCGATCGAACAGACCGCGCACGCCGATGTAGCCGCAGTCCTAACATCTCTTCACCATGGTCACCAGAATGGGCATTCGTCTGGTGCCAATGGCATAACCCGCACACCTGTTGTGCCCTCACAGCACAACGTTTCTCCCGTGGATCAAATGAGACCGCCACTTCGGAATCAAGTAAGCCCCGAGCAAAATACTACCATCCGTCATAGGCACACCCCATCGAATGAGGCCGATACGCTTTTTGCCGATATGATATTTGGAAGCTCCCAAGGATCAGTCGGTCAACGGCAGGTCGAGACACCTGAATTGCAATGGGGTTCCGACTCGAGTTTTGCTAGAGCGCAAGGTTATATTCCGCCTGACCATGAATACAGCGAGCTTCTTGAGCAGAAGCGACTGGGTGTCCTCAAAGTTTTCTCGATCAGTGATAGCGCCGCGACGACTAGACCTTCATCGCCTTTAACCAATGGGGAGAGCTCGTCTACCGTACTCCACAACGGCATTACAAATGGCAATTCCAAGCAGGATTGTAACGGTGATGCACCGCCTGCGAAGCGTCGCAAGAGTAAAAGCAAGGCGAAGGAAGAAATTAATGAGGAAGCACGGGATCTATCATGGATACCGTCGAAATCAGTGGCTAGAAAGCGCAAATCTAAGGCGGATTTGAAAGAAACCCCAGAAGTATCCTCCTCGGCAGCTCAAGACACCCCGGGAAAGAGGAGGAAGTCCACTCTAAATGCGGGAAAACCGCCACGAGAAAACCTGACGGACGCGCAAAAGAGAGAGAATCACATTAAGAGTGAACAAAAGAGAAGAGGAGCAATTAAAGAAGGCTTTGATGATCTGGGTGAGCTTGTTCCGAATCTCAAGGGAGGCGGGTACAGCAAGAGTACCATGCTTACAATAGCGGGGGAATGGCTCGAAGCTCTATTAAAAGGAAACGAAGAATTGGAGCGGTTATGATCCTGACGATCTTACCGGTGGTGTACTAATGGTGATTTCACGAGTACGAGGGGGGTTCGAGCTGGGAAACCTGCGACTTTTGCTATTAGGCCGGAGTTTACGAGGCTGGGTTTGGGTCGCAGCGAGCCGGGCAACTTAAAAATCAGGGGCTGACAATGACGGGGCGGTATTTTGATTTTACTGAAGCTTTACAACGGTGCATCCTTGGTTATTGATACCTCCGGAGTTGTCATTATGGGAATACAGAGACTGGAATTGTCGGCGGAATTTTGTTTCGAAAGAGCGTAAAAGTGAATGCAATGAGGTTCAACGCTCGATTACATACCTCCTGCTGCTGCTTCAGCATACAGGCCAAGTTAATTTGCTATATTTAATACACCAAATGAACGGGTTTGCATGTGTCGCACGCATTTTACTTCGCTTCACTTGGGAACTTAATGGCTTGGACGGTGAGTAGGTCTTCGTATTTGGGGTATCTCGAATTATTTAAAAAGGGGTATCAGTAACCAGTACGAAGACAGGCGCAAAAGACTTAGTCGCTAATGTTATGGAACCTCTCGTGCGCCGACAATGCAAAGATCGGGATGGTGTGTCCGCAAATATGGCACCTCTGGGACTCGTCTCCGTCGTCCCAGGCATCAGCATCGGAGTCTGGCGACATTCCTCCCGGTTCCACTGCTGCATCTGCTGGTAATTCCACTTCCCAGACGTTCTCTTCTCCCTCTCTGGCCTCGGCAGCGCTCTGAGTGGGATCCACGCCGTCTGCAGAGGAACCAGTGATTGTATCCTCGATCGGCGTGTTATCGTAGACAGTGAACTCCCGCAGCTTATCCTCCTGCGTCCGGAACATACTCGCGATATTCCGCCCCGTCCCTCCTGTCCCGCTTCCAGCCGCGTCGGATCCCGCCACCATCACCATGTTGGTCACGCACACGTTGACCATCGCTATATTCCACCCCGAACGTTCCGGGTGCAGCCGTCGGAATAGCGGGAGCAGGGTTTCCGACGCCAGCCGCTCGCCCACGGCCTCGGCGCTCTCGCCGCGCAGCGCCAATGCAAAGCTTGGTAGTGCCTGGCTGCGCGAGCTCCGGCGGAAGCCTTCTGTCATGCCAGTCGGAGTCTGTTTTGGCTTCGGATGCGTCGAGAGGCGCAGCGTCTTGGGGTACGCGATCCAGCGGGGTCCAGGATCCGAGGGATCTGGGTCATCGACGACTAGGTCCACGCGCATGCGTCGCACAAGCGAAGTCGCCAGCGCGCCTAGTTCGCGCACGATTTCGGCGGGCGTGTTTAATGGGCGCGCTAGGTACGTATCTTCGATGCTGATCTGTACCGGCACGTCGCTGGCCTCTTTGACTTCGGAGGGATCTACGCCGTGGAGTAAGTTCCAGACCGTGTGGCCCCCGCCGCGCTCTGCACCTGGCCGCTCTAGGATGCGTTCGAGTTGGTCCGCGGACATGCCGGGATGGGTGCGGACGGCGTGGACGGTGACTTTGCCGCCGAGCTCGAGGTCGTGCGTGTTGGCGTCGGACGTATTGGTAGACAGCACGTGATCTTGGATGAGCTGTGCAGTGCGGGATCCGATGCCTGGGATCTGGCGGAGTTTGTGGCCGTCCATGAAGTCCTGGATGTCATCGTCGTGGAGGCTGAGGAGAGTGGTCTGGTTCTTGGGTTTGTTCACGCTGCCGGCCAGTTTAGCGAGGACTTTATTAGTGGAAATGCCACCACTCGATGTGTACCCGAAGTCGTCCTCCAGCTTAAGGCGCAAGTAGCCCGCTAGATGCGAGGCAAGCAGTAGACGCGCGCATAACGGGTTCTCCATAAGTGAAGCGACATCCTTCTCGTCCACAGGCGGCTGAACACAGCCAAAGAACCGCGTGGCGTCGAAGCTGAACCCCTTTTCAGGGTCTTGCCTCTCAAGCTGAAAGAACGAATCGCGCAGGGCATTGCGGTTAAGCAGCTCCACATTATACGCCACGACATCCGTGACATCCAGAAAGACCTCATCGAGGCCCAGGCGCTCCACGCGGCCGTTCCACGAGTGCGGTCTCAGGAAGGCCCAGAGCTTCTTGGAGACGTCGCGGAAGGGCGTCAGGTCCTCGCCGTTGACGACGACGAGCTCCGGGCACATCTTCTGGGCCTCGGAGATGAGCATGAGCTTGCGGACACCCCGGGCGCGCGCGACGTAGTTGCACGTGGCCAGGATGCTCTTCTGCTTGACGCCGACGGGCTGGCGCTTGAGCGCCGGGTTCGCGTTCTCGAAGACGCTGGCGTAGAAGCAGTCGTAGTCCTATACGTCACGTTTGTGTTGGTGAGAAAAAAGACATGTCTTAAACCTTTTTTAAGAGGAAAGAGTAAGATGATGATGATGGGGATTTACGGACAAAGTGTAAGATGACGCGGTCGTCGTTCCTCTTAGGGGCTCTGCTGGCGATCGGCTTGGCGGGTCCCGACGTCAGCGCTGTTGTCTTCATTTTGTTCCATTTTTAGACGGATGTGATCGTATTGCCGAACAGATAGGCGATTAGCGGATGATGTAAGTTCGGTCGTCAAGTTGGCATATAGCCGTTGATATGATGTTGTTGCTGACGATCTGGGAGTCAAAACTGAGAAGATCTGATAATGGGTACCTCGCTGCCTGTGGTATCAATATGGGGCTGCTACTGGGGTCACCAGCCACATAGTGCGGGTTGTTGTTGCAATCGGTATTACCTAAGTCATGTGCACATATGGGATATGTGGCTTAAAAAGGATGAAAAAGGGATAGAATAACTTCCAATTCTGGTGCCAATCCTCCCCCCAGATCCATCCTTCGTCATGATCGATCGAAACTTCAGTACGTTTCGAAACATCCGCAATTACTATGTTTCTATTTTCTCCCCTCCCTAGAAACATCTCCTCCGTCTCATCCATGGATCTTAGAAAAGCTTCGCCATACTTGTTTTCTAGCAAGGGGTCATTTCGAGGTTCCAAGTTATATAACAAACCCCGGATATTTATCATCCCGTCCCCAGAACCAGGCTTGCTGGCAGCCAAGAGCCCCAGGGCTGTTCGTCTAATTATGGGTATTGCCGTGGTCGCAATTGATCTTCACAGCCAATATGATCAAATATTACAACATGGGCACATTCGAAGAATCAAAGAAACTTCCTAAGAGAGACTAAAACGTTTCGAACCACTTGGCTTCTTTGCGGACGGAATATATCTCCTTCCAGCCGGTGGAGCAATATCTCCGATCATCTGTCTCACATCATGTATATTCAGATTTCCCCGAGGTAGGATCATTAGGTACCTACCGAAATGATGTTGTCACCCCCGAGATAATCCATTTTTGGTTCTAGCTATCGAAAATTTGTTTGCTATTATTGCCCCAACTGATGGGGGTTGTGGGAAGGTGGCTTATGCAATAGGGAGATTGGCTAGGACCAACGTCTCGCCTCCTAAAAGAAGTATACCTAGGAATCCTCTAAGCGCAACTCAGAGTCACCTGCTCTTACCGGTCTGCAGTCTGCAGACTGCAGGTATGTATGTAAGATGACTTGCTAGGTCATGGAGTATACGATACGATTCAACGATTCATCTTCCAGACTATGATCTTGATGTTCACCGCTTCGGAGACTTCAACTCGCAAAGCACAAACATTTCCTCCTAAATGCGGGGAAGTCCTCGCTGGTGGTTGAACACCAAAGGCAATAGGCGCCGGAAGAAGCCAGAGGCGGCAATGGTATGCGCGATGTGGCCCATTAGCCGACCTCGCTGTCTTGGCCATTGGCTATACTTAGCTAGGATCGTGCAGATAAGCAGGGGTACGTCGGCGCTTGCGTCTTCACTCATCCCTCCTCTCTAAGCCCTCGTCCCTTTTTATAGCCAACCAACGGCTTGGGCATCGAGGTGACTGCACCTTACTGCCACTGTCGTCCTGCAAGTGGTCACCTTCCATGCCTTTCTCACCTTCTAGTTTCAATAGTCTAGTCGTGTTTTCTTCCCTCCGGAATTCCCCCTCTTCTCACACCTAGGGTGCTGTTGTTGCTTCACACTGCAGTTTGCATTAGTTCCATCCTCTTAAGCGCTCGACTTGGTTAGGTCTTGCCCTCCCTTCCCTCTTTTGGTCGGACTTCTCGGCCTCTTGAGGTCAAGGAGTACGACGTGATTATATAGCCGCTGTGACCCCTCCGGCGGCATTTTCTTACGCCCACCTCACTTTTTGTTACTCTTATCACATCCCGGCCGGCTGGGGGGTTTGTTTGAAAGTCCTCGTCTGCAGGCACTACGGACTGAGGGGTATACTCGACAGCCTTTCCTTATATCCATGTCTCGTCTTTCGTAGAACGTTTTAAAGGTTGAAATTTAGTAGACGGAGTCCGCAAATCCATCGTCATCATGGCAGGCCCCGAGTCGTCCAAGAGACCCAGGTTGTCTCTTCAAACCAAGCCATCACCAGGACCGAGCACTAGATCGTCGAGGACGATGGCAAATGTTGATCCGAAATCACCGACGGGCTTCAACACCCTTTCCAATATATATGTTACTGCTATTGAAAGGTCCACACCGGTTCAGTCAACGCCAATAACGGCTATTAATCTTCTTCAACCTTTGAAGCTCCAAACAGATTCCGAATCCCTCAAAACTCGCCCACCGAGGGTAGACACTCCTTACACTGCAGTGTTGCCTGATACTCCGTTATCCGCGAATCCCAAATCGCCAGCTCAGCAGATGGATATGGTTTTCCCAAGTACTATGACGGCAACTCCTCCGTTGTCCGCCGGGCCAGTTGAGTCAACCGAATCCAGCAAATTCACGTTCGCACCCGCCGACTCGACGAAACAGACAGTTCCACGCTCCCCTGCTCAAGCAAGGCGGCGGGTGATTTATGCACCTTTTGGTACACCTGCCAAAGCGCCGTACAGTCGCGATAAGTCTCTACATAGCATATTACGCAACTCGCCTTTGCCTCCTTCGAGCGCCAGGTCACCCATTTCCCCGATGAGACAATCACGGCGACTTCAGGAGAAGGCGGCAAGGCACGTGGGATACATGTCCCCACTGACGCAGACTATCGCGACGGAAACATACATCAAGTCCCATGTCGATCTCCTTGCAGACGACGCATCTCCCTACACTCCCTCACCGGTTGCGGAAGATTGCGACATGGCACTTGATCTTGCAATGGCATACACGGGCGAAGAAACGCGTGACGGTGGAGATACTCCGGGGCCATTCGAGGAAATGCGACGACGGATGACGAGTTTAGGCACAGAGACACCGATGTTGTCTCCAAGGCCAGAGGGGGTTCGTAAACGAAAGAAGAAGGAGAAGAGGCGAAAGTGGGTTTGGACTATCGGCCAGGACGACGATGAGAATGAGAGCGGTGCCATAGCCGCGCTCAAAGCTGCTGGCGAAACTTCCACTCACAGAGTCCCCGGACCCACGTCGGTTCCAACACTCAAGACGCCCGTGAAAACAGCTCCGCCGAAATCCTTAATAACAGTCCAAACCAGTGTGGAGCCCACTGGTTCAGAATCGGACATAACAACGGATCGGGCGGATGTTGAGATGTCTGATGTAGACAGCAGACCCTCGAGTAGGGCTACAACGCCTCGTAGCGTTGAGATGGATATGAAGACCCCGACGGTAGCGGTGCCTAGCGTAGCGCCTTTAAAGACCGAGGGTCTTGGATCTGCGGATCTGGTTGATCCCGAGACGGGATCTAGAAGGGACACGCCCATTCCCCCTGATTTAGTGGAAAGCGGGTAATCCTGACCCGAGAAAATACATATCAAGACGTGATGACCGGCGGGTTATAGGACATGGCTAGGTGAAGCCCAAAGGATGGAGTTGGTCTGCCTTGTTTGAGACGAGGCAAGGGGCTGGCCGGGAACTAAACACATACCGCAAGGCATACGGTGCATTGGACGGCTTGGTTGGGTTCGCATAGGCGTTGTTTGATACCATCGAATTGCGTGTTTCGTGATTTCGGATGTACTAAAATAGTTGCATATATGTAGGGAGGGTTATGATGGATATGAAAGCACGAAACACGGAATATAAACTTCGAATTCTAAGACATAGTTTGAAGTATTTACAGTGACTTTGCTTAAGACTGATTCATGTGAAATTTATCCGGAACCTATCCCTTGAAGTATAGCGCCGTCGTATCCCGTCTCCCGAAAGGATGCCGCCGTGCCTACGGCAGTAAACCATTAAACTGTAAACACATGCGAGCCGCATTGCCAGGGTTGAGCTTACACAGATATACTGACCAACCCGGATCGGGAACAATTTGCGAGATCGTAGGACTATAACCCTGGAAATACGGAAGCGTGGAGCTATCGAGGTCTCGACTCATCGGCATAAGAGAAACGAATCTTGGTTGATGTTGGACTTCCAGCAGCCGGATGACGCAAGGTTCCTCAGACCCTTGTTGTAGATCTCGTCTGTGCTTCTCTCCACCCGCCCACGTTTCAATACTGGTACACCATGTTTTCGCTCGCTAATCTGTCTATCCATCCTTGGCCATCGTAGCTATTTTGGATTATGCTTTTCAGCTGATCAGCTGACGAGATGGGTGTACGGAGACAAGAAACAATCGCGATGTTCCTTGGTTGTCGATGTTTGTTTCATGGCTACAATGCAACTAGGCGTCCGCGCGGTCATAGGCATCGGGAACTAGGAGATAGGGCTTTTCAACTGCAACTAGGTAACAAGACGAACTTCCATTAACGTCTAGTCCTAATATCAGGATATAAATACACACGGGTAGTCCGATTCTTAAAACAAGTTATATAGCTTCGATAGCGAGCCATGTAACACAAGTTTTGGTGATCGGACAAGGTATTCAAAAACAAGCAATATCGAGTTGTCCCAGTCCGGTGGTTCGAGTCGCTCTTGGCTTTGCGACACCCAGCAAGGTCGTATCGCAACTCAATATGCGATACAGACGCAACGGGCTGGAGCAAAGTGGATCCCTGATACCCCCCTGTCGTCCAATGCCTTGGAAGCAAGATGCCGAGCCGGGACGATACTGTACAAAGCGCCAAGTACCTCGACCCCTTCAAAGAAGCTAAGCTACTCCACCGACGTCATACACTCGCCCACCTACAACGATTCATCTACAATCTTGCAGCTGAAAGAGGAGAAACGTGTCTGGCAAGATGATGCAAACCTGCCAATCCAAGGGAAATGAGAATGCTCTTAGTGTAGCCTGCCGTAGCTAGCTATGTAATCAACATATCTTTCTTACCGAGTTTCTCCAAGATTGATTTCTTCAGATTTCTAGATTTGGACTTCCATTTTTTTCCCTCCGTCTTCTTGATGGTAGATGTAACCTCCTATAAAGACTCTCCTCGTTGCTACTGCTCCCCAATAGCTTAACGAGTCAGGGGTGGAAGGCAACTCCTTTCCTTTTCCAGCACTCCTATAGTAATCTGATATTATACCCCCCTTGGAGAAGTCGTCTTATGCATTATAGAGCTCCTCTATCTGTGTAACATCTCACATCATGGCCTCTGAACAACAACACAAGGTTCCTGGCGGGGGCCACTATTCTGGCCGCAACCGAGTCCCGAACATTAAAGAATTTGTCGCTTCTCTAGATAGGGACAAGAAGGAGCGAGACGCCAAGATCGACTCGGAACTTAAAGCGAACCGGAAGAACGGCGATATTACGGAGCATAAGAATGATCTCGAGAAGTACAAGGGCCGCGGCCGAGTTGTTACGGATCCGGTGACGGGCAAGGAGGTTACTATCGACGATGTAAACGCCGATTTTATGAAGGCCGTAGAGAAGCCTTTTGTAAGTCGCTCTAGATTAGATGATTATGTCTTTATATCTAATTAACGTTTCGATTAGCTTTCCGTACCGAATGCAAATTTGGGTAAAGACACAACTGTCAAAACAGAACCGACACAGTCGGGAGAAGAATACAGAACTGCCCAGGATATCACAGCGCCGCCGGACCCAATAGCAACGGGATCGACTTCAGACGTGCCAATTCATGGCGAGAAGACGAATATCCTCTTCCACCCCACACCCTCCGTCAGCTATGAGCCCATGTATGCTGTTATCGAGCAGAGAGCGACGGTACTTTGCGCCTTCGTTTTCTTCTCGATTATCTTCGTGGGCAAGTTTTTTGGAGGCAGGCTACTGGGTTTGATTCCTCTGGCCATCTGCGTTTCTTCCGGTGTCTTCCTGTGGATGAAGGATTTGGTCAGACGAGGTCGGGATATCGAGTGGTCGAGTGAGCAGAAGCGCGGTGAAACTGCTGTTGCTAATCTGATTCCCGAATCCGTTGAGTGGATGAACACACTCCTCGGAATTGTCTGGGGTCTCATTAACCCGGATATGTTTGCCGCTGTGGCCGATACCCTCGAAGTACGTCCAATTCTCACCTGATCTTTTCAACTTACATCCACTAACGGAATTAGGATGTCATGCAAGCTTCCGTCCCGGGAATCATCGAGAACGTCAAAGTCGCAGATATCAACCAGGGTAACAATCCCCTCCGGATTCTGAGTCTGCGGGCTCTTCCCGACGACCACATGAAGGAATTAAAGGACGAGATGCACAAGGAGAACGAAAAGGTCAAGGACCCTCAGGAACTTGCTGCAGATGAGGATGGTGGTGACTACTACAACCTGGAAGCGTCCTTTGCTTATCACGCAAAGCCTACGGCCGGGGAGTCAGTCTCGGCGAAAGCTCAGAATATGGGCATGCAGTTGGTATTCTACCTTGGTATCAAGGGATTATTTGGTATCCCTCTGCCTATCTGTAAGTTTACGAAACTGCGAAATTTGGTATCGCTGCTAACTTCATATAGGGGTCGAATTGACTGGCTTGGTAGGAACTGTGCGACTCAGACTTCAGATGTCCCCTGAGCCGCCGTTCCTAAAGGCTGTCACAATTACGCTCATGGGAGTTCCCAGGGTCGAGGCTGGCTGTACCCCTATGATCGAGCGCGGAGTCAACATTCTCAACCTACCTGTCATCTCGAACTTTGTCAACTGGGCTATCAGAACCGCTGCTAGCATGTACGTCGCGCCGAAGTCCCTGACTCTCGACCTCGCCAAGATGCTGTCTGGAGACGACATCCAGAAGGATACCAATGCTATGGGCATAGTCTTCATCCGCATCCACAAGGCCGTCGGGTTGTCTAAACAGGACCGACGAGGTTCCGAGGGTGGGGGATCCGATCCTTACATCACGGTTAGCTTCTCCAAGTTCGGCAAGCCTATGTACTGCACCCGTGTTATCCAGGATGACCTCAACCCCGTCTTTGAGGAGAGCTGCGCCCTTCCTGTCACGGCGGACCTCATCAAGGCCGACGAACAACTGTCGATGGAACTCTGGGACAGCGATCGATCTAGCGCCGACGATGTTGTCGGCAAAGTCGAACTTTCCCTCCAGAAGCTCATCCAGCACCCTGGCAAGATGTTCCAGCAGGTCTCCAAACTCCGTGGCGTCAAGGCCGAGAGCAGCATGCCTGGTGAGCTGCACTGGGAAGTGGGCTATTTCGGCAAGACACAATTCCGCGCCGCCCTGCGAACGGACGGCAAGGACCTCAGCTTACCCAAGGAGATCCGGGATAACAAGGAACTCCAAGATGACAAGGGCGCCATTCAGAATAATGAGGAAGATGCTGTTGTGCACACCCCTCCGGATCCGCTGTGGCCTTCCGGTATCCTCAGTGTTATTGTTCACCAAATCGTCAACCTCGAGCTGGCGAATGTCAAGGGCTCGGAAGGTGGAAAGCGCAAGGGAGGTAGGGAGTACGAACCTGCTCGCGATGCCGGCGAAACTAAGGAGGAATCCGGCAAGAAGCTCCCCAGCGCATATTGTACCATTCTACTCAACGACGAACTGGTAAGCTCCGATGCTCTTGCATTCCGTTCTTGCGCTAACTTAGCCTACAGGTCTACAAAACTCGAACGAAGGTCGTCTCCTCCAAGCCCATCTTCAATGCCGGTACCGAGCGTTTCGTTCGGGATTGGAGGTCTGCTATCGTTACTGTTACCGTCCGCGACTCGCGGAATAGACAGCACGATCCGATTATTGGCGTTGTTCCCTTGAAGATCTCCGACCTCATGCAGACGAGCAGCCAGGTGAGTCGACCCAAGCTTTGTGCTTACCTATGGACGGAGAACTAACACCAGATAACCAGGTCACGCGATGGTACCCCTTAGACGGCGGGGTCGGCTTTGGTCGTGTCCGCATCTCGCTCCTCTTCCGCTCCGTCGAGCTCAAGCTCCCGCCTACACAGCTCGGTTGGGACGTCGGAACCTTCGAGTTCACATCCGACAAGATCACTTCAACCTTTACGGGCTCGGGTAAGGGCAACATGAAGCTACGACTACGAACAGGTGGCAGCTCTGCAACCGTCAAAAGGGAGTCATGCAGCGCGGAAGGCGACACGGTATCCTGGAACATCAGCGGCGTAACCAACCACGCACGCCCTCGCCTCCCGGTGCGATACCGCTACCGCTCCCCCGTCTTCTTCGAGTTCCACCTGGCGGGCAAGCGGCACGTGGAGCACTTCGCGGCGATCTGGCTGAACCAGCTGATCGACAACGAGGACAGCTCGTTTGATGTGCCGGTGTGGCAATGCAACAACGCCACACGCCTCTCACAGAACTACATAACCGCGGAAAACTACGCGAATATCCCAGATATCAAGATCAAAGAAGTGGGTCGTCTGCGCTTCCGCGGCCGCTTCAAGGCGGGTACGGACCGCGACCACTTAAAGTTCGTGTCTGACAACGATTCCCGCGAGACAATCGAGACGTGGGAGGCGTGCTTCGCGGAGGGTGTACGAGGCGAGGAGGTCGAGCGTACGGTTCCGCCTAGCGTGCAAAAGCTACATGAAGATTCCCTGACGCAGGCCCGTGATGTGCTAGCCCAGGCCCCCGAGCAGGAGCGCCGTAAGTGGCTCGCGAAGGACGGAACCGACTGGACCGGCGCGTTCGGTAAGGATCCTGCGGAGTTAATGACGGGCCGCGAGGGTCGCGAGGAGACGGAGTACGAGTCCGACGAGGACGAAGACGAGGACCTACCTAACGGTACCGCCGACGACAACGCCGAGACGTCGAAGGAGAACGAGGAAGGTAAAGAAGACCTCGGGATCCAAGACGCCACCACAGCATCCCCGCGCGTAAGCGCGGCAGAGGAGATGGGGCGCCCCAGCACAAGCGGCAGCGCACTCACAGGCGCCACGACGGACTCCGGGCGCAGCAAAAGCAGCCGCAACCCCATCAAGCAGTACAAGGACTACCGGGAGAAGAGCCGGGACCTGCACCGGCAGCACCGGGGGCTGATGCAGTGGCGGCCGCTGCGCAACGCGCAGTTCGCCAAGGACGAGGCCAAGTTTGCGATCCGGCGCGTCACGCATATGGGGGCGTTGAGTGGCCGGCACCCGGACGTGGAGACGGAGGTGTAAAAAAGAATACCTACGAATTTCCTTTGTTAGTGTGTTATAAGGATGAGGCCCTTGGGTGTGTAACTCTATCAGGAGGTTTTGATCGGGGGGCCTGATCGTGTATATTTTATATAGAATGAGTTACGATGTTAAGAATGTAGTAATTATCACTATTACAGTTTACATACAGCAATACGTGCATGCATCATCTGATTCTTATCTTAATCTGATGAATAGCTCGTTGGTGAAAGGCAACGCGAGTTTCATACAGTACCTCATGTCTCTTGAACCAGCGACGAAATGGGACCACGTAGGCTTGGAGAAAGCAGAGAAGTCGTCTCAGTTACGCATAGATCAAGTACTACGTGGTCCCAAGACAAACTGCCGCATAAGACAAACAAATGTAGGCCATCAAAATAAACCATGAACCTTTAGAGCTAAAGGAGAAGGTCACGGGGAATAGGATGTGGTCGTATCGCTCTTCCTTGACGCAAAATTGAGATATGCCATGGAGATCAGGGCTGAAATCTCAGAGTGTATGCAAGGGGGTCTTTGTAAAGACGAAAGAAACTGGAAGATTGGAGGAAAGGGGGAAGGAAGGAGAGATACTCCTATGCTTGAATTCTTTTCTTCATTGAGTCCCTGGTGGAGAGGTATCCTCTCCAGGGCGCTGCCTTCTTGCGGAAGGCCCGGTATATACTTCCTTTCTTCTTGTATATGTACATCTCCTCTGCAGTTTTAGACGCCTCGATCCCGTATGATACACGTCTTGATACAAGTCGGAGTGGTTGAGTGTAGAGCGGGTTCACCTCGGCGAGTCAGGCCGCTGCTCAGATCCAGGTTGTCCTAAGCTCTTACCTCCGCTATCGCGAGGAGCTTTCCTTGATGCCTCTAGCCAGGACAGAAGCAAAATATTAGTAGTCTCTGATCTTATTGATTAGCATTCTTGATGGCCTCGGCCTCCTGGTGGGCCAGTGCCAGCATGCGCTCTTCGCGGCGCTTGTCGTCGAGGTATTTCTTGACGATAGCCCTGTCGACGGCGGCCTTCTCTCGGCGCTCCTCTATCCTCATCTTCTGGGTATTATCCGCAGGCGTCGGTTCGACTGGGATGGCACCCGTCTTCGCCATAAATTCGCTGAGGATAGTGTCCGAGTGGATGCCCTTCATGTCGATGGTGACGACTCGCTCGCCCTCCTCCGGTTCAGGCGCCGGGTGCTCGTTTGATATGCTCGAGTGCGGCTGTTGAGCCAGTGGTAGCGTGTTGAATTTACTGGTGAGGGCGGAAGGTGTGTTAGAGGTGAGAGAGGCTTGGCGGAAGTAGATGGACATCTTGGCTGGTCCCGATTGATCTTCCGTCCGGTTGACGAGCATAGGAACAGCTGGGTTGTAGAATTTTAAACGGGGGAGGCATAGCTTCCAGAATTTCCTATATTCAGGAGAGAGGGGTTGTGTTAGTCGATTGTTCAGCCCTCTTATGAAAATGGGGATTGGTGCTTCCATAACTGATCGTATCGACAGGTTTGAAGTATGCAAAGTAGAGAGACGAAGACAAGACGGCTTACCTGGGTCCGAAGTGCCCATCATTCCACTTCCGCGCAAAGTTCATATGTATCCTCGTTATCTCGGGCGGTAATATCGCCGCTCCCGGCCCTATCCTTAATTGCAACAGCTAGAATAATACTCGAATCAGAGGGTGAATTCGTGAAAATCGTTTGATTTAGAGCTTTACCTTCTACACTATTGTATTAGCGACAGACTTTACAGAAAGATAACGAGCCATTGGGAGAAACGGGATAAATTACCTCTTCTAATATGTGCATCCGCTTTCCTGGGTTCACCATCTTGACAACTCTCCCGCGAGCTTGTCGCGCGGATTGAATGTGCAAAATATGTAGTTGCGAAGAGTCTGCGAATATTTGTAGGAAATTATGGCTATCACGATTGATAGCACGGACCAGTTACTTAGATGCATATATCAATGCTGTTTAATCGGATGCTCCCGGGCCGGTATTTATCCGATGCATCCCCTGGGGATATCGTCAAATCGAGCTGTAACCCCTATTCTTGACAACGTCACCTCATTGCCCCTATTTCAGGTTGGCAAGAACTCTCGAGTTGAATGAGACAACTACTTTATTACGGACCATTGATATAATTAGGACAGCTCTGTTTACCATAAATTCTTATATGCACCTATATTGTGAACATCGTGCCATTTTTACTCGGACACGTATAAAGGGAATTCGAATGGAACATAGACATAGGTGACTTAATACCTACATAGTAACCTATCAAAAGACTCGATGATACTTCTCACTATAAACATCACTGAAGAGGCCGTGGGATACTACGAATGTTCATATTCTAACCTTCTAGATAAGGAGGCTCAAATCAACAGGAGACGTTGAAACACAAGTCAATAATAACGTCAACTATTGAAAATCCAGGAATATATATAGTAGTAGTAAATACTGCTCAGGATGTGATACTTGTGGTTATTCAAGCATAAACAGGTATGAACAATTGGGAAGCCATCAATGCAACTGCATACTACGAGGCATATCCATCGCTACAATATCAACGTTGATCCTGCAGTGGAATATTGTAGCGAGGCATCGTACCTATGTATAAGATATATCTTAGAATTATTAACTAATGTTCGAGACCATAAATAAGAAAAGGCTCCGAAATCCCACATTAGGTGTATGTAGGTACATTTGATGGTATTAGTGAAGTATTAATATTGTAAACGTTCCATGTTAAATCGCGGTATGGACTGGAAATTATTAAGCCCCGTGTTCTTTTTGCTGGGCTGCAATTACAAGAGGTAGGCATGGAGCTGAATTGATGATACATACTGTAAGATACTAGGTACATACTGTAGTATTTCCTGATTGGTAGTGTAAATCGATAGGTTTCAGTGACAGCTAGGCACGTGGTAAACACTGGGCGATTCGTATGGCAGGTACGGCCCTTGGTGTATGCAGCTGCCTGAAGGGTGACGACGCTGGTTGGCCGGAACGCCCCGGCAGAACCGTGGATGAATCATTCCGCGACCTTTGCCTTATAATTACTAAAAAGCTTTCGACTTTCACCGTTGGCAAGCGTTAGTCGAGTGGTCTAGGTTCTGGAAGGGACAGGTAAATCCTAGGAGGCCGCCGTTCGATCCCGGGAGGTAGCACCTCTTAACGCACCCAGAAACGATGCATCCCCTGTGTAGACGGTGGTCCCATTTCCCACCTTAGCGAGGATGAGAACATCGCAAACTAAATACCCCTTTAATCGAAAGTAGGGGGGCGCAGCAGCCTGGCTCCGGTTAGAATAGAGCGGAGGGATGGGTGGTGCAGGGCTGGGCCTACAAGACGGTTCTGGGGGATTCTTTTTTTTTTTTCGTTACCTTAATGCCTCCCCTTACTTTCCAACACTAGCAATAGCAACCTTACATATCCCATAACAACATTCGAAAACAGTACCTATACTAGTATTATCTATTCACATACAATTGTCGCTCCTTCCCCAGTAAGGCGCCATTCGCAAAATTGGAAAACTGAAGCCATCCCATTTCCACGACTTCGACTTATTCAAATTTACACTTATAACTAGACATCTTTCCTGATAAGAAGGAAGTTGCTTCGCCAACCTCAATATTAATTAGAAAGCCCATCAGATCCGTCAACCCAGACATGACGAATACCTGCCCACCCGTGCAAAATTAGGCAAATAAAAAATAAAAAAAACAGAGACGCAAAAGAATATGATTAGTAGCTACGATCGATCAAGAGGACCAATGAATGGAACATCACGAAACGAGACCATGCTAACTTCTACAAGAGGTGTCGTGTCATACTAACGTAGATCTAATACCTCTAATATAAAACACTACTACTTTGTTTGTGACGCTTTATGCAACTTACCCCTACATAGCAGTCACGGCCCGCTCGTACGTTATATGACCTAAGGGTTTACCACTTTCAACATGGCTCAGTTATAACTAACATAATAAATTCCGATGGACTTCGGCTGCAACCATATAATCGGTTCAGCACCCCAGCGCCTCCCCCCGAAAGAAATATTGACAGTTAAATCTGGCCTATGTAACAATTCCAAAACTAAGGAAATCACTTTGAATACGCCTTCCAGCCTGTTACGTTAACTGTTTCAGTCTACGTCGTTCTGAAATGAGGAACAGCAACTAAGACTTTGCGCTTAAGCGATTGGGAAAATGCGGTAAGTACACAGCAAGTCCAAGATCGGGAGTATATAAGGAGTAGAAGCATTCAATCTACTGATTCTGCAATCATCACGTAACTTCCACTTGAGAGCATCAAGGCGAATTGGAAGAATCCTGCTTACACAATGTCATCCACAGAAGAAGCCCCGAACCAGACCTTTCGTCCTACGGAAGACATATTCGCGCTTGCTGGACTAGCCCCTGAAGTATTTAATGCCAACACTTTCTTATTAAAGACAAAACGAGTACCGGAGCTTCAGCAAACGGACGCGGAGTTATTCCCTGACAGAGAAATCTCGCTTCGTGATATTGGGAACCTCGCGGGAGGTATATGTAATTGTGGACAGGGCTCTCTAGGGAAGGACCTACTCGACTATTTCGCTTTATTATTCGCTCAACCTGGACCCGAAGGGGTTGTTGCGACGGCGATGAAATCCAGAAAAGAAACTAATACATATACCCTCATCGTAGCCAGGAACGATGCTACATCCGACTCGTTAGGTGGCACTGCTGATAGTATTAAGAATTTATTCGCTGCCGAATATCAGAATCACCAGGTAGGTTCCAGCAACAACCTCTGGCAAGACGTGTTGCGGAATTCTAGTTCAAGTATCCGCAAGTTCGTAAAAGAAACATGTAGTGGCTGCTGGGGAAATAGTAGTAGTAGAAGGTTTTTGGGAACTAAAATGTGGATTCAGAGTGTGGCTCACTGTATTCGCTGGGAGGCAACGATGGCGGAATTCCTCAGTACGTTCCTGTCTACGCTGGGACAATTGGAATTGTACTACTCGAACCACGTTGTTGGCCCGGAAAAGGAGAGCGCTGAAGAGCTACTGTGTCTTGATACGATAGTACAACTATGCTTCCGGCTAGTAACCCTTTATAGGACACAAATATCAGGTTGGGTTAAAGAGTGGAATGATTGGCTGAGCAGGGTTTACCGCATGGGCTCAAATATTCTCGAGAAGCCGATATCCGAACTAAAATACGAAAGAAACTGGCAGAGGAAGCTCCAGAGGCTTATATATACAATTGCGAACTATCGTGTGTCCTGGTATCATATAGTCCACTTTAAAAGGCACTGTACCTTGGATGGTTTGCAGATCTCGTTCATCCCAAGCCAGGACGAATCCGTGCCGTGTTCAACGACTTCGAGGGATGTGGAGGACGCAGGGCTCCGGCCAGGCTTACCAAGTGAAGGCGCCGTAGAATCAACTACTACGGAAATAGAAACGGAAGAGTCGCAAGTTTTCCTGACACATTGTGAGATGCGGATCCTAGACACCCTACTGGGAAGCTCTGTCAGGGGGGACTTCTTCAACTACATTAGATGTAGCAAAGGTCCCTGTTGGTTATGTTACCATACTTTGAAGTACATGGCGCCTAAGGTTGGCATGAGAAAGTCTCACATGAAATTATATTCGAGATGGAAGCCCCCGGTTTTCAAAGCAAGCGAGCAAGACCGGAAGCGGTTTGCTGAGGTGCTCAAATTTTTGGACAAGGAGATAGGAAGGCTTGCAAAGCCGGCAAATCGAAGGGGACTCAGTCGTCATAAATATCAGTCGGACTGTCCTGATATAGAAGGGAGGGTCCCGCGAGCCATTGGTCAAGTCTTATTGCAAATGATGGAGGAGATGGAGATGAATTGCCCGAGGAATCCTCACCGTAATACTCGCTTGTGAGATTTTGATGATCGTTCAAGTTCGACTGTCTGGTAATTTGATAAATCTCTAACTAGTAAGATCTAGGAGCTTGACATGAGAATAGGAACATGCTTCTGGATTGGGGACGCTGAAATAAACTGAAAGACGGGACAACCTCTCTCACTGAATTGGTTTACCTTGCTTTACACGCTTGGGAAGAGGTAGTAGAGTCACGTAGGATATAATATAACGCACTAATGCGCGTAGTCATTTCATTATGAGCTATGGACTCCTCGTACGTAATCTCTTGCCCGTGTCATCTAGTCGAAATATGACCAGGGTCGATAGCTGATGAAACGTCAATAATATATGTTTGCGCTTCTGCTATTATCTGTGCTGGCATCTACTAGCAGCAATTTAGCTGTTGGGACATCACCATCTCGCCTACCACTTGACCAACGTGGGAGTGGGCCTCACTGGAACACATCATCATCCTCAAAGTCGAAGGCTATCCCCTCCTCTTCGCTATCATGTATCTCGGAGTTGAGTTCCTCCCTCTCTGGCTCGGGAAGGGCTTCTCTTGCCATTGTATTATCGCCGACGTGGTGTTCAATGCCACCGCGTATCTTCGCAAGTATAAAGTCCCAACCCTTCTGTTCGACTTCAGCTACGTCGAAGCAGAAACTACCCCCTGGGACCGGAGATTCATACTCAACGTAGGCTTCGTCGGAAAATACTACGCTGAATACTTCTGGAGCCGTGTAGAATGGACCTTCTCTTCGGAGCCATGCTTCCGATTCTTCCGGTGTTAGTTGGGGTAAGATCCTCTTAGACCTCCGGGATTCGTAGCGTAGGGGGCTCGGGAATTGCCACCCGTGGGTATTTACGATGAATGAGCGCTGGACGCGGTCGCAGTCGTCATCACTTATTGGCTCTGTTATGTAGTCGCGTGACAGTCTTTGGTAATCGGGCAGGGGGAGTGGGCATTGGTACGGACCGCAGATATGACCTCGAATTATTGTGAAGATATCTCGATCAGTGCTGAGATAAATCTTTCCAGCAGGTGTACGATCGAAACAATGGGGTGTCTCTGAGTACACCTTGCAGTAGACGTCGAGGGTTAAGTTATAGAAAGACTTGGCTACCATTCGGCTCTCAATGTTGACGGACAAGAGAGGCGAGATAAGCTGTGTCGTAGGACATGCCCTGTGAGAATGGGTTTTGACCAATACAAGTCGATACTGGGCCTCCTGGTATAGGGCGGCCTTCCATATAAGTAAGCGTAACTCGGTAGGGAGATCTGAAAAGCGAAACTGTGCCATCATGTGCGAAGCTTGTCTTGGGTCTTGGTATGACTTGGTTAATGAGTGAGGATAAGTGTGATCTGATGAGAGAGACTGCTAAGACTCCTCTCTCCTTTTATAGATAGAGGAGTATGGGAGTGCTCAGATTGCTAAGGGGATCGATTGATCGGACGCTGATACCTAGGCAGAGGCATATCGTATCAATAAAGACGCTTTGGAATAGGGCATTGACCATATCTAATAGTTCCCGAGGCCTACCTACACTTTAACCCCTTAGTCCAGACCAGTTCTAAAGAAAAGCGTAAAGGATACGGGTGCCTGATATCTTATTCTTTTGCTTGAGACTCGAGTCAATATAGCGCAGAGGATCAACAGATCATTTAAGACACATATGTGATACAAAATGAGCTTTGTAGCGAATCTCTAGTTGTAGGCTGGCTCAAAGAGTCTAGGTAATATACTACATCGCCATATCCAACCCTACAGATTCGGTCGATGCTGGTGAATGATAGGGTACGCTTAAGCATCCAGCTTGGCGGGGAAGTTTCCAGCCTCTGCGATATGTTAGTATATAATACTTGGGCTCTGTGTTAGACTACTAACCTCGCTGTTCATCCCATCGTTGGTACCATCCGCTCGGGCATAGAGATCGGTATGCGAGGAGGAACTTGGCTCGTCAGTATATATTCGTGATATGGAATCCGGTTCATAGATGGTCGCTATACCTGACGGCACGGGGCAAAGTCCTCGCCCTTGGCGTTGATGCACTTGTGGTAGTCGACGTAGTTCTGCCAGCAGTGCTTGGTCTGGTTCATGTTGGGGAATCGAGCATCGACACCTGCACGGCGCGGGTTAGATCGGCTCGTTTCAGAGACATCCTTCCATGGCCCAATCTCGTTGCCTCGTCTCGCTGTTTCAATCGGGATATGGGAGTGAGGCTTTCTTACCGGCTATTAGACACAAATTAGTTAACTGTTGTCAGACTTCGGGAAAAAGGATGGTAATTGTCTGAGGTATTTCGGGGTGAAAACTTACCAGTGACGAACTTGAAAGGCTTCGTCTCGCGTTCTTCGTCCGACATTTTGGCGGGTTGTATGGTTGATTTACGGAAAGAAGGGTGTTGAGGGGCTCAATTGCAATGGGTATGGGTATGATGTTGGAAAGTGGTTGAAATGTGGTGATGTATTGATTGTACTATGTAGATTGAAGGATTGCAGCTTTGGAAAGAGTAGCTCGGCCCATTGAATTCTTGCCGAATCGAATCATGCAGCGTTATTTTAGGTGGCTCAGGCCTTGGTGGCCTGACCCAGTGCCCAGGACGCTTGGGGGTAATGGGTAATGGGCCCCACTATGATTATTTTCGCCATTTTCACTGGTCGTGGCTTATTCCAAGGTTTAAAGTTACCGAAGCTCTTTCCCCCCAGAACCTTCCAACAACGTCAATTCCAGTCTTCAGTCTTCGATAGCTTAAAGCTTACAGCCTCAAGTTTATTTCACTCTTTTCACCTTCAGAAATCTCCTCTCAATCCGCCAAAAATGTATGCTACTCGAGCTTTGAGGATGATGCCTACTCGGCGCATGATGTTCCCCGTCCCGGTACGGCCTCTGCGTTTTATTTTTCCCTTCGCCTAGCTATGACGTTTGCTAATGATGCATAACAGAAGGAGGAACAGAGCGGTACGTCCCTCTCCCATCACGAACCATTGACGCCTCGCATCTATTACACGACCTTCCGAGAACCCCTTACGAGATTTTACCTATCGATTTGGAATCAGACATTGACGTATTCTTAGCACACACCGTCTCTCAGCGCCTGCGAAAGTTGCGACAAATTCCGGCAGAATTGATCCCGCTCGGTTAGTCTACCTATGCGATCCGGCTTACGACTGAATACATTGCGAGGGAAGTCGATACTGATTATGCGGTTAGGTGTTGTTGTTGGCTTCGCTGTCTTTGCTGCCGGCTACTCGAGCATGCGCAAATTCGTGGTAGACAAGAACCTTAGACTCTCCCGCCAAAACCGCAAAGACGAGGCGGCCGAGCACGGCGAGGAACATTAGACGAAGTCGAATAGTGCGGGTGCGAATTAGGGTTGCGGCTATTCGGCATAGGTTCGTCGTCGGAGGGCACATTTTCTATTCCAGAGACGCATAGCACTGTACATGTTACATGTAGCCACCGGAAGTGGACATATCAAAATACGGGAGATCAGGCGTGGTATAGACTTCTGTCGCAAGCTCCTATCTTAAAGACTTCCCTTTGTGCCCTATAAATCCTTTTCGAACGCCAACGCTATGCGAGAAAGTCCATGTAAATTCCGTGAGCTCACTTATTCCGGCTTCGGTCCAGCAACGTCAAGCCCTTCGAGTCCCTGCATTGGATCCTCCGGCCTATCATCTATGCTGCCTCTAGCTCCTTCAGCAGCAGCAGCAGCGCGGTCTTCTTCACTCACAGCATGCTCAGCAAGCCAACTTTCCTGTTTCACTCGTTAGTAGTCCATCGTAGACAGATAGCCTCGGTAAACGTACCTGCTCCCAAACTGCTGTTTTACTGCCTAGTCCTTCTTCTGCGTTCTTCGGGGCCTTGGCTGCTGATACTCTCAACACCCTGCCGAATAATTCTGACTGATCCATGTTGTCGATTGCTTCCTTGGCATCTTCGGCATCCTCATACTCCACGTATGCGAATCCTCTGTGTGGTTCCGTGGCATTTGGCGCATCATTCTTGGGTAGTGTTATATCCGCGATTTCACCGAATGGTATGAAAGCATCGTGAAGATTTACGGTGGTGACTAGGGAGGCTAGACCTCCGACGTATACCGTGGCCTTCCAACGGGCCGCGTCTGTCATAGTGCCTCCTGACGTGGCTTCGGGAATTTTTATTCCTTTGTAGGTTGTTTAAGGGTTGGGTTATAACAATAAATACAGCTGGGAGTTCGATGTGTGGCTTGACCGGTAACAGTGGATCAAATCAACGAGTTGCGACAAAGAACATTTCATTTGACCCGTGCAAAGTTTAACTTGGAATTAAAGTCCAATCAAAAAACTAATATATTTAATTAAACCACACATAATCATAATGTGTACATAAAATTGCTGTAACAAATGTGCAAGTTTCTATCAACGTTGAAATATCATTCTCATAGATACCTAACTTATACCTTCCGTGAGTTTTATTGAATTCCGGCTACAGTCTTAAAATGTCTATCATCCATCTGTCAACTCGAAAATACAGGTTGTAAACCTTGAATGACATTTTAAAACAATCCGACCGTATTTCAAACACACCGTTTATTACATAAGTACCTAGTGTCGTCATTGAATCTGGCAGTGTTTTATCGGGTTTCCATCACGTGAATATGAGTGTGGCTTGTAAGGAGACAGGGTCTCCACAAACCCCCCCAACCCCGGCGTAGTCAGAAGGGAACAGATTTGTGCTTGACCTTGATTTGGTTTGGCTTGTGAGCTCATGCGCCCACACCTAGGGAGCCGTTGGACTGCATTATCTGGCATCATAATGAATTGACATGATTCTTTTACTTTTCTAGTTTAGGGAAAGCAGGCAACGAACATATCTCTCTGTACTTGGAGCCATTGCCAACATTCCTAGCTGGCCTAGAGAGCTCAATGCCAGTTGGCATTTAAGCTAATAAGACCTTAGAAAGCCCCTTTTCTACATCCCCATCCCTCGATTCGACCGACTCCAACTTAGACCAACGACTGCCCCTCTATCCTCTACCTGGTCAAGTCAACATGGTCAGACTGCGCGAGATCTCGCGCACTGCGGCCTTCGCCTGGTCGCCAGGAGCCGGAAAGCCATTGATTGTTACTGGAACCCGCGCCGGAGCTGTGGATGCCGACTTCTCTGACGAGACGCAACTGGAGTTGTGGGATCTGAACCTTGACAACCAAGAACAAGGGCTTGAACTGCAACCCATCGCAAGCATCGCCGCCGACTCCAGGTAAATATGCAAACAGAAATATGGACGGCGAGTGTACAATGTTTATTAATGGGTTACTGCCAGATTCTACGACATCGCCTGGGGCCAACCCTCCGAAGACTACCCGAACGGCATCATCGCCGGCGCCCTCGAGAACGGTTCGCTTGACCTGTGGGACGCCGAGAAGCTCATCGCTGGCGAATCCGATGCCCTAATATCGCGAACAACAAAGCACACCGGTGCCATCAAGTCGTTGCAGTTCAACCCTTTAAGACCCCAGATCTTAGCCACCGCCGGTGCTAAGGGAGAACTTTTTATCTACGATGTCCACGATCCTTCAAATGCCTTTCGTCTGGGCACTACTGCTGCCCGGTCTGACGATCTAGAATGCGTAGCATGGAATACTAAAGTCGCACATATTCTTGCTACGGGAGGGTCTGGTGGTTTTGTCACCGTTTGGGACTTAAAGACCAAGAAGGCCTCGTTGACTCTCAACAACAACCGGAAGCCTGTTAGCTCTATTGCGTGGGATCCGAACAACTCTACTAAGCTGTTGACTGCTACACCCGATGATACGACTCCGGTCATATTATTGTGGGATCTCCGAAACTCTAACGCGCCGGAGAGGACGCTTCAAGGTCACGAGCAGGGTGTTTTGTCTGTGTCTTGGTGCCAGCAAGACGGTGATATTCTGATTTCATGTGGTAAAGATAATAGGACATTGGTCTGGAATCCTCAGAATGGCGAGCGTTACGGAGAATTCCCTGAAGTCACTAATTGGACTTTCCTTACACGTTTTCACCCCCACAACCCCAGCCTCTCGGCGACCGCGTCCTTCGATGGAAAGATTACGATCCAGACGCTTCAGAACACCAACCCTTCGGCCGTGCAAAATACGACCCAGAGCAGCCTCGATGGTGAAGACTTCTTTACCCAGGCCCAGAGACAGCCTCAAGGTGCCGCTTTCTCTTTGGTCAAAGCTCCAAGATGGCTCGAGCGGCCCGTTGGAGTTTCGTTCGGGTTTGGTGGCAAACTGGTCATATTTTACGAGAACTCTCACCAACCCGGCCAGAAACGCTCCTCGAAAATCCAGATTTCTCAATTCTCTGTGGATTCCGACATAGGAACTGCTACCGAGAAGTTTGAAGAATCACTTAAATCTGGCGATGTTACTGCTATATGCGAATCGCATATAGAGCAAGCACAAACCGAGGAAGAGAAGGCTGACTGGCGCGTGATGGAAACTCTGCTCGCTGACAACCCGCGAAAACAAATTGTCGAGTATCTGGGGTTCAACGAAGAGGAAGCGAAGGACGAAGCAGCCAATGGTGTAACTGAAGAGTCTGCCGAAACCAAGGAGGCCGAACCAGAGAAGTCGAGCCTGGAAGTAAAGACACATAAAAAACGTATCTCGACTTTCTTCTCTGATGGAGGCGAAGGTGATACGGAAGACTTCTTGGCCAGTCTCTCGGCTACGAAAGGTGCCAAGACGGACAATCCTTTCCATCTGTTCGGTGATAGCGATACTGCTGTCGAAAAGCAGATTACAAAGGCCTTAATGCTGGGTCAATTTGAGAAGGCAACTGAAATTTGCTTGAAGGAAGGCCGCATGGCGGATGCCTTTATGATCGCCAACTGCGGCGGAAAGGAACTCGTCGACAAAGTCCAGTCCGCTTACTTATCCCACAAAACCGGAATGCCAAGCTATCTCAGACTTTTGGGTTCTGTTATTGTTAAAAATCTCTGGGATGTTGTTTACAATGCCGACTTGGCCGATTGGAAGGAGACTATGGTGACGCTCTGCACATTCGCCGACCCCAACGAGTTCCCAGACTTATGTGAAGCCCTCGGCGACCGCATCTTCGAATCTGGCTCTAGGAAGGACGCCTCGTTCTGCTACCTAGTCGGGTCCAAGCTCGAGAAGGTCGTCGATATCTGGGTTACGGAGTTGGAGGAAGCCGAGAAAGCTGGGCTATCCGAGGCTAACGATTCTACCTTCTCCATCCACGCCAGGTCTCTTCAACATTTCATTGAGAAGGTTACAGTATTCCGCCATGTAACAAAGTTCCAGGATAATGAGACAGGACTCACCTCTGGTTGGAAGCTCTCCTCCCTTTATGATAAGTACGTCGAGTACGCGGACATTGTCGCTGCTCACGGCCAGCTCGACATTGCCCAGAAGTACTTGAGTCTTCTACCTGCGAAATACGCTGCCGCGGACATGGCGCGTGAGCGCGTGCAATTAGCCACCCAGAAAGTAGCACATCAACCTGCTGCGAGGCAGCCGGCTCAACGACCCGCCGTAACTTCGCGCGTACCCTCTCGGGCTACGTCTGCAGTAGCGGGTTATCAGCCGCCTCAACCAGCAGCCGGGCTCAGCCCCGTCAACCCATATGGAACACTCGCCGTGCAGACTTCAACGCCTAATCCCTATGCGCCACCGATTGCGGCCAACCCCTATGCACCGCAAGGATACCAGCCGCCGCAGTCACAACCCACCCAAGCGCCTCCGCATCCAGGCTATGGCCCTCCGCAGACTTCTTTTGGGCCCCCGAGGTCCTCGACTCCATCGTCGAAGCCTCCCCCAAGAGCTGCGGATGCAGGAAACTGGAATGATGTTCCTATGGTGACGAAGGCACCTCCTCGGAGAAACACGCCCAGTACGGCCCCCATCACATCTCCTTTTCCCAACCAAGCGAATCAGACAATGCCGCCACCACCGCAAAGTCCTTATGGTCTCCCCCGCGGAACAGCAACACCGCCACCTCCCCCTCCTAAAGGCCCCCCAACTGGAAGGGTGATGTCTCCTCTTGGCGGTCAACCGCAGGGCGGTCAATTGCCCCCACCGCCTCGACCTGGTTCATCTGCGGCTCACACATACGCGCCGCCTCCTTCTACCCAAACCCCTGGAGACGGCCCCGGTCTACCTCCGCCCCCAACAGGCCATATTGTTCCCAGAATGGCGTCACCTTACAATCCGCCACCAACTGGAGCTCCGCCTACGAACCGTTATACCCCGGCACCGGCGCCTCAGTCAATCGGCAATCCTCCTCCGCAGCCAGGCATAGCCCCTCCTCCCAACGCCGGGCGGATGCCCCCACCAAACCCCTATGCTCCACCTCCTCAAGCAACACCGTCCCACAATCAGTATGCCCCATCTCCCTACATCGCAGCGCAACAAGCCCCACCCTCAACTGGACCCCCATCGTCGAGCGGAGGTCCGCCACCGGCGACTTCGCCTGCTCCCCCTCCACCGCGGGCCGCGGCACCGCCGAAGCCCCGACACCCTGCGGGTGACAGGTCTCACATTCCTCCCAATGCTCAACAGCTGGTCGACATTCTCAGCCGCGACATGCAACGTGTAGCAGGAAAGGCACCGGCTTCATTTGCACCCCAGGTCAAAGATACTCAAAAACGACTCGGCCTCTTATTTGATCATCTGAACAACGAGGAATTACTTAAGCCGGACACCATTGAGCAATTGACTAAGCTGGCTCAGGCGCTGGAATCTAAAAACTATCCGGAGGCGCAGCGGCTACAGGTTGAAATTCAACGTGACAAGACGGATGAATGCGGCAACTGGATGGTATGTTGAACTCCTACTAGCACTATATATAAACCCTCTTTGCTAACAGAACCTTAGGTCGGTGTTAAGAGGTTGGTCCAGATGAGCAAGGTTACGAATTAAGTTGCGGACTATCGCAGTCATTTTTGTCGTTGCCGTCTTTGATTTGATCAAGAACAAACATGTGGTATCGTCCAGTTACGATAGATGATGACGGTGTAGCAAAATGTTGTTGTCGGGCATAAGTAGAATGTGGTAACATAGATATAGGCCAGCCACTGAATTGAAAAGTCGTGATAATGTTCTATGTACTTGGGTACCAAATCCGGCTATTTCTTCAAAATTCGCGAGTAGATGTCCTGTGCATATCGGCCGCCTCTTACAATGATACAACACCCCTTGACAGAATATAAACTCACTGGCTGGCTTGCTTCGTGCCAGTCGCTTTGCGGCCTATCAACATTCGAATCAACAAATACCCAGATGCCAGGCGTCGGAAATAGAGACATATCTGATATCATCAACGGTCTTCCTTGGTATTGGCTAAGCCAAAGAGTCGTCGGCGATTAGTCTTTATATGAATCACTATGATTAATGTTGTAAACCTCTGTAACTTAGCCTTACAAATATCAGATATGCCCAATAGCTACTACCAGCTTCCCGGGAATACGTGTATAAAGGAAAAGAGCCATTGTTGATGATTATCGTAATCGAGGTAAGGTATCTAGGTACGTATACACACGGAGCTACGCGGACTTTAGGGGCATTAGGGATTAAGAGCGGTAAGAACACCAAAACCCGCGTGGATTTGCTGCATCTCGGTGACTTTTTCATGGGCGTGATGGCTTAATCTTGGGCCGCTTGACGTCTACATATTAAGCTACTCGGAGAGATTATCCAGGCTTGATGTTCTACTAAGAAAGGGGTTGCGGAGTATAAAGTCGTCGCAATGGCTCTGGTCTCCAACTGCATATGCGACTCGTTGAGGAAGAGGCGCAGCAGCAGGTCATTGATTATATCTATCTACGCATCCTCCCTGACACAGTAAGTTAGTAACAAGTCGAAGTCATTTCCGTGAACCAACTTGTTTAAGATGGAAGCACCAACTCTCAAGCCATACAACCTGCCAGCCGACGGAGTCTGGTTCAGTAAGTCGAATCGCGAACCACCTTAATCCAAGTCCCTAGAGGTGCTTACATGCCAAAAGTCACCGGCTGCTCCTCCGGCATCGGGCTAGCACTTGCCCAACACATCGCAACCAAGACGCCCTCGCAGCGTCTCGTAGCCACAGCGCGCAACCCAGCTACTCTTTCCTCTATCCCAGATGGCCCCAGGGTGCTCAAGTTGGCGCTAGACGTCACATCCGTAGACTCCCTAGACGCCGCCTTCGATGCCGCACTGGCACGCTTCAAGCGCATAGACGTCGTCGTCAACAACGCCGGGTACAACATAATGGGGGACACGGAAGCCACCCCCCGGGGCAACGCCAAAGCGCGAAAACTCCTCGACACGAACTTCTGGGGCGCCGTGGACGCAACCAAGCGGGCGCTCTCCATCTTCCGAGACACGAACCCGTCCTCCGGCCAACAAGGCGGCGTGATCCTAAACGTAAGCTCCATGGGCGGGTTCCTCGGGAGCCCGGGCAGCGCGTACTACCACGCGAGCAAGTTCGCCATGGAAGGGTTCGCGGAGAGCGTGGCCAAGGAGCTGAATCCGAGCTGGAACATCCACATCTGCAACCTGCAGCCGGGCGGCGTGAGGACGAAGTACATCGACACGTCCCTCCAGACCACGTTCCGGCACCCGGCGTACGAGGGCGATCCCCGCGGCGCGACGAATGGGATGTTGGCGTTCTTGCGGAATCGGGAGCTGCATCAGGGGTTTGCGGCGCCGGAGGAGGTGGCTGCGGTGATTTATGGGTTGGTGGCGGGTGGAAAGCGCATCCCGATTCGGATCCCGCTCGGTGGCGATGCGTGGACGATGATGATGGCGGAGATTGAGATGGTAAAGGAGGGGTTGGAGGAGTGGAAGGAAGTGAGCTGTTCGTTGGGAGATCCGAATTTGGAGGATGTGGCGAAGGTTCTGAAGAAGTGAAAAGGCTCGGTATGCCGAGAATAAAGGAGTAAACGACGGTCGTGGTATCTATTGACGATGTGGTATTACTCGACTCTAATCTATTCAGTGGCTCAATTCCGGAGTCCTCTACGTCCCACGTTCCCCCTTCATGTGGATGCAAACGACGACGATCTCTAGATCACAGCCGAACACTTATCGTACATCTACGAGACGAGTTCGCAATCGGCGCCAGTACATATTCAGAGTGGCTTATTTGCGACTTAGGTACCTTGAACCATCGCTCACGATCCGCAGTAGACTTGAACATTATAACATCATTTCCCGAAATCTTGAGTAATATAGTATTATTTAAGATTTTTATTGACTTCTGAGGATCTCCTAAGCGAAACTAACATACTTCACCACACTCCGAAATGTCCTATCCCAATACAGGGTATTCCGTACCTCGGAATGTCATATCATTGGTCTCTTTGCCTAGTTTTATAAACCTTTACTCGACTCTGGCCGAAAGCTTCTTTAGACCGTTCGGCCTGTCATATGGGTACCGATTTCTCTCTTTGGGGCATTCTCCCTCTTCTATAGATGTAGGCTTAAACCTAACCTAAGCTACTTCGAATCCGACTTCGACTTCACCGAAACGACCGAAGACTCGTGGTAGGGGCGTACCAACTTAGACCCTGATTTCCTTACAAACATACACACATCCAGGACGCGATGCTAAAGCTGAGGATGTGGTCTAACCTTCATATGAATGTTGAGTGGCCCAGACTCGTTGTGTAGGCTTTGTCGGCCACACATGACTGGTTTGGCCTAATATAATCATCGGTGCAAATACATGTGTCCCACCTGATAGAGTGGTTCATGATTCCTTGATGAATACTTCCTCCACTGGCGGAATTCCAGGGATGGGCCGCATTCGTAGGGTAGCTAGTAGTGAAGCGTAAAACCCAAAGGAAACGCTCGCCCCGAAGTGGCCTATATCGTTCATTGATGGGATCGTTGTGGAAGCAGATTGCCTTCTCACTTGCCTCCTTCCTCCTCGTCAGAAGAACTCATGAATTCATCGTCTTCGTCGAAGCCGGCGAATGCTCTCGTGACTGGCTTCTTGGACGAGGTATTCGTCGGAGGAGTTGGAGCCTTCGAGCCGCTCGATTCCCCGGATTCGCCCTCTTCGCTTGATGAGGACTCTTCCGCATCCTCCGTTGAAGTGGATCCATGCGATGTGCCGAGTAGGTTGTCTTTGTAGTTGCCCGCCTTTATAGCAGCGAGAACCGCCTCGCGGGTTCGCTCACTTGCTTCTTCCTTATCTTCGACCCATTTGCCGTCTAGTCGGCCCTTTGTGCTGTTCTTGATTTCGTGTTCCCTTTCGTCCGCAGCATCAACAATCTGTTGCCAACGTGCGCGACGCTTTTCCTTCTCCTTCTGTTCCATTTCGGGTTTGATGGCCAGGTACTCGGCCAGCGCTTTGGCCTCATTGACTGTCCTGATTCGACGTCCATCGAGATTTCTGCTAGAGCCGTTCTCGTCGCCCCGGTTCCTCTTCTTCTTCGAAGACATTCGGCCTCCGGCAGCTCGAAGCTGGGAGCCGAAGCCACCTTTGCCACCGCATAGCGGGATCGATAATCGCAGAGATACAAATGCATCATCGGCATCGCATAGCTCAGAAACTAATTCATCTGAACGGGGGAGAAGCTGCTTATTCGAGAGAGTGGTAAGAATCAGTCGTGTGTCCGTTCGTGGCAACCGACCCTCAATGTTATAATGTAGATCGGAGAAAGTCGTAGTAGAAGGAACTGGGAATGATAGGGTAGAAGGTAGGCCCAAGCCTGAGAAGGTAGAAACAAAGACATTAATATTCTTGGGCGCCATCTTGCTGACTCCTTGTGCTGGGATGGATCTGTATACTTCACGTTGTCGGAGGTGTTGATTAGAAAGCCGGAAGGTTGGATTGATGAATGAAAGGATTAGGTAAGAATCCAATGATTAAACTAAAAGTCTGGCCCGCCCCATGGTACCAAGATTCTTATCGATAAGCAGTGCATAAAGTGTAAGCCACAACTTAAAAATGAATAACTTTTTACTCAAAGTTTCGCTTGGACCGTGCGCCGCTAGTACGCCTCCAGTACGTACTACTTCCTCAGTGCTGTCTTTTCCCTTAGCCACGGCGCCCCACCTACGTCCCCTAGCATCGCTTCCTTCTCCACCATAGGGTTTTTGCGCACAACCAAAAATTCTGACCTTCAATTCATCGCAGCAAGTTATCGATCAGCCCGCCGTCTTCACAACAACCACGCCTACCCACCCATTTCAACATCTTGTTACCATCAACAAACCGCCAAGATGCTGATTCCGAAGGCTGACCGCAAGAAGATCCACGAGGTTGGTTATATTTCCTAGAAATGCAAAACGCGAAATTCGAAATTCGACGAGCTAATATTTTATTTCAATAGTACCTCTTCCGCGAGGGCGTACTCGTCGCGAAGAAGGACTTCAACCTTCCTAAGCACCCCGATATCGACACCAAGAACCTCTTCGTCGTCAAGGCTCTCCAGTCCCTGAACTCCCGCGGCTACGTCAAGACCCAATTCTCCTGGCAATACTACTACTACACCCTCACCCCCGAGGGTCTCGACTACCTCCGAGAGTGGCTCCACCTCCCCGCCGAGATCGTTCCCGCTACACACATCAAGCAGCAGCGATCGCACGCTCCTCCCCGAGGAATGATGGGTGAGGGTGAGCGCGAGCGACGACCGTTCGGCCGTGGCCGTGGTGGTGACCGAGGTGACCGAGGTGACCGTGGCGACCGTGAGGGTGGCTACCGACGACGTGATGCTGGTGAGGGCAAGGAGGGCGGTGCCCCTGGCGAGTTCAACCCCCAATTGTGAGTTACCCCGGACGCACAATACTGCTGTTGTACCCAAATACTTACTCTAATTTACAGCCGTGGTGGATTCGGTCGTGGACGTGGCGCTCCCCCTTCGTAGAGAGGAGCTTCTTCTACTCTTACAAAATCCCCTCGACACGCATGATAACCGGTATGGACATGTACTCTAGGGAATGGAGCACCTGCATAGTCTCGCTTCTACTCGGGTGATGGAAACTCGTGGGGAGGAGCACGGTCGGGAGTTTAGGAGGCTAATCCTCGGAAATCGTCAATGAATTATGGACATGCTTTTGCCGTGAACGAAACACGTTTTTTTCCCAATGAAGCTTCCGAATCGGTGCATTACGTTAGTTGAGTACGAAGAATACCAAATTCGTATCCCAAAGACTACCTTTACTTCATTGTGTGCCGGGAGGAAATATAGGCTACTAACCCCTAGGAAACCCACACTTCTCGGATACGGACGAGGGTAAGCTCGATAAAGAGACTGGAATATATCACTTGTCTAATTCCGATCGACTTCGGACATGGCAACTTTCCAAATAGATGAACAATCCGAGAATTGGGTGATATACACTAGAGTTTACACATAGGTAAGAAGTGGCTACCCACCGTACATGTATGTCCCGGTATAGCTACATCCGTTGTTCCTGCCCGCGTAGGCTTCCGGTTGCATCTCGGAGAGACCCGCCAGACTCCGGGTTCACTTATGTAATGCGTACAAGTGGCAGCGGTGATCTTCAGCTTATACCCATTATTTACTTCTTTTTTACTAAAACTCTATGAAGCCGTTAAACGATTTCCACTTTCGACTATCGAACGAACTACATTGATGTGCCAAGTCCCATAAGATCCTCTGCTTGACCCGCGTATATCCTGGTGCCCGACCAATTGCGCTATGCAACCTGGATAGGACAAACACGGCTTACGTACGTCGCTAAGAGCCAGCAAAAAAATATGGCACATGCAGATTGGCCTGGTTTCGCCAAGTACGCAACCGGGCACATCTGTTTCTGAGATGTCTCGTAACAACGGAATACTTATATGTATATACAAGTATACCTAGGTACTTACTTCCTGATCACTTCACGTAAGTATCATCCCGCCATATTCGTTTTATAGCGATCTACAGCACTCCCCCAGGACACGCCATAGCCTGTTCTACCTTTTTGAAAATCCCTAGCTAGCACCTGATCATGTTGTGCTTGGTCCCGAGAGTTCATCACTAAGCAAACTATGGAGTATACCCAAGTATAGTAATTCTCTAAGATGCAGTGCCACCGGCACCCAACCTTGTAACTCACGTCCGCCGAAATCTCAAATCGGTCAGTCGATCCTAGCGTGGGAGGACCAGACACTCAGAACTTGTCAGCCGCATACACGTACGCCGTATTATTCGACAATTACCAATTATTATTAATCTAATAATCGGTATATTTCGCCTCCTAGCGAACCTTATCCCATTAAGAGATGTATATCTCAACTGCGTACAGGGTCAGGTGACAACCAAGAGCCTCCCGACTCGAAAAAAAAAATCCGCCGATCCATCCGGTAAGAGGTCAAAGCCGAGACATATTCGACTGCAGGGGGTAAGTAACAAGCGATTCTCATCATATTTATTCATGGATTGGCAATATGAATATGAGCATTCATATCGACGTGAGGATATAGAACGCCAACTAACAACAGTGGACTTGAACTCGCGTTCATAAAAAATGTGACGACGCTAGAGTCCAAGCAAGATGACGTCTGAATCCCGTTAAGGCAGTCTAGGACCGTGCTTGCACCCCCAAGTATCGGGCCATTCTCGCAAAAACGTACTGTCTCCTCTCAGGCTAGTCAGCTTCCGCAAGTATCATATATTGCTAGAGTGGGGTTAGCGACAGTAATAGCTCCATTCTGCACTAGCAAGGCTACATCGAAGTAAGTCTACATACGATATATAATATGTACTTATTCTTCGAATTATACTCCAGTGGGTCTGATTCCGGCTAGCCAGCCCAGCAAAACCAATCAACCGGGGTCTAGCTTGTCAAACTGCTGCGAGGTGAACGCATCCTCGCTGCCATGGCGGGGTGTAGCGGCGTAAGTCTAAACCACTGCCCCTCCTCTGCCCTCCTTTGCTCGTGGTGGGCATGGATAGCTCTGCAGGCAAACCCATCGTGGGAGCCAATCCCAATAGAAAGTGTGAATAATGGGCTGGGGCTTGTTCCCCTTCCTGCTCCGGTATGATGTCTAATAAGAAGACGGGTTCTCCCTAGATCTTTATGTTTCTTTCTCAAGCTTCCTCTCCGACTAGATTCCCACGCAGCAGCAGACCGTCTACTTCAGTTTTGATACATACAAAGAGCTTTCTTAAGTAGCTTTGTGTTTCATTCCTACATCTATACGTAACCTCTCTCTCGGAGTCACTACAAACAGCCGCTTTTTACAATACCCCTCATCGTACGATAGATCTCAGGTCTCTAGAGTACAACATGGCTTCCCTACCAAAGACTATGAAGGCTCTCCGGTAAGTCTCATTTTCTATATAAAGTTTCATCGCTACAGAGAAAGACTATATGTGGGAAGCTCAACGAAGCTCTCCCGGTTTGCGCCTATTGTGCTTAGTAGCCCACTAACAGCTATTCCCTTCGTAGATATGAGAAGCCAGAAGTTTGGGGCATTGTCGATGTTCCTCTACCCACACTACGCCCCGGTGATGTCCTAATCAAGGTCAAGGCAAGTCAATTTTAAAGTCCTATAGCTTTCACAATCATGATAACACCGGATTTCTTAGGCCTGCGGTGTTTGCGGTACCGATCTACATATTCACGAAGGAGAATTTATTGCCAAGTTCCCCCTCATTCCTGGCCATGAGACTATTGGCGAGGTCGTTGGTAAGCAATCTGAGTGGTACAACACATATCGCAGCGTAATTTAACAACCAACGTCAGCATTCGCCGACGATGTTAAGGGCTTCAGTGTCGGCGACCGTGTCGCAGCTGACAACTCAGAGCTTTGCGGCCACTGGTGAGTAGACATTTTGCGCTCTGATATCTAAGAAATATAACTAATTTACACGTCAAAAGCTTCTACTGCCGAAGAGGTCAGGAGCTGCTCTGCGAGGACTTCAAGGCCCACGGTGTTCTAGGATTAGACGGAGGTTTTGCCGAATACGTATGTGCGCTCTAGGACCTGGTATAGTTTTCAATTGGCTTACCCATCCACGCCGAAAATGTAGGCTTCTTACACCCAAGGCCGTCTGTTCAAAATCCACAACATTAGCGACGTCGATGCCACCCTTATCGAGCCCGCCTCCTGTGCCATGCACGGCCTAGAGAAAATCGCTCCCAAGGCTGGTTCCCACGCTCTGTTGATCGGTGCTGGTCCTACCGGTCTTATGATGGCCCAATTCTTGTACGGAAAATAGACACTCATTACCGTCGAGGAGTATTACTGATCGTCTTGAATAGGAGGCAAAGTGGTGTTTCGCAATTGACCATTGCTGCCCCCGAGGGTTCCAAGATGGAATTGGCCAAGAGCCTCGACGCTGCCGATTTCTACGTTCCTCTCTCCAGGAAAGACGCCTCCCCGCAATGGGCCCAGATCAAGAAGGACAACCCCTATGGCTTCGATATTGGTAGGTGAAGGCCGCGCGTTGATGATGGCCAACAGTGTTAACGCGCATATAGTCGTGGAAGCTAGCGGCAGCTCCAAGGTCCTAGAGGATGCCATCAACTACGTCCGACGAGGAGGCAAGCTTGTCTGCTACGGTGTATACCCCAACTCCGCTCGCGTCTCTTGGCCCCCGTCCAAGATCTTCGGTGATGGTAAGTTGGGTAATATAGATATAACATAGGGCCCTGGTGCTGACTAAAAGCAGAAATTACCATCATCGGTTCCTTCTCCGAGACTTATATGTTCCCGTCCACCGTCGACTACCTAGACAGCGGAAAGGTGAAGACTAAGGGTATCGTCAACAAGACTTTCAAGCTCGAGCAGTGGGGCGAGGCTCTTGAGAGCATCCGAAACAAGTCCGCCATCAAGGCTGCCATCGTTTTCGACTAAATAGAGCAACCTACATTGGATATCTAAACAAAGAAAGAGCAGCCATATAATAAAAGCTACCGACTGAAGTAGATAGGCGTTCGAGCTACTTAAGCTGTAGTTAAAACAGACTTCTATCTTGAATAGAGCTAAAATCTCCGATTAGCCATCCTTACAAGCCCGTCTTTTCCAGGATCGTAGTCCATGGAGCAAGGTATCGCAGTTGACATTAGCCAATGAGAGAGATTGTTCTTCCCCAAATAGGGAGGCGGAACTGGAGCGGAGCGGCCAATTTAGACGTCAGAAAGACGTGATTTGTCAGGTCGATCGTCCCCGTCGTCAATATAAGCCTCGACGACCCCACGACCTTGATGGCCATCCCGCCTTCGTGGGTAACACTTATGCAGCTCTATTAATTAACCCGTACCCTGCCTCCTTTTCGTCCCAAGAGTTCGTCTGGTCTTTAGCATAATGCCTAATGCGGTTGTAACCGGAGCTAACTCGGGCATCGGCCATGCTTTTGCCCAGGTTCTTATTCGGGAGGTATATCTTGTCTTCTCTCCTGTGTCGATGTTGATCGTCAACAACTTCATCCACGGCATTCGAGCTATTAAGAATACTCGCGTGTAGTTTCATGATCAATACAATTAACGATTCATAGGGCTATAATGTCACAGCTGTCGATCTCAACGTGGGTGATGGGATGAAGTCGCTGCAATGTAAGACGGCGCAGCTGGATGTCTCGTCTCCGGACTCGATCACCGCATTTGCGAAGTCATACGGCGATGGGCCACTCGACTTGCTACTTAACATCGCCGGTGTGATGGTGCCACCAGCCGACGATGCTTTATCTACGGTTTCACTCGACACTTTAACGAAGACTTTCGGCGTGAATACTTTTGGCCCGCTGCTCCTGACGCAGGCCCTGCTCCCGAACTTGCTGAATTCCGAGAATCCCCGACTGGGTGTCATGTCTAGCCGCGTGGGCAGTATCGCTGATAACAGCTCCGGAGGCTCGTACGCGTACCGCGCGAGCAAGGCCGCTGTGAATAGCGTATTCAAGAACATGGCAGTGGAGCTGAAGGATAAAGGGGTTGTGGTTGTTATTATGCATCCCGGGTTCGTGAAGACGCCGCTGGCTCCTGGGTCGTGGGAGATGAAGGAGGCGGTTATGCCAGAAGAGGCGGCTACGAAGCTGTGGGGTGTACTGAAGAGTAAGGGATTAGAGGAAACCGGACGATTTTGGCATCGTGAAGGCTTTGAGCTGGAATGGTAAGCAAGAACTAGGCAAGTACGAGAAAATTGTCACGGTAGATCTATGTCTTAACAGAGGAAGTTTGCAATGATGGGTATCTCGGCATTTACTATACTAATACGGATGGTATTCCATTACCATCAGTGATCATTCCTCAAACGCCGTATAGTCACAGGAAACCTCCCCTAAAAATCAGATGCATACCCCAACTCCTTGCTCATGATCAACTGACAGAATTCAGATCCAGGTATCCTTCTTGAACCAGCGGCCGTACCATTGGAAGTACTCCGGAGACGGGGCAGGAGGGACCTCGTACTCCAGGTCCAGCGCCTTGAGCAACTTCCAGACGTCGGTGACAGGGACGTTGATGCCTTTGATAATCTCGTCGCACCAACCAGCACCACTGCAGCGAACTCCCTGGAGTCGAGTCTTGCCCTTAACAATCTTGACTCCCTTGTTCGCGACGCCGCACATCTGAACCTCGTAATACTGGATCTGCATGTCAAGGAATCCCTTGAGCTGGGCGAACACCTCGCCCTCCTCGTTGCGGATCTCGAAGCAGCACAGTCCGAGACTGAGCTCCATGAGCGAGGGATTCTTGACGTGGAACATGACCTTGAGGCCCTGACGGTCGCCTCCAACCTCGAAGCACTTGGGGGGCTGCGCGGTGATCTTGGCGCCCTTGACGGCGAAGCCGGCGTTGTTCATACCGTCCATGGTGACCACGCGGTTGAAGAAAACCGGGCGCCAGGTCTTCTGGAGCGCCTTGCATTGAAGCTCAGCGACACCTTTGTCGAGCACGAGGGTGATCTTGTCATCGTGGATCAGATGCTCGAGGAAGGACTGAAGAGCGCGCCAGCTGGTGATGGAGACGAGCTGGCGGTCGATTGTAATGGGTACGCCATTGGGGTGTAGCTTGAGCTCCGGGAAGGTCATCTCGCCGAAGCGGCCGTCGGGACCCCAGAGGTCGATGGTCATCGGGCACAGCTTGGCTTTGATGGCGCCGGTGTCGAAGAGACGGCCCTCGAGGGAGATGTGGAAAGATCTACGCTTTGAGTTAGAAATAGGGAGGGCGAAGAGTTAGAGTTTTAGGTAAGGACTTACTCCTCCATGACAAGGCTGATACGAATCTTAGTGATCTGAAGCTTGCTCTCAAACTGAAAAATGCTGATGACGTTCTGGAAAGCTACCTCCATCTCCTCAGCGTTGTAGTGAAGGAGTCCTAGAAAGGTGCTGTCGGGGACAAGCATCTTGAAGATGGGATTCTGAAGGAGCCACTCCTTGAAAGAACGCATCCCGATGGGTTGCTTAAAGAAACTTGCGTGGTTCGGGACTTTGCTTCAGGTCTCGAATTGTTTGGAAAGAATCCAAGTGATTTGCAAAGAATAGATGAACAAAATGCTCGATTAGGTGAACGGGTGAGCAAAAGTGGTGTGCAAAAGGAACGTGTTGGGGGGGGGGATCAATGTGTGTGTTGCAAGTGTTGTTTTTGCAGACACTTTGTGTGTTCCTGGAGGATGGGTAAGGTGCTTCTTGCCTCTGGGTTTTACGTGTTTGTTTTGTTTTAGCTGCAGCTGTGTGGTGTCGCGGCTGGGAAAAGTGTGCTAAATCGATCCGACGATCAGGTTCACGATGCGTCCAATGGGGAAGTCACAGCAGCCAATCCTCAGGTGCGCATATACTAAGCTAGTTTAAAGCGGATACTATGACTCTGCACCACCCATAGATACATGTACCTTACGATGTTTACTCGGTGCTATCTCTTCTTCACTCGGTATCCCCCATGTGGTTCATATGGACATCTACGGATGAGGGTCCTAGCAAACGACTGTTCGAGCTCCCTGCTCCCTGACCTGCTCCCTAAAGGATTTCCGTGCTTGTATGGATCTTTACACATTCATTTATATGCCTAGCCTAGCCCTGGATACTATACCAGCCTGTAGGCCTGCGAACCCTTTGCTGTTAGAGGACCGGTCTGTAACTTGAGTTAATATATCTTATGTTCCGTTGGATAATATTACGTTACGTTGATAGTCCTACGATGGATACCAACTCCTTTTATTCTCTGACTGATACGAATATTGGCTTGGTGAGAGATTTGCCTTGCCGTGTCTTGCCACCAGCCGGAGCAAGAGGCTTATGGAGTACCAAGGAGTACCGTACTATCATACAAGAAACCTCAACTCTGACCCGACCAAGATTATGGATCTATACACTGAAGGGGTCCTTTATGTCCTGTGAACGCCTTTATCTTAAGAAGAGAGTCGTCCCGTACAAGATCAAACTCCTACCTAAAGGGCCAAGCCCCCTGCTCGAGGTATAATATCTGATCTCCTGATATATCCGTTCAGTCTGAACAACAGCCTTGTTAATGATTCCAAAGAGTATATTGATACTTATCATAGTGGACTTTCTCGGGAAATATAGTGTGAGCAGCCACATACGCTATTTATTCTCCTTGGTACCATATGAATAACACGGGAACCCGTACACATCAATGTCCTATTAATAGATATTGCGAACAAAGACTATGAGGGACTATAGTTAAAGAAATCATTATTCTGAACTCCTAGAGAAAGTAGCTCTACTGCTCGTGGAGAGGCGTATTGGTATCAACATATAACCCCTGAGAGAGGACTTAAGATAGTCGAAGAGCCTGATTGAGAATATTGAATGGGATACTAACCCCCTGATGCCGGGAATTCAGAGATTCAATAATTAACTCAGTAAGTATACCCCAAGGCACTTCGAGATATGAGGAAGGCGTCTCGATGAATGGGAAATTTTCTAGCCAGTTCATTATCTAAGTTAATATCGCTTATACCTAAAATCTGGGTTTGTTATATGGGTGTTCTGAAGTAATGACCGTCATTTCTAACTAATTTACTGTGAACCTAGTACTGATTTTAAGCTACTTACGAACAAGATTCCCTTAAAGGGTGTTAACAAGTGTGATACTCATGAGAACATAGAGAATGGGTTACGAATGGGTTAATATGTCTGGGATACTGCTCATCGAAATTTTATAACAAGAACCAACGAATCTACATCGGTAAGACTGGTCTCGCGTCAGTTTGAACAATGAGTTCTAGAAGCAAATCGGATTGATGTTTGACATGTGCTGCAGAGAAACGTTATGGACTTGCGGCGGCAAGTTAAAACAGTTAGCCCCGGGTCGTCATGTCTTACCCCTACCAGAACCTAAATTGATACCATAAAACACATCACTCACTGGCGTAACACCTGCCCAGTGCCGTCAGAGAAGTAGCATCAATGTCATACATGTACTGTACGTACCTGACTATCGTACACGGGAGAAGTGGACCCCTATGGCATCCACGGATGGATGGGACGCCGCGGGGCTGGGGGTAGTGGGGGTTCAGCGGCACGCTAGGACCGTTAGGTACCTGTCAGGACTGATGTCAGGGGGGTTTCGGAAAGCGGCAAGCGGAATGATTGGTTCTTTCTCTCTTGTAGGCCTTTCCAATTTCCAAGACCAAATACGAGTGCCGTTGGGCAATTTCGACCAGACTCGTCAACTCAATTACTCTCTATGTAATCTTTTCTCTCAGCATCATACCATCCGTTTTTATAAATCTACGATATAGTCCCTGCCCTCCGCAGTGGCTATAGTATCTATGTCTTCCCCGAGTACCCTGTACAAGATATCATTGTTGGCGGATATTGCTTCTTTAATCTCGAACAGGTATTGAAATACGTCAGGATCTATCTAGATGGGAGTTGCCCGCTGTCAAACGGCCTAGCTGTCCACGAGACTCTTCATACTTGCCCAACGCAACCAAGCCGAGCCAAGCCAACCCCACTACCTTGGCTAGGTAGCTCTTGGTGAAATAATTGTACAGATGCAGAGGGATAAATGCCCCTTCTTCCTACCGGGCGCTCCCAATTTCCGCAGTCACGAGTTATCTAGACGAGTGCAACATGTCTCGTCTTAATCGACCGTCGTTGGGCCAATATGACTTTGCGCTTCGTGATCCACCGATGAACGACCAACGTCGCCCGAGAGCTAATTCGAGGCTCCCCGAGTTCGAACCTTTCAGAACCGCCCAAGTTGACGTAGATTCAAGTTCTGACGACGACATACCTATCACGAAGTCGAAGCGACCCGCTCAACACTCTCGTTCAATGAGCCACCCGTTTCCCTCGCTATTCTCTAGTAAAAAGAAGAAGAATGCTCGAACCGGGGATCAGTCTGGAAACGAAGATTTCGCCGATGACATTACCCCCAAGCCAAGGACGCAACAGAATCCGCAGCAGAGTACCGCACCCAGGAGGATACCGCATGGGCCCGCAGACTTCGCAACAGGGAATTGTATGACCTGTGCAAGCTTAGTTAGATGGCCCAAGGAACTCCATATCTTCAGATGTACTATCTGTTTGACGATAAATGACCTTAAACCGTACGATCCTACCGCCGGTTACACGAATTCTCAGCCCAGCGCAGGCAGCTCTCTACAACCCAACGACGCCGAGTTCGGCCCCTCGCGGCCATCTTCACAATTTCGTATGTTCTGCCGAATCCTAGGATATGATGTGATCCTGACTTAGCCTCATAGCGAACTCGATTTCTATCGACCGTACGAAACGTATTGTCAAGCAATGTCTGCGATTGTCCTTGCAGAATTGGATGGCGGCACGACCATATCGAGAACGCTCCGAGTTTTGGCCTGGTCAATCTCCTTCTAAACCACCAAATGAGTATTCGACGAGGCATGAGTCTCCGAGTAAGCAAGATGGTTCGCCCGCTTCAAGCACTAGCCCACCTAGTTTCTTATATAATACTGTGTTTGACGACTTCGCCGAGCTCAATCTCGAACCGAACCCGCTGAACAGTGCTGTATCCATGGCGAGGTCGTACTCGACGTCCTACCCTGATAACAGGAGCTCGACTTTTCCACCCAGCCAAAACGGCGGACGTAGCTCTAATCTCGATGCCACAGTTTCGGACTTGGAGCCTAAGAAGGTTTTCAAGAAATTGGAAGAGTATCTTGTTTCATGTTTCAGTTCCCATCTGTGTGTTAACAATTCCTTCGTTACTCGTCACATGAGTGCCAGCTCTAGACTTCCCGCCGAACCCGTGAGGAAGCCGGTTGTGGAGACTAGGAAGGAACCGACTCGTGACGAAGCCCCTATTTCTGAACTCGATGCGAAATTATTGCTCTTAGGTGACTTTGCAGAAAATGGCACGTGGTGGACTGGTAGCCAAGAGGAGACCGTACCCTCGCGAAACCCGTCTCGGCGGAAGGACGATACACCTTCGATTGTGACGGCTAAATCCCCACGGATTGATTGGGGCGCGGTTATTGAATGGTATCACACAGTAATTAATGCTGCCGATCTGTGGCCAGAAGTCTATGCGGAGATGTTACAACTTGACCCATCGCAAAGGTTGACGGACACAAGCCTACACCGGTTTGAGACGCTAGTCATTGCGGCTCAGGAACACATAAAGCGAGTCCTCTTGAAGTGCACGGAAATGCTCCTTAAGCGCCCTGGACGATTATTAACAGAACCTCGAGATGTTCGCTTCTTATTGTTAATGCTAGCTAATCCCCTCCTTACCTCGAGATCCAAATCATCTACGGGTAACCACCAACAATCCAGCAAAGGAAAGGGCGCGGCTGCGGAACTCGATCAAGAATCTCAAGCGAAGTCGCCATCCGGACGACACTCTGGGATCATAAAGCGAATTCTCGGTCTGCTAGCGAACTCGTCGGAACAATGTCACCACCATTTGGTTACGTGGTTCTCTCGATTACCCGAACACCTCTTCCTCCAGATAAAGGACTTAATCAGCGGCTTCGTTACGTATCGATTGACTCGGCAGAGCGAGAAGAAAGTAGAACCTCGCATTGATGTCACCGGAGGCTTGATTCCGCAGATGTCAAACTCTCGCACCGGTAACACGCCGGCGATATTGCACGCCGCCCTGGAATCCTCCAAGGCATCAAAGAAGCAGAAGCAACCTATTGAACCGGAGCGTGCTGCCTATACGGATGACTGGCAAATCAAAGCTGCCGCAAGAGTTATGGCCCTGCTATTTGCGGCCAATAACCTCACTTATGTCCGACGTAGCGACAGATTGGACGGCCGCGGCCATGGTCATCTGCTGTCAACGAGCGATTTCTACAATACGTTGGTCGACTGCTTAGACTTCAAATCCGATTCTGAATTATGGGAATCGAAAAGAGGCAGATTCGCATTCTGCCAATACCCATTCTTTCTCAGTATTTGGGCGAAAATACAAATATTGGAGTTTGATGCCAAGCGACAGATGGCCGGCAAAGCGAGAGAAGCTTTCTTTGACAGCATTTTGACCCACAAGAATTACGCACAGTATCTCGTTCTCAACATTCGTCGAGACTGTCTCGTGGAAGATAGCCTCAAGAAAGTGAGTGAAGTTGTCGGAAGTGGTAGCGAGGATATAAAAAAAGGTCTGCGCATCGAATTCCAAGGGGAGGAAGGCGTTGATGGCGGAGGGCTTCGAAAGGAGTGGTTTCTCCTTCTCGTGAGGGAGGTTTTCAACCCAGATCACGGTAAGTGTCTTGCTCTGTACACCGCCATATCATTACTGAATATTTCGTTTAGGGCTCTTCGTTTACGACGAGGACTCTCGCTTTTGCTACTTCAATCCGAATACCTTCGAGACATCTGACCAGTACTTTCTCGTTGGAGTGGTGCTTGGCTTGGCCATATATAACTCAACGATCCTGGATGTCGCGTTCCCGCCCTTCGCTTTTCGAAAACTGCTCGCATCCGCACCCCCACCTGCTGCTGGCGCACCCGCGCATTCACGCCCAACGATGAATTATACTCTGGATGATCTAGCTGAATTCCGCCCGGTCCTCGCAAGAGGACTTCGGCAATTACTGGACTTCGAAGGGGATGTCCAATCTACCTTTTGCCTGGATTTTGTAATTGAAGTCGAAAAGTATGGAGCTAGAGTTCGAGTACCTCTCTGCCCGGGAGGCGAAACCAAGATGGTGACGAATGCCAATCGACGGGAATATGTCGACCTTTACGTCAGATACCTTCTAGATACTGGCGTTAGTCGACAATTCGAACCTTTCAAGCGAGGTTTCTTCACTGTATGTGCTGGTAATGCGTTGACGCTCTTTAGACCAGAGGAGATCGAGCTCCTTGTCCGGGGCTCGGACGAGCTATTAGATGTCACATCTTTGCGAGGAGTCGCAGTATATTCGGGATGGCCGAACCATGCGATACCCGAGAGGGAGCCGACGGTACAGTGGTTCTGGGATACATTTGAGAGAGCCTCGCCCGCAGATCAACGCCGATTACTGTCGTTCATAACTGGTAGTGACCGCATTCCCGCCATGGGCGCGGCGTCACTCGTGATTAGAATCAATCTTCTAGGTGAAGACGAAGGGAGATTTCCTTCCGCAAGGACGTGCTTCAATGTTTTGTCACTTTACCGATACACCTCGCGAGCAAGACTGGAGCAATCATTGTGGCGAGCAGTGAATGAAAGCGAGGGATTTGGACTCAAGTGAAGACATGAAAATAGGGCATTGGGACATGGCAGCATTACATTGGCGTTTACGGATTCGGGATGGCTGCTGAAAGATACCGGGTCGGAATACTATAAACAGGCACTGGGGCTACCGCTTGCTATGATCAACACGATTCTTGGATGGCAGGATTTCTCGGGGACAAGAGAAAACCTGTAACTGAAAGTGGCGTTCGCACAGATTATACCCGACTAGTCGTAACTGTATTATTACCATCGTATATGGCAGCCATTTCAAAAACGGATGAGAGCTTGACACATGAAATACCAACAAGCAGCTGTAACTACCGTAGTATATCTATATATACCCATTCACTTTGTCGGTGTTGATTTGAATAAACTTCTACAACCTAGGAAGGATAGATTACTTCACGGTTCTATTAAGGGGTTAGGCAAGTTACACAAAACAAACTCTCAAATGGTGTCGTTGAATTAAGGGATGGAAGAAGCAAACGTCATATGTTTGCTTCTCTATAACAGTACATATGTATATAAAGTCTTCCCTAGCGTTTATAGCCCTATACTTAATAAATCGTGGGCTACGCCAAATATATTTACTATTCAAGAGTCATCTTCCTGGCAGTCTTTATAAGGAAACCAACGAATCATAACAGACTGTTGTTAGTCACAGAGAGATGGCGTATTATAAAGAGTATTGTCTCTTATTCGCCTATGCTTCTCTCTAGATATATTCGAGTTAGGCATAACCTCTAGGCAGGTCGAGCGAGATCTAAATTGGTGTTTTCATTGTCGAGAGATGCGCTGGTTCGTAGATATTATTAATACACTATACCGGTAGTTGCACGTGGCTAACTACATATGTACTGACTCACTTAGTATGGGGAAGCACGAGATGGAGATCCGGGAATTGAACCATAGCCCGCGGGTTACCGCAATTGGTAACCTTCAGATGTCTAACACGCCCTTGGTGGTGGATGTTTAAGACCATCCCAGCTTCTTACAGCGGCCATGGCATGCTGACAAGAGACCCACGATCTGGATCATGCTTCTCGTGATGCTGTGCCATGTGTTCAACAATTTTTAAAACTGGAGATGTGAAGCAGGAAGCATTGATTAATCAGACATTCTTGGAGGATTCGCCTCATCCATGCCATGCAGTCAGCCACTTTCGGCTCTTGACGCCCAATCGCAGAGCCTCGAATGGACTAAAAGGGAAAATGCTCATGTCTGACAAATAAGTTATGGGGCGCAATGGAGGTTCTGTTAAGTCATACTAGCTTTCTTGTTCGTGATTATAAGACAGTATCCAACATTAGATCCGAACCTCATCGGTGGTAACGTGCTGTCGGTATTTAGTCTTACACGGCTATTTTGGGGCTTTTGCCTTGCTTGGAATGGCCACTAAATCGTATATAGGAACTACATTGATGTAAATCGGCTTAATAAGGTCTTTAAGCACTTCGTGTAAGTCGAGTTGTCGAAGACTCATATGATTTGCATTACTTAATGAACAAGCATCAATGCCCTAAGATCGTACTGTATAGAGGAAGTTATAGGTTCCAGTGATAAGACTGGATGGTTGACTCTTTTACGACTTAACGGTGTTTAGATATAAACTCAGGGTCTATGGTGTAGTTACACCAAGACATTGACTCTTATAGTATGGTTCGTGTAACATGTTGTTAAACAGCACTGCAATTGTAACCACGATAATAAGCTGAAAGAGGTTGAATCATTATGAACGACTTAAAGTCGTGTAACCTCAAAGGTATGTTATGATTCGGGGACTATACAGCATGAATTTGTTTATAGTCTAGTGGAAGCATTGCGTGATTTATTATGTTTGTGATATATTGCGAGGTATCAAGGGAGTATAGTAAGTTCCAGCAAAACTCTCAAGCGGTAAAAAAACAAGTTGTATAGCGAGACTATGAATCCTGCGCTTGATTGTTTGCTATACCCACGTTGCGGTTATTCGTTATTTAATCGTGTAAAGAGTCTGTAAGTTGACTATACACATAGAATTTGTAATTGAAAACACTCAATTGAATGTGTGGTTGGCTCCGGTGGCCGGGGCCGAGACCCATGAAATTTCCGAAGATGGAAGTGTATATGGAGTCAAAATTTCCACCGGGAACCGACTTCGCCTAGAGCGTGGCACAATTTGTAATGTGTAGCGCGGGTAAGCGGCGCGAAGAAAGTCTGACTATTACCTGTCCGGCTAGGTTGGCGATGAGCCTTGGATATGTTTTGGCCGCTGACAATGTCAAAGCCAATGGTTCGGGCCTATTTTCCAGCCTTGTGTGGCGCTGTCATTGATCAGTCGTAACTTCACTAAGTATGTACGGGCGCTGGTAAGCTTTTGCTTTGCTTACTGCTATCAATGGCTTGCGTATGCTCTATTGGCACGTTCGGCCCTTGCCCATCCACATTGGCTGGATCGGCGTTGGCCAGCCAGGTTGAAGGTTTTTGTCACACTTGCGATGTCGGATTGGCGGGTTGAAAGCCTCTAGACTTCTCTTGACTCACGGGTCACACGATAAGGCGTGACGATCAGTAGGAGCTGAATGGCGAAAACAACTGATAGCAATTTATTTGCAGTCGATTGCAGTGTCTCGGCGCCTTGTACGGAGTAAGGTTGCTTCCAAACTCCGGTACCTTGCGGTCTTTCCAGACATTTTTAGATGCAAGTAATGGGGGGACCCTGAAGGCAACCCTGAACTAGCATGAGACTTGTATGCCCGCATGTGGCATGTGTAAGCTGGGAGCCGCCGCAGTCGTAGCAGTTCGCCGCTCACCATCCCATACTAGGGAAGAGGACTTGAGGAAAACCGCCATCCATCTGACTCGAGATGTTCAAGATTGGATTTCAAATCCAGTCGCAAGAATAGAATATCGTCTAAGCTTGCTCGGAATAATCAATTAGGCTACGCTTGCAAGAGCCGAGCTACTTCGGATAGAATCGTGAAATGTATTCCGTATCATGGCCGAGGACCCGTTCAACATTCGTGCCATTTTCGTTTAGCACAGTGAAAAGGCATTCCTCGGCTGTGGAAGAGTGACTTCGGATATACAAGGCTATTGGAGTTCAATTCGAAACGTCTAAGAGCTTCGAAACGGTCCACGGGCTTCTTAGTTTGAGGAATATATCAGCTTTCCCCTTATGAATTGAGTTATTTTTCATGAGACGCATTTATTGATGGGGGTTGACAACTGACAAGAATGAGATGCACTTTGAGTTGGGTCTGTGTGATGTCAACGGAGCCCGGATACGCACTGTCTTAGGAGCTCGCCGGAGCTACGGGTGGTGTACTTTCAACTCTATGGCTGGACTGGTTTGTCCGTGTACTTGGTCCGGACTCTGCCTTCTAGAAAAGTAACAAGGGGCGAAAGGACATAAAACATAGGAAACAATTCGTAGAATATTGACTTGGCTGTTAGACGATATATCATCTAGAATATCCATCTTGCCATTATTTGATATCCTCGTTTGATTTTTTAGTCATGCCATGCCTCTCGCCATAAATATTAACGTATCGTAATTCAGCGACAGAGAAAACATCTGATCTCGAGCGTGGTTGTGTTGAATAGTAAGGTTTGTCGGCGGAGTGCTACGGATGTAACAGGTAAGTACCGTTTAGCAAAATGCACAGTAGGAATTCTCCGACGAAAAGTGCTTTTGTTACCCCTCCAGAAGCAAATGGATAGCCCTGGCAAGCCGCTGTAGGGCCAATCTCAGGCCAATCTGGGCCAGTGGGCCAAGTCCATGGGCTCGCAGGGTAGGGATTGGAGCACCCCACCTACCTTTACCTATACCCACTCTGGCTGCATCATATTTTTCTCTTGGTATTGTACTTGTCTCTCAACCAATTTTATTTATGTCGCTCATATGCCATCATAAACTTGCTACCCCTCCAAATTCCCTCTCCTTCTCAACAACCACATATTTAATCTGACCAAGCCTACTTCTTCGTTCGATTCTTTCTCGAGATCTTTTTGATCAACCTTCTCGAGATTGTTCAAGTTCATTCACAAAGAAACGACACCCGTTACATTCATTAATACAGGTAAGATAGCTAACTACCCCTCCTAATAGCTTCCTTGACTACCCCGCTATCGCTTGTTGCATGGGCATCGTAACATGCACAAGCTGTCGCTTCCCTACCCCGCCAATCTGGATCACTTGGCCTTGTTTGGGGCGTTCAGAAACTCTTTTTTGCAAGAACGCGAGACAAAACGAGAAATAATTGGAAATTGCTATCTTGCTATAAGAATAAGTTCCGATTATTGTTGATTGCGGGATATCCATATCTCCTCTCGACCTAATAGAAATACCTCGTTCTCAACCAAACTTGCAAACTTACAACCATTTCCTCTTACACTCTCTCTTCCACATCACATATCGTATTTTCAGTCACCTAAGGATCAATCGTAACTAACATCATTCTTTCTAAACCCAGACCAAAATGGTTGTCAAGGTTGGCATCAACGGTTTTGGCCGAATTGGCCGTATCGTCTTCCGCAATGCGGTTGAGCACAGCGACATCGAGATTGTTGCCGTCAACGATCCCTTCATCGAGACCCACTACGCCGAGTACATGCTGAAGTACGACTCGACGCACGGTATCTTCAAGGGAACTGTCTCCTACGATGCCGACGGTCTGATTGTCAACGGCAAGAAGGTCAAGTTCTACCAGGAGCGTGATCCCGCCAACATCCCCTGGAGCGAGACTGGTGCCGAGTACATCGTCGAGTCCACCGGTGTCTTCACCACCACCGAGAAGGCCAAGGCTCACTTGAAGGGTGGTGCCAAGAAGGTCGTCATCTCTGCCCCCTCTGCCGATGCCCCGATGTACGTCATGGGTGTCAACGAGAAGACCTACGACGGCAAGGCCGACGTTATCTCCAACGCCTCTTGCACGACCAACTGCCTTGCTCCCCTTGCCAAGGTCATCCACGACAAGTTCACCATCATTGAGGGTCTCATGACTACTGTCCACTCCTACACTGCCACACAAAAGACCGTCGATGGTCCTTCCAACAAGGACTGGCGAGGTGGCCGTACCGCTGCTCAGAACATCATTCCCAGCAGCACTGGTGCCGCCAAGGCCGTCGGCAAGGTCATCCCCGACCTCAACGGCAAGCTCACCGGCATGTCCATGCGTGTCCCTACCTCCAACGTCTCCGTTGTCGACTTGACCATCCGCATCGAGAAGGGTGCTTCTTACGATGAGATCAAGGCCGCTATCAAGGAGGCCGCTGATGGCCCCCTTAAGGGTAAGTCTTACTTCCAACTAATGACAGCAGACTTGAATTAGAAACTAATTCATTCCTATAGGCATCCTCGCTTACACCGAGGACGATGTCGTCTCCACTGACTTGAACGGCAACACTAACTCCTCCATCTTCGATGCCAAGGCCGGTATCTCCCTCAACAAGAACTTCGTCAAGCTTGTCAGCTGGTATGACAACGAGTGGGGTTACAGCCGACGTGTCCTCGACCTCCTGTCCTACATCGCCAAGGTTGACGCTGGCAAATAGCTCCCTAAGCTCTAATGATGATTGAAAGCTCCGACGGTGGCGTCTTAATTGTACGGGGCGGCTTTCAAACGGTATTTGATAATGGTTGCCAAGGATCATGGCCGGGCTCTCTCGTTTGAGCAATGAATGTCATTAGTCTGATTTAGAGATAAACAAAATAAAAGGAAAAAAACTCATGACCTCTGTTGTTGAGACATTAAAGTGCGGCTTTTTAGTAGGAATGATGGCATTACACGATCATTTAATTTTCGAGTTCTAATTACACCCGAGATGATATCACAATAGCTGGCGCTGTATCCTACGTACGCCGTGCAACTTAATTAACCTAGCACATAATAGAGTCAAGGGAGAAGTAAATCCCGAAAAGCAGTATAATTGCAATCCGTTTACGCCGGTATGCCTATAATACACTCTCTTCTATCTTCGTGAATTAATCGTCCATCCAACAGCAGTAGTAGCAGTGTAGCACTGGTAGTAGTAAAAGTATAAGAAATCTCTCGCCTAACTAAGCTAAAGCTACCTTGCCTGCTTTTTGGTATCCGTCCAACGCCACCGAAAAGGGGGAATTTTACTGTTACGTTCGTTTAAAAACCCAACGCCTGAACTACGGTCGCTCGCTCGCTCAGCTGATCTCCATGGCATCGCCCCCGGCGGCGACGGCATGGCCGTTGGCCACGGCCAAGTCGACCGCGCCGTCGTTGCCGATGAGTCGCTTCTCGGACTGGTTGACGAAGGTGACGCTGCGTGCTGGGTCGTAGAAGAGCTTGAAGCTCCGCTGGACGTCGTCGACGGAGACTTGCTTGGCCTTGCGCTTGGCGGAGACGAGCTGGGACGTTGTGATCAGGTTGCTCGCGTACCGGAGTCCGGCCTCCTGGCCGATCTTGGTAAGTAGGGCGAGGGCGTCGGCGGACACGTCGACTTCCTCTTCGGTTGCTCGTAGACTTAGGATCTGGCGGATCTCGTCGGGCGAATAGGTCTGTGTTTGGATGATGACGACGCGGTCGAGGAAGTCGAGGGGGAGCCCGTGAGGGCTGCGGTAGTCGGTGCCGCGGATCTTGGAGTGGCCCCGGTTGCTGGCCATGATGACGATGGGCGCTAGGTCTACTTCGAGCGCTCGGTTGATGTAGCTAAAGCATTCGATGTCGAGCATGTGTACCTCATCGATGAAGAGCACACCGGGGACAATCTCGGCCTTGCCCTCTTCCTTCCACTCGCCCACTTTCGTATCAATCTGGTCGCGGATTTCGCTACGGATCTCGCCCGTGTCGCCGCTGAAGAGTGCTAAAAAGCCTTGCGTGCGCGAGTTGATAACGTCGATTTCGTGTAAAGTGACCGTGTGCACGACTTCCTTGCGTTTTTGAAGCTCGCCGTCCGGGCATTGTAGAAATTTCGTATCTACTCCCATGGCATCATAATCGCGACTACGAGCGTAGCTTCGACCTAGCTTCGTGATTTTGCCGCTGCCCTTGTCGATCGAGATGATATCGCCGGCCATAACGCGCTCCTTGGTCATCGCATCGATCATCTTGGCTCCCATGTCGTACACGGCTTCCATGTCGGTGGTCTTGATGGTGAGCTTGCCCTGCTTCGCGCCGCCCGTCACGCTTCGGTCGATCTGGATCTCGACTACTTCACCCTCCATTATCTCCGACTCCTCCTTGATGCGCACGCCGATGGATTTGCGGAATGCTTGTGTCAGAGCTTCGGTCTTAGACATCTCGAGTGAGAAGATCTCGGAGGAAGCAAGTGAAGTGAAGGGAACGTCGGGGCCAAGCGATTGCGCCATGCCCATGGCTATGGCAGTCTTTCCTGTGCTGCATATTGCCTCATGGTTAGTAGTGGTTTCCGAAGGTATATGCCTTCATGGATGAATATACCTAGGAGGTCCGGCGATGAGAACTGCTCTGCCGGCGATCTTGCCCGCCTTGATCATCTCTAGTATGACCGCCGCTGCCTTTCGCGCCTTCTCTTGGCCGACAAGGCCTTGTGACGCGGCGCGAGGTTCTAACGTGTCTGCGTCTACGCCTAAGCCCCTGATATGCGAATGCGCCGCGATGAGGTTAAGACCTCGCAGCTCTTTGGTCTCGCCGACGGTCATGACGGGCTATATGTTTCAACAGAGCGCGTTAGCTTCCAGAGCTCTTCCTTGTACCTTTGCTTGAAATAATATGATACATAATGATTTACTTACAGCAGCCATTTTGAAAACTCGGTTCAATTCTCCCAGGGTCAATGATTTGCTGCTCTAGAGGTTCGTTGTTTGTTTGACGTTGTGTCTCTGGCAGCCTTGCTAGCTGAATCTCTAGAGCCTCCGAGGGAAGATCAAATCCGAGCTCTAGAAAATTAGGACGCGCTGCAACCTGCAGAGCAACGGGTGCATGGATCCACAGTTCTGGTTTTCCACGTTATCACGTTTATCGGTTGGCCCTGATTGGCAGGGGAATCCTTAAGTGGTTATCGCACGAACAAAAAGCAATTGTGGCTCGAGAGTGTTTCTAGAACCAGGGAACCGGTGCTCCGTGGCGATTTCTTAGCGGTGAGCGTTTAGGACTACTTTATGGGCTCCTGATTGGCTGCGTTAAGCAAAAGGCCCCCAAGCCCCCATATTTAGCCATGCAGTGACACCTCATAAGTGCCTTACCCCACTCGTCTGTGTGACTGGCGTTACTCGGGCACTTGATATTTTGTTTAAAAAGTGATAGGTAGATTATACTGTAAGTAAAAAAAATATTGCAAAATGGTAAATTGACGCGTTTAAAAAGCAATTTAAACTAATGAAAATTTAATTCCAACCACCCAGATGCTTGCCACTCCTACAGTCACGTCTCATCGCGTTATTCCGCAATCGCTACCACGTGCAGCCAGGTCGTTCCTTCTTTGATTTCTATGATGACTTGAATTCAATATTCGCCTTCCAGTTACTGCTCTCTCCGTAGCAACGCTAACGGACGCACGCGACTTCCAACACTAATATATACAGTATCATCCTCAAATCGTTCCAATTTTAGCTTAAGTGTACATTCAACTGCTGTTTGCTTTCGATAGTACATAGTACCTACAGTACCTCCTTTACCCACTCGAGACATCCATGATATATGGGTCCTGGTTTCTCTGTCTCTCTTTTTTGTGACCCATACCTGCCTTATAAGTTGTCTCAAACCTAACAAACGGAGCACAATATCGATGTACACTTCTCGCCGACTATAGCTCATGCTTCTCTACACTCTTTGCCTACCCACACTCTATATATATCCTCGGGCTACATACATACATAAATCAATCGTGAACCAACGGTCGTGGCGACGATCTTGACCTTGACGGTTACGCACATACCAAGCACTAATATCATTTAAGGGCCCAGCTACTGGTCTAACCCTTAAGTTTTTATTACTCTATGCTATAATTCTCTACAAACGCACACATACACTCTATTCACCTGATACATTAATTCAAACGGTTCAGTTCCTTCTCTTGTCGCCGTCTTGAGACAGTCGGCGACGACTGCAAGATCTAAGACGTCCCGACCGGCTGATACATCTGGGGTCGGCGACAGCTGCCATATTTAAAAGGTCAGCAACAGCCGTCATATCTAAAAGGTCCATGACGGCTCTCACGTTAAAGAGCTCGGTGATATCCGCCATCTTCTGACGCCGTGGACAACGTTCGGCATTGAGATCAATATTCAAGATCTGGTATCTGCCTTTCGAGACTCTCTAAGAGACTATCAGATACCCATACACTACATGTACTCTACCAGCTCGCGCTTCCGCTTCACAGCGTACAACTTTGAATTAAAATATTCAAAGGGGAGCCGTTTGGTTGGACCGACCTGCTTCTCTATACGCAAACGCTACCTCCTTCCCCCCATCCCAGCTCTACAGACCTATGGGAAGTGATTAAAGCTACCTAGCCCCTGGGTCATATCTAATCTCCTAGGGCAATGCTGATATCATACGTGCCTGAGTTGCGAGGAAGTTGCTCTGTAAAATTAAGAAATTCGGGAAGCAACAGTCTGTCTCTATCTTTCGCCTATCTGGCGAGATAACTCTACCCACCTTCTCTATTCTATTTCAACCATGACAGCCTATAGTCGGCGATGGATACCCTATGATCCTGACCGTCGCTCATCGTATCCACACGAGACTTCCCGTTACGATTCATATAAATCAAAACGAGACAGGAGCCGGTCTCGTGACCGCAACGGAGATTTTGAACGGGACCGGGACCGGGACCGGGACCGGGGCAGGGACCGAGACGGAGACAAAGATAGAGATATGGATTCGACTCGAGGCGATCCAAAGGACGTGAGGGGCGCAAGAAGTCCTCACAGCACGAGGAAGGACTCTAAAAAACTCTACTTAGATACAAAGCATCCTGATGGGACTCGACGGTCAGTCTCGTCGACTAATTCACCCACTAGTGCTTTGAGCACTGGGCCAAGCACCCGCCCAACCCCAACTGAACCAGGTAAATTTTCCTACCCATTATCTGCCAACCTTGGAACCCATTCATGGATCTAATTTGGTCAACAGCTGCGCAAAGACTTGCAAAAATGCATCCCCCTTCTACTCCGGTTGGACCAAGCACCCCAAAGGCCAAAGATCCTAAATTGCAAGAGGTCTTTCAGGTCGCCTACAAATGGAGCGAGACTTCACAAGCTCGCACCATTTCGAAGTTCCGGAAGGATGTGCTTGCTCGCGAGCATCTTAGCCGTCAGGATGAGGCCCAGAAAGTTGCCACCAAAGCCGGCGGCTATGCTCCCTATGCCGAGTTGCTCCGACGGTTCGACGAGAGCGGGAAGCTAGAATCCGAAAACACTTCCAAACAACTCTCTAAGCTCGATCAACAATTCGCCGAAGACCTAGAAAACCTGGTATCCGTCATATCCTCGCATGTCTCTATCAAGTTACAGGCAGCACAGTCGGTGGAAGCCGCGCATACAGCAGCCGAAAGGAATTCACTTCAAAAATTAGAAGATAAATTTGCGGAATTCCAGAAACAAGCTTCTGAGCAGCAGAACCAGATTATTGATGCCCAGACACAGATCCAGACTCTACTAGGCGACCGAAACAAGTCAGTCGAGGCACTTGACGTCTTGGATAAGGATTTTAAGTCGTTAAAGTCTGATTATGGTGTTCTTCAAGCCGAAAACTTGGAACTTAAGCAGCAAATCGCGGATCTTGATGCCATGAAAAGAACTCAACACGACTCGGATCGGCCGTCTAACGAACTTCAATCTCTTGTAGCTCGCCTGGATGACATGGAGACCAAGGTGATCGCGTGCCTGGGCAAAGTTGAAAACCTTGATATAGAGACTTTCGAGGAGATCATGGAAACTTGGGTCGATCATGATTACAAGAACAGAGTATTGGCCAACGAGAAAACAGCCGTCGCCTTGCGCCAAGAATTGCAATCCTTCCAGGAGTCAGCTGAAACCCGATTTGATAAGAGCGATTCACTTATTCAAGAAACACGGAAGGCCCTCGATGTCATTGAACGCTCCCAGCCCGCCGAACCACAACCAGCCATCCAGGTGTCAGGCGATCAAGTGGCATTACAAACTTTCGTCGAGGAGAAACTCAATTCTCTCAGGGATGTCGTGCAGCAGACAGTTGCCGAGGCTACTGATGCATGCGGCGACATGGTCGACGAGCTAGGTCAACGTGCCGATAGGGTCGAAGCGATGGTCAAAGCATTGGAGCAATCAAGTCGCTCCAACGATACGCGTATCGATTCGCTAGATGCCTCACTGCAGCAGATTGCAGCGGAGGAGCGGGCGGGCATAGAGCGTCTAGGGAAGCGTGTAGAATCGCTTGAAGGGACGACCACGAAGACCATCGAGCTGGAGAAGAGAATACAAAACATCCAGCAGACCAGCGCCAGTAAAGCGGCCGTAAACTCCGACGTTACCGTTAACAGTGTCAGAGCGCAACTAGACGAAGTCAAATTAAGGGTTAATGCGCTTGAAGTCGTTGCTAGAACCTTGGACAATCAATGGGCGAACCTTGAATCGACTCATATGGCCAACAGGATCATTGAGCAGTTGAATCCGTATTCGCAAAAGAACGAAGTTCAGCTTGCTTGTATCGAGAAGGACGTCCAGCAACTGAAGGATCAAATCCAGAGCATCGAACGAGGTTACGCTGATTCCAGGGGCTCCCGATCTGACTCCACGAACACCCCAGTAGATGGGAAAAGACACTCGTCCCCCGGCCCGAACCCTGATGAGATATTGAAGAAACGCAAATTGCTGCCACAATATTCGAAACAGCCTTCAGTCCGCAGTAGCAGTAATAAGCTCTAATGCTTGCTGCGACTTGATCTCTCCTTGCTCGTTACCTTTTCGCCAACTCGCTTCTTTGAGGTCTGTGTGGTTACGTGAACACCTGGAACGAAGCACCGGAAATGGCGACGAAATCCCGTTATTTGATACTTTTCTTGAGGCGTCTGTGTTATGCGAAGCCTTGACATATATCTGCTTTAGGCGCAGAAAAGTGGCATGCGGATTCCTTGCGTTTGTTAGAGTCTCTTTTATTTATTGTCAAAATACCCCCCGTGTGTTGCCACTATATCCCCTCGGCGAAGGTTTTAGAAGGAGGGAAAAGGGAAAGGCGAAAGAAGATGGAGAGGGCGGAATACCTGCTTATGTACTTAGGTTACGAGGAGATCTGTGTGAGTTCGATCAGGAATGGCGTTACTTAATGAAACCGGGCGTCCCGCGGGTGGCGCGAGACATCAATACAAGTCGATGAATCCACAGAAGCCTCGGCTTGAAACACATTCCTCAATCACGTACGATTCGTTGCTAATTGCACTTTATTAGGTAATCTGCAAGCGTGCCGCTTGTGGATGTCTTGGTGCAACCCATATGCTTTTGATCCCCATGTCTATATGCTTTTTTTAATGCTCTTAACCAGTCGTACATGTCTTCTCTCCATGTGCAACAATCCCTAAGGTCCAATCATAACAACTTGAGGCCGCCCGTGACCTTGTCCACGAGGCTCTTGGGGGCGGGGCCCACGCCCACCACTGTCAGGCTGCCCGGGTCGATCTGGGTGCGGCCGGCGTCTTGGATGATCTCGGACGTGATGCCCAGGGCGCGGGCCTTGGCGACTATGTCTTTCAGCTCGGCCTCCGACTTGACCTGCACGGCGATCTTGGCTTGGCCGCGGCGCTCCCAGCGCTGGAGCAGCCGCGCTGCGGGCGATGTGGCATCGCGCTGTGCCGCGCGGCTAAGGGTCTTGTAGCATGCGAGGGTTGCGTGCGAGCATTGCGCTGCTATCTTGCCTGTGGGGTACGGGGAGTATGTGTCAGTAAGGAGGTTTGTAATAGAGGGCTTGTAATAGGGGGTGTGTAATAGGGAGTTTATGGCCACGTGTGCGAGGTCAGACGAGACGAACCTTTTGTCATGCCCAGATCCGTCCGCACCACCAGTACCAACTTGCACTCCTCGTTTGCGGGGCCGTCGGCTAACGGTTGATGCGGATGAGCTGCGTCGAACTTGTCTGCCTCGTCCTCGTCATCCTCTTCGATCTTGGGAGTCTTCTTCGCCTTCTTTGACTTCTTAGGCTTGGCGGCTCGTAAGCCGTCTCGGCGATCTGCGTCCTCTCCGTTGGCCCAGTTGGGTGCGTGGTCGAGGATCGTGTCGTCTTCGTCGATGTCAGACTCTGAGCTCTCGACTGGGTCGGATAGGTTGCGTCGGCGCTCGGATTCGAGGGACGGTGAGACTAGGAAGTACCCCCGGATCGAGTACACGCCTAGCATGAAGCCAGATATGAAGACTACAATGCTGGTAGAGACCAGCATGGTGCTGGGTGCAGAGAGGAAGGTGGAGGCTCCGTCCGCCATCTTGATGGAGGAGCTGGAGGATCTCGGAGGGTGTGGTTGGATTTTAGTTATTGTCACCGTTTCATGAATAGTATCATTTGCAGATTGCACCGTTGAAATTGTTCTTGCTAAATAATTGAAGAGGTGAGGTTGAGAGATCTGCAAGGCTGTGAGGGAGCTTTGTACAGTTTACCAGGTTTTCAAACGAAAAAAAAAAGTTTAAAGATCTTACAGTAACTCGCATTAAGGCATGAAGCACCCCACGTCAGCCTTGCGTTCCGCGCGAACCTGCCTTGCAAACTCGCAGCCGCTTGCCTGCCTTGTCTGCCGGCGGCTCTATCCGTTAAATCCACCCCCCTCCGTAGTCATACAGGTATAATCCACCTCACTAAATTCGCTGAACACCAGGTCCAAGCATCAACGATTCAATCAATTGAAGCGCTAGTGAAATTTTGGATTAACGTTCATTTTACCAAACTAAGAGATTCAGCCAACCACAGATTAGTAGTTAGGGAAAAGTGCATTTTGTGCTGCCCATCCAGAGGGATTCCTCGCTTAGCGGAATTATCGTGCATGTCGGACATGTACAGGTCGGCAGAGAGAATAGAACATGTCGCTCGATTTGGGCTGCGTCCTGTAATCCGCAATCGGTTAGGTACACGTACGTAGATATGTAGGGTAGATAGGGTAGTAGTCGGGAGCATGAGTGGATGATGCGATGCTAGTGGTGTATCTTCGAGATGTTAGCGACCTATCAAATCATTCCGATGCGTGGGGATCTTGGCTCCAGCCGGGTAGGACTTCTGAGGTAAGGTTTGCGTTCAAGGTTTCTTGAGTCTGGCAAGCCACATAATAAGCCATACAAGCCACAAAAATCCCACTCGCTATACCGTTTTGGTACTGGTCTACACCTACACCTGATGCAGTCATCGACTGTCAGCAAGGAAACCACCAGTCACAATACGAATATAGCAAAGAAATCAGTGACGGGGGAAACTGGGGGTCACTTGGGGTTCCATCTTTGCCCGCCCTGGCTTGCCCCATCCGAACCACTCTCCGGTTCTAAGGTTTCCTAAGGTCCCTAAGGTTCCTCACCAACACTCAAGCGCTTGTCAAGGCTTAAGCAACCCAAGCAACCCCAAGTAATCTCATACTGGAAACATCCCTGCATTTTATTGTGTAGTGCACACTCCCGTCCCTAGCCAGGTCTACCTAGGTGCCAGGTCCTACTACAGTACTACTGTTGTTACGGTCGGTGTTCACCCACTTCACCAACACTTCCCGTTGCCGATCACCACGCATCATCTGCAACAACTATCATCAGCAACGAGCAACAACTATCTTGTTGCCCTGCTTCTGACTCCCTCATTCTTTTGACCTCTTCTCTGACGAGCCTTCGTTATTCTCCCCTTTTCTTCGTCGGAAACATTTACTCTATTTATTCATCATTCGCATCTCGGGCGTGTTTTTTTCCCTTTCCTTAATCATTCGCCAACGCGAGCCATAATTTGACGAGCGATGCGCCGGGCCGAATGTCACGAGGACTTATTGGAGGCTGGATAAGACAGCAGATGATGTCTACGCGACAACAATAGCTTGTGCCTTTTGCATTGCATTGTATTGTACACTACGGGACTACGGGACTGCGGTGTGCAGGGCAAAAGCGAGCGTTACCATCGCACCCAACTTTGAGGTCGGTCAATCCTTCGTGAGGTACCCTTGATATCTACCCTTTTTTTCTGTTATATGGTACTATCCCCATTGTTTCCAATTCAGCCAATGCCTACCCGACAGAATTATTTTCGCCATTGCTCGAATGGGTACACGTCAAAATATCTTCGGGCCTTCAGAGCATATGGTTCTTTATGTACCATGCCTATTTTACCACAGCGGCCTGTGCAGGATCGGTATGCTAAACTCTAAAACTGCAGCAGAAATACCATCTTATCGCGACACCCCGAAATCTGATGATACCTTCATCGCTGTACCTCCTTACCTACGTAATCCACATCTACCATCACCCATCAGGACCGCGCTTCCTTTCATGAACTCAGCACCTACTGCGCGTGCAACATTTCGGAGTTGCATGAACAAAGAAAACCATGGAGGAGGCAACCAAGACGATTGACACATTAGTTCAAAACATTCTGCCCCCCAAAGCCCACTACCTTTCGCTAGACACGACGCGCCGATATCGACCACACACAGACGAAAAGAGATTAGAAGAACAGGATATCAGACCCCTACAGTATACCACATTTATTAGCGACGCAGAGCGGGGGGTTATCCTTACCAGGGCATACTTCGATGTACGAGAAGAACCTGTAAACCCTACCAATGCGACTGAGACCTCAACACCACGGAAGAACGACCCTAATAAACCTAAGACGAAGCTATCCTTGAAAGACTATAAGAATAGGAAGAAGTCACCCGACGGCGAAGAGCCGTCCAAACCAACCGCGCAACCCTCTCCGGCGAATGCGCCTTTGAAGAAATTACCAGAGCCCGTTTCGAAGGAGATGGATAGCTACCGCGCTGTCAAGAAGGGAACGCCCGACACGAAAACCAAGCTGCAGCCCGAGGCGCGCCGTCCCCGTAGTCCGTCACCGGAGAGGAAGAAAAGGATTGCGGAGGTCGACCAGGATCTTAAGCCTGCGAAGCGGAGCAAAATCGAAAATGCTACACCCAGCTCTGCCAACCCTCGTAATGTCAAGGACGCCTCCCCCCAAAAGTCTGACCGACATTTATCCTCCGAAAAGAAGCGGCCGGCAGACCTGAAAGGTTTACCTACTACGAATGGTAGACCATCGTTAGGTAGCGCCGGGAGTAAAGGTGTTTCCCCCAAGCCTAGTACTCAGGTAAATGGCTCGCAGAAGCTTATCAAAAGCAAAGATGGAGTCGATAAGAAGGCAGAAAGCAATGCGAGGGAGAAGTCGTCCTTCGTACCACCTCTGCTATCGCCAATTGACATGTCGGACTACATGGATGATTCCAAAGCACCACGCCCTGGTACCAAGAAGAAGCCGGCGGAGTCAAATAACCTAAAGCCTCCGTTGAAGAAAGAGCGCGAAGATCACGAGCCGTCCCCCAGTCCCAAGAAGCGGAAGATTCCACCGCTTCTATCCCCGACGCTCCCCCCGATAGTGATGGAGGAATTGGCTAAGGCGAATAAGTCAGCTCCATCCAAGGATTCGAGCCAAAGGAGCAGCCAACGGTCGGACTCGCCGAACGGTCAGAAGAGAGTGGTAAAGCCCTCCAAACGCGAAGACACCATCCATGTCGAGAGCAATAACAAAGCGCAGAGAGAATCCCTTCTGGTGACATTGAAGTACAAGAAACGGATTTCGAAAAATGTAGAACGACTTTTGGCTCTCCCACCGACCTCGGCTCACGCAAAGAAGAAGAGCGATCAACTGAAGAAAGACGTACGCGCTACCCGCGACCGTTCCGATAGCTTGGAACCTGGCACTGCGCGTAAGCGTCCCATTCCCGCAGCGGACACTAGTGAGGCGAGCAAACGACCCAGAACATCAGAGACCGTTCGTCCTTCGACACCGCCGAGGCAATCATCAGCAATGACCCGTGTCGCTTCCAACAACTCGCAAGCTGGTACCCCAGGGCTTACAAACGGCCTGACCCCCGCGGCGCAACCTCCCGAACGACGTCGCCCGCCTGTGGATCCGGAAAAGCTGCAGAGATTACATTCAAGGGCTACAAGTTTCATCAAGCTTGCCACAAAGCTGAAACATGAGCGAGACGGTGTCATGAAGAACACACCGGAAGGAATCCTGGAACGAGACCGTCAAGTTGCGGTTGCTGCTGGGATCCAGTGTCTGGTCTCGTTTCTACTCGGATTCAAACTGCAGAGCGACGCCTCAGACTTAGAGCGCAAACCGAGTTCCACCCGGCCATTAAGAGAGTTAATGCCGCTATTTCGAGTTGCCAAAGCTGACTGTTCCAGACACAATGCACTGACTGCGCTGATATTGCGTCTTCAAGGCATATGTCTCGTATTACACGGCCGCATACTGTGGTCATACCCACCTGATCCAGAGTTCGCGAAGGAGGCCATCGCCAATAGCAAGGACCAGCAGGATACTTGGCGACAGGCTGACGGCGCGCGCAGAGCTATGGGTGTATATGACGGAAGCTCCAAATCGGATGGCGGCCCGATCGGTAAACTTGTTGATCGACTTGGACCATGGACAACACCCGAGGAAGCTATACCTGTCACTCTCGAAGTTCTTCGTGAGGTCATGCGAGGGAACGACTCGTGGAAACCGGCTGAACCTCTAACCAAACTCGGGCGCTCTACCACAAATGGAATGGGCTCTTAAACCACAACTAAGTAGAATCGGGGTCGCATCGAACGGTACACGCTTTATACGGTGGTGGCGGCTGTCTTTATTCTAATGTATATTATGAACCATGATTTCGACGACATGATACCAAAGTACCTACTTTTTTCCCACGTCTACTACCAATCCTTCGATATTTGGGCTGTCAGGATGCAAAAGGGGGCATTTGGGTCGAGGGCGACCCGGAACGGATGTGGCGTCTCGCTGGAACGGACGGATAATGGGGAGTTTTTCATCATCTTGCGAAACCCTATACGGCCCCTTTTTGGCCAAGGATATAAATCTTTGATTTTGTTACTGCATGCGTTTGAATCCAGAGCAGGGAAGGAGACACCAGAGAACAAAAAAAGGGTAGATGAAATGGAGTTTCATATACAGAGAAGGGGAGGAAGCTGAGGGGAGGCGATTGCGCGATCCCCTCGCGAGTTGGCCCTTGCGCATTTTCCCACTAGCTGCTGCTGCTTCGATGATATCCCGCCGGCACGGCCGAGCAAAATGGTACTTTGAATGACTACCTAACTTATAATGACCTGGCTGTCTTTGTGGTGAATTTCGAACCCCTTTTATATTGCAGCCACATAGTACGCTGGCTCTGTTTGAGGGATGTTATGATTAAACCGTAACCCGTGCCGGGATCTGCCGGCTGACAGGTCTTGACGGCGATGATTGCTGCTGTTGATACATGAAGCTCGGGGACGACTAATAGTAATTAATCCATACGGCAAGTATTCATACTGGTTGTTACAATACCCTGTTTCACGTTTAGCGGAAAGGCATAACCCACAACGTTTGTGATGCTAACGCTATCCGCAAATTGCCAACCGTTATGAGTAATTTGAACGCACTTCATATTCATGATTCCTCAGTTTTACATATCATTGAAAGCATCGTCATGCTCACTAGTGGTATCATCCATCAGTAGTCATACAAGACCTCATAATTATACAAAGTCGGCAACGCGACTCCAGTCTCCTTGGCCAGCTTCTCGGAACTCAACGCCTTCGCCAAAGTAGCCCGCGTCCTGCCAGGCTTTCATGGTGGGTCCATCGAATGGACCCTGCTTGTCGGCATCGTCTCTGCCGTCTATCCATCGGTACTCCCACATCTTGGTCACGGGTGCCGCGGCGGCCGCTTTTTGCGGCTCGACCCATGGCTCGTCTGCTTCGCGCGTGTACTCTCTAATTAGGAGCTCTCGTTCTCGCTCGTAGATATCCGGCCGGTCCCTTCCGAGTAGCTTATCCGCCGCATCAGTGATGGCGTTGATAGCTTCCTTGATGCGGGTCTGTTCCGGGTCTTCCGCGGCTTTCTCGGCATCCACGTCCATGGCTTCCGGCTTCTGTTTCTTCTGCTTCCACTTAGGGACTTTCTTTGTTTTCGTCTGGCCCCGACCTAGTCGCGCGAGAGCTTCTAATGCGGTTTCGCAGGGCTCGAGATGTAGGATTAGGGATTTGAGGAGATCGGAGGTCAATGCGCTGTCGTCCTCTTTGCGTTTCTGCCGCAGCTCGGCCTCACGCCGCTCGTGTGCTTCGGCTGCTTTCTTCATGTCCTTTTTGCTGACGCCTTCTAGCCACCGGTCGTGTACAGCATCGGGGTCTACAGCCTTGCGCACGAAGTTTCCAGCCTCGTCGAACCGTCCTTCTTCCTGCTCGGCTTTTAGGTTGAAGGCTTCGACCTTCGGCGCATGCTTTTTCAGCCCGCCGGCACCGACCTCTTCGTCGATACCTTCTTCTTGTATCGCGAGCTCTATCGTCTCCTCATCATCATCCCCAGAGGACTCTTCGTCTAGGTGCACGCGCCCTCCGGATTTCGATTCTGCTTCCTGGCCCTCGATGTCTGCGGTGTCCATAAACTTAACCTCCTTGCTCTTCTTCCCCGTAGAGTAATCCACAGTGTCGTCCTTTTCGTCGCCATCTTCATCAGCCGCGAACATGTCGTCCATGTCCTCGTCGTCTTTCTTCGGTTTGGACTTCGACGTATGCAGAGTGCCTAGCTCCTCGCGGTCGGAATCCGAGTCGTAGCCATCGATGTTGACGGCTCTGCGCTTAGTCGCAGCGCTGCCACGAATGACGTCCGCATCGGCCTCCAGGAACACGTCGCCCTCCTCGTCGTCGTCTTCTTCTACGTCCGGGGCGAGCGCGGACGGATTCCGCACGTCGAATTTGACTTTCTTGGAGTTCGGCTCTGCATGGTGCGTTCGCGCGTAGTTCTCGCCGGCGCGCTTGGGGCGCGCCGCGCTGAACCGTGAGGACATTGTGGACGATACGTTGGAGCAATCGTGTACAATGGGTTACTAATTAGGAGATGAACGAAGGAAGATTGCCAATGGCAGGCTGGATTATGGATATGACGTTGAAATTTGCCCCTGTTCGGCATGTAGCTGTAGCTTGTTAGTGGGGCACGCAGCTACCAAAACAGTGCTGGAGGTCGTTGGAGCTACTAGGTAGGGTCTTGGGTCCCGTTATCAGTGGGGCGTTTAAAACCTTAAATGTCTAGCGACCCCTGACTCAACCTTAGAAGTGCTCTACCATAGTGGAGGTGTTCCAGGGTTACGATAAAGAGAATGTATTGGGATAACGGTGCTGGTGGCTTTGGAATTGTTTTGAACAACGATAAAAGCATCTATAAAATAGGATTGGTTCGCGCAAAATAGTATGCGATCTCATTGATAGATCTAGAGCCTACCTTTTTCTCCATCTTAGATATTAGGCCGTAAATTATCATATTTAGCAGGTATTATGCTGAACACGTGAGCCTCGTTAAGCTTATATTTCCGAGGTCAATAGACCCATTCTTATCTAATCATCTAAAACGGAATAATACCAACGCCGAGGTTTCGTCATCGGCGGGCGTGCACAGTTGCCTTAAGGTACGTACAGTCAGTACTATGTAATCTACATAGAGCTCAGAGGAAGGTCCGAGTAGCTTGTGTGATTTGTGTGAGAGAAGCTTCCGAGGCAAACATCTTCCAACGCGATTACCTTAGAATCTTCGTTATTTTTAGTTCACCGTACACATTTAACCATTTTCTCACCAACCTACAAATCCATAGCTCCCCTATCTTCTCGCTCGGTTGCAAACTACGTTTCCCAAAGCAACCCCCCCACCTTTACAATATGGTCAGTTACACAGCCAGCTCTCGGTCCTGAACACTCTAGACTCTTTGCTAACCACGAACGCTTCGTAGTACCGCGGATTCAACCCTTTCGACGCTGACGACCCGGCCGCTATGTCGTACATGGCCCGCTCCGGTATGCGTAGCGGAGCCACGCGTCGCTTCGACGAGTACTTCCGCTGTTACCCGATAATCATGGCCCCCGGAACCGAGAGACCAGAGCTCAACTTCGGTTCCAAGATATTCCTACCGCCCTCGGCGCTTCAGAAGATCTCCCAGCTCCACGTACAATGGCCGCTGATGATGGAGATGGTGAACGGCGAGAAGGACCGACAGACACATGCAGGTGTGCTGGAATTCGTGGCGGAGGAAGGCAGAGCATACATCCCGCAATGGGTAGGTCTGATTCCAGACTTGAAAATGGAAATGGATTATGGCTGACAATAGGTACAGATGATGCAAACTCTACAGCTAGACGTTGGCGACATGATCCAGATCAAGTCGACATCGTTAGAACTAGCCAAGATGGTCAAGCTGCAACCGCAATCTACCAAGTTCCTCGACATTAGCGACCCCAAAGCAGTCTTAGAGAAGGTGTTCCGCAATTTCGCAACCTTAACTAAAGGCGACGTTTTTAATTTCGAGTATAACGACGAATATTATGATGTGGCAGTCCTGGAGGTGAAGCCCGAGACGGAGAAGATGGGTGTCTGTATGATCGAGACTGATGTTTCGGTCGAATTTGCACCGCCGGTGGGATATGTCGAGCCCCAGAAGGGCAGTGGAACCAGCACGCCGAGAAGCACTAAGGGCGGTCTGCCTGTTGGTGGCCTCGTGCATCCGACAGGCACGATGGCCCAATCTATTAACTACGACGCTATTGCCCCCAATTCTACAACAGCCGCGACCGGAGCTCGAGCAATCTCATCACATTTCATGAGTGAGGGTCACAAACTCAACGCTAAGAAGGGCGCAAAAGCTCCGACGCCCAAACCTACGACTCCCGTCGCCGGCACCTCCACGAATGCGCCGCCCGTCCAGCGAAGACGGACAAATGGCCCTATGCCTCTACGACTACCCCCGAATAAGCTATTCTTCGGCTACGAGATCAAGCCCGTTAAGACCGACGCAGACAAGGAAGCCGAGAAGGAGAACGCGAACAAGCCGCACTTCGCAGGGCAGGGCCAGACTCTTAGGGGAGCCGTTAAGCGGAAGGGCGAGGGCGAAGACAAGGGGAAAGCGCCGGAGAAGAAGCCAGCTGAGGGTCGTCGACTGGACGGTCGGAAAGCGTGATGACCTCTGAACTAAATGAAGATGGGTACCGGGCGTTTGGGAGTTGCTAGATGAATCCTGCTAGCTCATTAGACTAATGCGATGAATATGATGTTTCCGTGTTTTAGTACCGCGAACTTATCATGTTTGGGTTGGAGTGAGTGGTTTGGGACTCTTCGTGGGCGACACCTTCTGTGTGTCATGCGTAGATCAACGCCTTCTCATATAAGAGACTTCCAAGACTACCCGATCCAATAGCTGATGCTATTCTCTCGGGTTCGCTAACCGGTAAACATATATCTATCCAGTCTAATAAGCGCTAATAGTTCCTATCCCCAACTGATGTAGGCTTACGAGACCCTCAAAGTATGACGCTGTCCAGAGCCTCTTTCGACGAGTCCAATCTGGCGACGGCTCGAAGCTTAGTAAAAGCGCATAATATGAACGTACCCAGGGATACCTACTATCATGATACTGCTGGACTTCGGAAACGTTGTTGCGATCGCCTTAGCCAGATAGTGGTGCGTCTTCCGGCTTCTATCCGACTCCCAGCTAACTCGAACCAGCTTCATATCGATTACATTGCGTTCCAGCCACTGCGACAACTCAGTTGAGGATTTAGCGCCCGTCGCATGGCACAGAATAGGTAGGTAGTTGTATAACGAACTAGACAGTCCTAAATTACACCGCAGTAATGGGTTTACTGCGCGGTCAGCTACTACTCGAAGAGATCAAAATATACTCTATGGATGGTGATCACTTATTCGTTACCCGAGCAGCCACTCGTCCAGAACAGGATCGAATAGGATATAAAGAAAACCAGAGGAAAATCTTGCTCGAACAGGACGCTGGCTGCGTGGTTCGGTGAGAGATACGGGGTATGATCCAGTGCAACATGCTACAAAGCAGAGCGTTGGTGACTTGCTCAACGATAATAGGGCTATTGTCCTGTATACTAGCTCAACTGGTTCTCACCACTTGGCTAGACTCGGGGCTAGGTCGAATAACTAATGTAATTCATCAGAGTCCTGTGCCTCCCGAATACACTTATTTTTGAGAGAATCCTGCAAGCTAAACATATTTGATAGGGGGAATTTCTCTCGAGGGCATGCTGGTGATGCTGTAATAAGTGTATGGTCCTAACCACGAACCGCGTGACGTTAGCGATATTAGACTAAGCTATGGTAGGGAGCATCACGAAATACATTGGTTGTATGTATTCACCGATTTCTGCAATGTCACCGTTGCTAACTTATTCCAGAATCATGGCTTGCCACATATGTTGCCCAACATGTACTACATGTATATCCTTGGTGAGTATAACAAGAGGTAGTTTAAGATTACGAGGATAGTGTAACCAGAATCTTTGGGGCTGAGAATAATCAGAAAGCTGGGGAGGGCTGGATACTCGTAGAGGGACCATCCCACAGTCACTCTTCGTGTTTTATGTATCCATACATCAATACCAAGGGTGGTTACCGTTCATGGCTTAATTATACTAAGTTGCTCTCTTTCGAAGGGGACACGAAGCACTTCTCGGTTAACACTATCGAACCACTATGCTATGTTGAGCCTAGATAATTACAATTCCTGTCAGGCCACTTGAGTCCTTCGGCTAAGCTTCGCCCTGTATCATACTCATTACTCGGCGTGCTATTTGAGGTTTCTAGGGGATTCTACGGTAGGCTACTAAGTATGTTGACCCATTGCGCGAAGGGTTTGTGCACATCCATATCCTCATCCATCGACGCCTGGTTGGAGACGATTCGTAGAAATCTCCGCGCCACTAGTCCGGGCTTGATTCCTCCATGTATGCGAGAGCGCACCGCAATACAGGAATACTATATACCGCAAGGAATTTTTCGATTCGATGCCCTTCAGGACTCGTTAGTCTTTCCATTCCGGCGCCACTTGTTCTTCCACCGACTTCAAGATATTGTCGGTCTTTAGAGCGTCTGTGGTGCGATATCAGCCTAGTAAACAGGTACCAAAAGCAGAAGAGACCCTTTCGATGATGAAAGGTGTAGTACGTAGGCCTTGAGAATCACCTGCGAGACCAACGAACTCGAAGGTCGGCTTCGATGTTAAGGAAGAGTGACAGTTCCCTTTTGGCGAGTTAGGTGGTACTGAATCTGCCCAATTCGGGACCTAAGATGGCTAGCTGTCTCTGGCATAGTAATAGTTCTCTAGAAGATCTAAGCAATTCCTGAACTTGGTCACCCCTTAATGATCTCCATAAATATGGTTTCCAAAGATTTCGTATAGTCAGCGTCTGGTAGCGAGATACCGTAGCTAACTAGGAGTCCATGCAAGCCATATACTTTGTCTCGAGGTTCCGTCGCCTACAGCCTATTGGCCTGGCAGAAGAGCTCTTCGACACTGTCGTATTCTTCGGTGATGGCAATGGCTCGCCGGGGTCCCTGAAGAGATGTGATATGGGTGCTGAAGCTATTTTAGAGCGTTTGATAGAAGTTCTGTACGAGTGTGACGCTTCTGTGCGTGCCGTATAAGTCTGACCACGCCTTGATTAGATTGAGGTAGGTAGGGGTGACTTTTCCGTGGATGAAAGTCGCTTGTGCGGCTCAGCGCAACCTCCTAGGCTACCCAGACACGACTGAACCAGAACGCACCCTAGAACATGTCTTTTAGAGCTGGTACGATATTAGTATACTGGTAGCCGTGCCACAGGTGCTTGTCGCATATGAAGCTTACTTTTGGTATCAATCTTACCTGCCAACGTAAGGAGGTCCTCCGAGTGGCTTTCACCGTCGGAAGCTAGGCCAGCATCCGAAAACCCGGGAAGATCCCGGAACATCTCTTTCCAGGAAGGTCCTACCTTAGAGCCAAGCCAGGCGACTGCCTCCTCAGCAGCGCTATAGATCTTGCCCAAGATACGAACTTGATGATTGCGCTTGACCGATGCATATAGCATCGATCCAGACTAGGGAGGGCGACTTGCTGCCAACAACTAAGTATCACAGCACGTTGTCACAATTCTGCGTAACGAGTATGGAGTGCCCTGACCATGAAGCTTCGTCCGAAGGCGTCTGCCCACCCCAGGGATACGACATGGGGTCATTAGTCTAATGTAGCCTCTAGTAGCTCGAATTTCACTACATCTTGAGCTGAAAAAGCTAGTAGGAGTTTCAAAAGTCTTATGCTATTGGAAGATCTGAGTGGTACCTGATGATATATGCTAGCCATGATTGAGAAAGCGCTACGGCAAACTCACCATCTCTAACATGCTTCGCTCTGGACAAGCCGAATGTATATACGGCGCTTTAGGCCATAGGCAACATTCGGCGGGCAGAGGGTGACCATATGGTGATACAGTGGGTTGAAAATAATAACGTCCAATTTCGATTTCACATATCGTTACGCTAGCTTTAAGTCAACATAACTCAGCGAAAGCATGATATAATAAATTGAAAATATTTGTATGTCTTTATTAAGAGATAAGAAGTAAGCAAGAATTTTTTCAAATTATTTCTATTACAAAAGAACGAGAAAACCGCATATATAAGCAAGGCATACTTATGAGATACTTTATGTTTAAGTCAACGTTTCTTGATAAATTTATATGTAAAGAAAATTAAAAAAAATCTTTCTTAACAAAGAAAAGCATAATTAGTATAAATAATATTTTGTTTGATTTTTATTACTTAAGTTGAATTTATAATTTACGATTGATTGATTTTGGACACGAAAACATAAGAAATTTACTAAATCTCTATACAAATTCCCCGATTCTAATAAAAGCATAACTTCAACACGACTTTAACACTTAAAGAAAAATAGAAAAAATAACTCGAAAACGCTACAAGTTAGTTTAAAGAATTAATGATAGTTTAATGTATTGTGTATATAGTGGTAGTATATAAATATCTAAAGTTATTGCATGGTAAAGTTGGTGAGTTTTGGTGTAAAATCAGCAGTTGGACGTTTTTTTTTTCGACCGACTGTAGTTATTTTAAGCTTCCTGCTTTAGTGCTTAGGTAGGCAGGGCGGTCAGAGTATAGTGGTCTAAAATTCTTCAACGCCTGAAATGCTAGGGTCTATAACAGGTGCGAATAGCTGAATACCAACTAGCGCCCGCCAAAATGTGCGAATGACCTGGGTAGGGCAATATGCGCGTGAATATAATTAATTACGAGTTTCATCAACGGGGAGCATACAGAATATAGATAAGAAGGGAAAGGGACCCTAGGAACTGCAGCAAGACTTCCTCATGTCCATCCACACCACAAACCACATACTAAAGTGAATTTAGCGGTGGGAAATCTTGTCGGAACTAGCCCCTGGGGGCCTAGCAAGGACCTGAGGGGACGTAAGGGCGTTTAGAGCCTTTTCTGGCCCCAATAACACCCAACCAAGGCTAGCTGTTGTAAGGTAGCCATACGATCGTTATCGCACAGGGCATCAGTGCCCATAATATCTCTAGTAACAACCCCAGTGACATTCTCGAGTACTGGGTTATCGATATATTCGCTATCGACTCGCTAGTGCTGGGAACGAGGTGACGACGCTCGCAACGCCATTATTGCTGAGCGTTCCGGTCGAGCTAACGGCATTCAGCCCAGTGCCGCCCGAGCACACGTTCTTGGCAAAGTTGCGTGGTAATGGTGTTGGTGACCTGGCACGAGATTACTCAGTATCAATGGCGAAATTACGAATCCATGAGATCCCAACATCGAGTCCGGTGGCTGCTGAAGTCATGTTGTGGCGGCCTCGAAGAGCTTGAGAATGTGTTATTGCCTCGATATCTTTCCCATCTTAATTAGCCTTTAGCCTTGAACCCCGTTGCCATTGATGGTATAGCTTCTCAACGGTGGTGAACGGCCCGTTCCGCTTGTTGAAGCCGGTCGAAATAGAATGGTGGCGTTTTACTAGTACAACACTTTGAGGGGTTTAGATTCGAGTCCCTGTTAGCGCTATCAGGTGATCCCACGGGCATGTCCTTCTTCTGCACCGTGACGCTGGTTGTGCTGTTAAGTCGGTTGTCCTGCATGCATGCGTCGGAGCCGCTAATTCGGGGAAGCGGTCCTTATGCAAGATCTGCCCCCTCACCGACAAATGTTCTCCGGGGTCAAAAAGCACGGCTACTCCCTGGCTTAGGGCGGCGTCATATAGGGTGGCGAAATCGTACGGAGTAAGGCTGCTTGAAGGTGAAGCAGTGTGAAGACGATGTTGGCCGACAGATAGTAAGCACTAGCGTGGGGGAACGAAGGCGCTGGTGCAGAATCTTATTGATGACTTATCATTTCCACTTACCCCTTTTCGACATGAGGTTGGAGTAGAATACCTAAATGAGCGGATGTCTAAATATGTATGCTCATACCCATGTTGTTCAGCGGAGCAGCTCCCGTAATCCTTCCTAGCCAATCGCGATGTGCTTGGAGCCGTTTATGATCTGAGCGACGGCGAGCAAGGATAACAATTTTCGGTGGCTATTCGCGGCATAGCATGGAATGGCCCTAGGAACCGGGGACCCGGGTACTTGCGCCATCTTGGATTTGTCTTCTCAAAGGTGATGTGGTCGACGTATCATTTTGCATGTGTACTACATGTACATGTACCATCAATCAATCGATCAGTGTCAATAGGCATGAGGCATCTGGCAGGTATAGGTACTATGTATGTAACCGTAAGGCCGACTGATCCGGTGCGATATCCATGGATGGGTGATGTAGGATACCGACTAGCCGGAACGCTAGCGCCCTGGGTGCCGGATCTAGATGCAGTTCCTCCCCACCCGGAAATAAGCTCTGTTGCGATAATTGGGCGGTCCATTTCCTCTAGGAACGACATCTATTATATTCATCTGGGGTGTAAGTCACATCCACCTTGGCATTCCCAGTTACCAACGAAGAATAATGTCAAGACGGATATACTATTAGGTAGTTGATGACGTTGGTCATCGTCATGGGACATCATTTTGTCTCAATCCGTACTCTAACCCTTGAACAATATTAGCAAAGCCTATTATCAGCTTCCCAGAGCAGATAGGAGTAGGCGCATGGGGAAACGTTACTGTGGCGGAAACGAAGTGATATTTTCATCCCTGATGGACAGGTCTGCTGCGAGAACCCTGTACGGTAATCGGTATTTCTGAGTTTAGGAATAATCACAATCACGAAACGGAACCGAGAAGTAGGTAGGGCTAAAAAGCAATCGAATTCGTATTCGTCAAAGTAGGGCGGATATGAAAAATCCTCATCAGTCATGCCATACGGCGACCCTAGACGCCTACTGCCTAATGGAAACGCAACCTCTCCCAGTTACCTCAAGAGTGGACGTGCTCTGAGCTGGATACAAAGAATGAAAAGAAAAGAAAACCAGTAGACGCCTCAAACGACGAGCGATCCCATCACAGCCCGGCCCACCCTTGATTTTCCCCCGGTCATAAGTAGTGTGTCATGTCATGCTGCTTATCCGTGAAGAAAGCGCTCTTCTTTGGTTCGGCTCCCTTAAACTTCGGAAGGGTCGTTGACCGAGTCTTCTGGAGTCGGAAGCGTCAACTGAGTATTCTCCTCGTGCTGACTAGGAGGTGCCCAAGTAGAATTGAGAAGGGCCATGGTATCTTGAACTGCGGACTCACCCGAGACCTCGAGATCATCGAAAGTCGATGAGGCTTGATCATTCTCCATCTGGTTCGTGGGAGTAGAGATCTCCCTATCTCAATGAGTTAGTTTCACTTCTTAACCGTGCTCTTAGTAGTAGGTGTGCGGGGAGGCCTTACTCTGTCTTGATACGCTTCTTCGCGGGAGTCTTGTGCTCGCCATCGTCGTCATCATCTGAGGCTTCGGCAAGGCGCTTGGTACGGGCTTTAGCGGAAGTAGCTGCACGTCGGGTACTGGCGGGACGTAGATTAGCAGCAGGGGATTTGCTGGCAGACGATCTGGCTGAAGCAGCACTGGAGTTAGTCGCAGTCTTTCCGACCTTGTTCATCTTTTGGAAATGCTGTCTATAGACAAGAGTTAGCTCAAAGACTGAACGCAAGCTAAAATGTTACCAACGCAAAAATGAGTTGGCAGCCACAGAACTCGAGCAGTGAAGAGGCACACGGTTTCTCAGGGAAGTGAGTCTCCGCTGGACAGGTGTTAGGGGGAAGGGGGGGAGGGGGCTAGGCGTTGTGCAGCTTGGCTCGGGTAGTGAACTACTTCGCAGCATCGTCCATTGAGGATCAGTAGACTTAGCTAAGGAGTCCATCTGGAACTGCATGACGTGACAGCGTATTATCAAGCCGATTTGGTGGCGTAGGCTTAGGGTGAGTGTAGTAGTGAGAATATTGTTGATATCCATGGTCGCGGTGGTTGGGGAAGGTGGGGGCTCATATTTCATAGTACAAGGGAGGGGTGTGATGAGACCTTTGTTGAATGTGTACCGGGAAGAAGTAACGCTGGCGATGAGTTGCTGGCAGTGAAGGCAAGCTAGTGGTAATATGATAACGGGCTGGGGCTTGCAAGAATCTCGGGGGTGGAGATAGTAACCAGGAGACAAGACATACCGTATAGCGTTCCAAGTGACTGAATGGCCCAAGTCCCTCAACTTGGCTTCGACCAAGGCTTTGTCCTTTGGGGGCACATATGCGAAGGCGAATCTGCCGAAGTCACGATAGAGAGCGGCATCCCACGGCATGGGCGCCATGATTGCGATGGGTGGTGCTTGTAAGAATTGGAAATCTTGAGCGATGTGGTTGTAGAGTGGATAGTAGATGCGGAGATCCTTGATGAGGAAGAGAGTAAAGAGATTCAGAGGGAGGGTGATCGGGGTAGATAAATATTGGCAGCTACCATCTACCCAAGCTGGCTTAAGCAGATCCTGGAGAGTAGAAGAACGATAGGAGCTTGTTGACAAGCAAGAAAGAGGCGGGGATCGAAGTGTGGGATGTACGAAAGAGGAGGCACGACACCTTAGTTTAGAAAGAGGGTTGCTTCCCAGGATTCGGTTACGGGGTTAGGATAGATGCGAAGCAAGCGTGGTACATGCACCGTGAGTACCTATATTGTTGATATCTTGGAGATACCAAGGTACCTAGGCAACAGGTTGCTGCGATCCATGGATCTTCCTTCCATCCCACGCAGGTCACCTCGACTTCGTAGTGAAGAAAGTAATTACGTCCACGGGTATTACTGCCGATAGTTATGATGGCCCAAGCGTTTTCGTAAGGAAGGGGTGTTTACCTAGAAAATTGATGTCGATGCAATTCCACCCATGCACATGCTCTTTGCCGATTCTTATCGAGGAACTGGAGGCCTTCCACGAAACACAGCTGTAATTATTGGCTATCATAAATTTTATCCCGATCAATACCCAGCCCGCTCATAACTCCAGACTACCGATCAAACGCGATGCCGCAGTATTATACAGAAGCTTCCCCAGACAGGTTCCTCTCGTTCCCCATTCCCAAGAGAAGCAAACGTGAGTCTTCATTCTCTATTAGCTCCAGGTAAGAAATAGCACAGCTTGAATATGCCATCATGTGGCACAAGGGGACGATTCTGGCAGATTGACAGTTGCATAGTGGTCATGATGTTGATAGCCACGCCTTGCAACAGCGACTCGACTCGCGAGTTAAGGATATTCTGCGCTGAAAGACTCCTAGGGCCAGACTGTATCTTGTCTGAACATGGGTGACTACATATGCAAGCTATGCCTCGCCATAATAGCTACGCATTTATTAGTATCTGCATGTACATTATCGGAACGCAGGACTTACTCTGATGCACCATAGTGGTCTTCGGGCGGGGGTAAGGCATCTGTTGCTGCTGCTAAGGACAGTACAGCTGCATCATCATCGTCCTGTTGCTGATCGTCTTCGTCGAGACGTTGACGTTTTGAAGGCTGCTCTTCGAGACCTGAGTCATCCTGCACTAGATCTAAGGTGTCGGGATCGTCGATGGGAATTGCCATTTCAGCGGAAGCAACAGTAGTAGCAGCATTTGGAAGTGGTTTCCGATTCCCTACTTCTTGAGTGGAGCCATCAATAAGTGACGGCGGCTGTTTCCTAGGCCGCCCACGACCTGGACCTGGACGTCGTGTGATGGGGTTTTGAGTAGGGTCATTTCTCCGCTGTTCCAGCGTGCTACCATTTGGCTCAGTCTTATGCTGAGCTCTGCGGAGGCCTTGGAAATGTTGGCTAGTACGTTAATTAGTATATGCATCTCGCATAGAACGCTTACATATCGCCAAGCAGCATGTATCCCCGTCGAAGACCTTGCCTCGGTGAGAGCATGCTGCAACGTGCGACTGGAGGTATCACTACAGCAGCTGCGCAGCCTTAGAGCCAGGTGGAATGCCGACTCACAGACCACCGGTGAGGTATCTCCGAGAGGCCGGAGGTAGACACCGGGTGTATATCTCAATATACCACAGGATACATTCAGGAAGCCCGGATATGAGTGACGGCTAATGGCATAGGAAATGGTTGATTTAAACTAGCTGTTTGGAGGATATAATGTAGATATGTAGAAGCAACAAAGTTCACTCACCGGCACCCCTCATTGGTGAAGCCATAGCCTAGGGACCGCATGTGGTTGCCAATGGTAGTCCATTCTGCGCCACTTATTACACCGATGTTCTTGACAGAGAGAATGGTAAAGAAGAGGTCTTTATCGGCTCTGTCATTCCAGTTCTTGTTCATGTTGGCCCTTTGATAGCTCCGAGCCTTCGAGGCTAGAGCCTAGGGATGATACTAAGGGTTGAGATGTGGGAACAATTATAACAATAAGTTGGTCTTCACGTGCGAATCAAGAAAATTGATAGAGATGGGAGCTTTTGAGAGGTTGAGAAGAATGGAGCTATCTGAATTACGCGGTCCGAAGCAATAGTGGGCCGACTTCCTTGGCGGCATGGCGTACGCTAGTACCAAGCGGGATATAGGACTAAATCGAAAGAACGGCTGGGTCGGGCACCCTTGCGCACGGTTAATCTGATGATCCGGGATCCTTGCCACGGTCCTTGAGCCACCTTCGTCAATTGACAGGCCTGGGAACGTCAAATAGCTGCATGACAGAATCACGTGAACTCACAATTCGAGAGTCCTGTATTGTCAGACCATCATAACATCTGCGCGTAAATTGAAATAGTAATCCTGTCATCATAATTGTCTATTGAACCTATACACCACCCTTCTTACGTTGGTAAACAAGGTCAAGATCGGCCGGAAAGTTGCCATTTGTTTCCGGTGCATAAGACAATTCCTTAGGAAGGTTTGCTTTTTATGAAAAAAATACTCGAGTAATTTTTTTCCCGGTTGTAAATACTTACTTTTGCCTAGTACTCTTTGGGCTAAAAGCCCATCAGCCTATGCATGCACTTAAGACCTAAAGAGGAAAAGTATGAAACAACCCCCTGGCACGTGACATGGCGACTGGGACGTGAAAGATCCGAGCACACACCGATTTTCGACCCCAACGCGTTCTTGACCCCAGCCACTTGCTTTTTCCTTCTTTCCCGCTTCTTAGCTTGGTACTAATACATCATCTTTTCCAACATTCGATCATTCGGTAGAAGAAAAAGCGTGCTGAACATATTAGACGAAGTATTAGTACGAGATACTTGCTCATTCAAGAGCTAAATAAGCGACTTAAGGACAAACATTCCGGAACCTGTCGACTCGGACGTATTTGTTTAATCATGATACAAACGATGCAGCCATTCTCCCATCTGTTGTATTGCGTCTAATCAACTTTTGCCATTCAACAGCCACCATGTGGCCATATCTCAAAATAAAACAAACCATCAGCTCGCAAGTATTTCGTATTACTGAATATCCATTCGAGATTATTCTAGCCGCAGCAAAATTACCGTTTTTCAAAACAATTAGGACCGGAAGTCTTAAGACCAAAATGAGGGGGAATGCCAAAGTGTCACAAATCACTAACATCCATGTTTACTGACCGAGTACACTCGAGTACAAATTCCCAACCTCCTCAATTTTTAGTGACTCACACACACCCATTCCACCCCTCCTAGCTCCACGTTCAATTCTGGGGCTACCCACCCTCTGCCCATCTTCCTATCTGCTTTCGGCACTTTCATCTGCGTATGTGGCACCAACTGGCCAGTCGGAGATCGGTTCCTGGGGCTAGCTGCGTGTTACATGTATATTCTCGCCTCGTTAAAATGGTGCGTGAATGTCCTCAGCTAAAGCAAAGACTGCAAAGGACCAAGATACTTTTTTGTTGAGCCTTCGATACAGGGTCGTAAAAGGCTACTCGCAGAATGATCAATCATCTTCAACAAAAGCTCTCTTACAGTACCTATGCAGATCAACTTGCTGTGGTTTCTTAGAACAGCTTGCACGCGTGCTTCAACTACCAATATCGCCTGTTCAAGTCAATGTGGGCTGACATGGTACAAACCTTTCATTATCATTGATCCTGGTTCGAGAGACGACGGTGCTGCAGGGGTTGCGGAAACCACTTTACGCGGTGTGTCGCGTACTATGCCACTTCCGCGTCCACCCCACCAATCACTCTTCTCCCTTTTCTCCCTTCCTCTCCCTTGAATTCCCAAGCCAAGAGAGAGAGAGCCACCCATGTAGCCATGATGCTCGCCTCATTGGAGTTGCTAGGCAACCGTGTCTTTCATACTGTTCCCCATATAGATATCGTTGACGATCGTATACATGAGTATGTATCTACCCACTAAGCGTCGGTAGTCTTCATGCAAGCACTTAAAGCAGCCTTGTCATGACCTACCTTTACCCTTTTCATCCATGATGTAGCCGAGTAGAGCAAAACGATACGCGTTTCCCACCTCTTTCGTTCTAGACTTAGATCTTTTACCATGATGATAAACCTCCTTTAGTTCCCTTATCTCGGCGTCAACCAAGACCCCTTAACGTTGCCACCGGCCCTCTGGTTTGTCTCCACCATTCGTCATACCTCACCTCACCATATTCGATCGACGGCTTGCTGTGATCCTTCAAACCACCTCCTAAGCTTCCCGAGAGCTTTATAGAAACATGAGCATATATTCAACTGGTCTTCCCTCACCGACTTTCACAACCACTCAGTTCGTGACTCACTCATTCTATTTCAACTCCACATGTTCAGACTATTCTTGAACTCGAGGGCTCTATCCAACCAGCCCACACCTAGCCGTGCACTTCTTATTGAGAACGTCCGGCTCCTCTGAATCCCATCCTACTCTGCGTTTATCGAGCTATTACACCGTCAACACACTATTACCATGTCTGCCAATTACGACAACCCCATGACCAGACTGCTGTTTGTGATCTTACAACAGAAGAACCTGAAAGATGTGGGTTAGCATTATTGGTTGCAGAACCTTCCACGACCCGCCAGACTCAACTGATATACCATCTAGATTGACTGGAACAAGGTCGCTGACGACCCACTCCTGGCGGAAAAGATTTCCAATGGCCATGCCGCTCGAATGAGATATTCGCGTTTCAAGACCGCTCTGTTAGGTCACGAGCCTACTAGGCGCAATCGGACAGGTCAACCGAGGTCTCGAGTCTCGAAATTGAAGAAGGACGCGAAAGCGAAGAGGGATGAAGCCGTCAAGTCCGAACTGGCTTCAGAATCGCTGGCACCACAGGAGCCATCCGAGACGTCCGCCCCAAAGATTAAACAAGAGAGTTCCCCATACCCAGGCTTCGACAGTCGTCTCACACCACGCCTTACCCCGGGATTCACCCCAGGACCAGCGCCGATGCCAGCTGGTTCAACGATGCCAAACATGTCTGGCATAATCCACCCCCGATTTCTCACACCCGCTAGCGATACAGATTCGTTCTCTCCAGGAACCCTCAGGTCCAGCCCTGCTAGCGACATTTTCAGCCCTCAAATGTCGTTCGAATATCGCGATTCGCCATGCCCCGAACGCCCCGACCCAATGTTGACGAGTGCCCCAACATTAACAGCTTTTGCGCCGAACCATCCTTTTGACAACTACGGAAATGGGCATTGCGACCATCCTCAGATACACCCTTATTCACCAATGCAAATGGAGCTCCCGAGCCAGTCAATTGAACTTGAGGAGGACTACGTCCACGTGAAGAATGAGGAATGGGATACGTACCATTGATAGTACGCCGATATATGGATTGGCATGTCGTTTCAACCTTCCCGTCGGTCCGACGCGATATCATGAGTTATCACATCAGTCGCGAAGGTATTTCTTCATGGATATTGGACAGGGCAGAACACTTGGGGCTACGAATGAGTTATGAGATGGTCTTATGTTTGACGATGATGAAAAAAAAATATGGGCGCTTGGGAATGAGTCTGGTATCTTGGGAGTTAGTATGTCTATGACTTCGCGTGTTCGAATCTTGTAACATCACTGCTTGGTGACATGGCCGGTGACATGGCGGCGTCTGGTAGATGTAAATGGCGTTGGTCTGGGTGGAGTAGGAATCTCACACTTACGACAAGCCAACCCCGCTGGATTGAAACTGAATGAATTGAAATAATTACAAAACTTCAAAGAAGTAGTGTAACGTCCGTGTAATATCACAATTCTCTAAGTCTGAGACTCAGTCCTCCTCATTGATTTGTCCCAAGCACCCACATGGTTTGTCTCTTGACTGCGCATTTCGCATTGAAGGTATGTGACATCCGATGTTAGCTTTCAAGGTTCTAACGTAGAAGTACTTAGGGAAAAGGCGAAATGAAGAAACCAACGATAACTGCTAAGGCGACCCCCAAGGGTTGCCTTTAGACTCGAGCTCTAGAATTTTCTTTTGCTCGGTTATCGACTGCCCCCCGGGCCACCCTCACCGGCATCCAGGTCTTGCCACATCCTTGAAATCTGACTGGTCACCTTTCAACCCCTTGTTCGACTTCTGCGACATCACACAGCGACTCCACTCAGAGCTTATCGCTGCTATGATCAATTACTCCCAATGCCAGTGATGCCGCACCGAATATAGGTACAAAGTCCTCAAGTAGCTTCAGAAATAAGCTAATGTATATTGACGAGCTTGGCTTGCAAAGGGGTGGGGGATCTACCACATAACGCTCTGCTCGGGCGTAGCATACTTCGGTCTCCAAACAATCACGTTTACCTACATATTGGTGGCTTACATGAAGGGCATGGCTTCGTCTAGCCCTAGTCTTCCACACCACAACTTTACCTAATATGGCTTCACGTCAGCGGACGACAAGCAGCGACTCTGACGTCCTCTACGAGTTGGTAACTCTATACGTATCCATGAATGTAGGTCTCTCAAAAGCCACAGCGCTTTGATGAAGTCTAGACCAATAGGCATGCTTCGATTCTTGATCTTCGTATACCATTATCCATCATGTGCCCTGCCATGAGCATGCTGTCACACAGTACCGTATTCAAGATCCGGCAGGTTCTACTTAAAGCTAACGCACCCCTCAAAGTGCCGGCTAGTTGCCCCGTTCACCGAAAAAATCTCGTCTCAAGAATAACTAGAAAACTTGCCATCGACATCATAGCTCTATGTGAGGGCCCGTAGGGGTGACATACCAAGTCATTACTTCCGTAATGTTAACGCAATTTCGTAGTCACGGACTTGGTTCTCGGTGATTGTTCTCGGATATACCCGACATAGTTCACGGTCACTCTTGGCTTTTGATGCACACAACTCTTCTCTAGCGAAGTCTTCGCTGCAAGGACTTTTCGAAAAGGCCGTGATATTCCGATGCTATAATTAGTATCTGCAATTCTCTTGAGACTCCCCCCGAGTTGTTGCCGAAGCGATGCTCCTCTTGTTGGGGCACATACGTACTACTTGTCTTTAACATACGAGTAGGTAGTTGAAGCCAGTTCTAATGCCGTCAGAAACGCAGGTAAATACCTCAACTTATCACCATGTAACCCAAGAAGTCTATGCTGTAGGGGTCTTTTGTCTTCCGTAGATAACCCTATCTCGGGGGGAATAGGAAACGGAGTTGTACTGCTTAACGCCAAGGAGCTCGAGAGGGCCGGTGCCCTCCTTCTTAGGACGTTACACCTGGTCTCTTAACGTAGTTATTGATCTATTAGATTATTGAAGAGAACATAACTCCTGTACATTCCGGTACAAGGTGTTCACCTCGTCAGTGAAGCAGGACCTACATCATCTATCTGTAGCCTAACTCAACAGGCTTGTGTAACTCACTCTAGGTTAACCAGGTGCGTGATACGCAATAGTGAATCTAGATAATGCGGAGTATAGGTACATATTGCATACATGTACATATGTATGTAGTCTCGCATGCATCAGAAACTAGTGAATACGGCCTGTACAGCCAGATATAGAGGCTGCTTACTTGCAGGAATATGGAATAGGTCGTATACTTTCACCTAAAGTGGAGTATATAGAATATTCGGCAATACGGAGAAGTTTGTTACGCTATATTATTAGAAAGATGAACACGCAAGTTCTACTACATCTGGTTGTTCGGCTAGGCTGAATAGGGTTGACAATACGTAAGACGAAAATCTTGCGGATGGCGATCGTTCATGTCTCTCAGATATCCTTACGATTCGTGTACTGCAACAAGGTCCATAGAATACGCGAAGCCGTTTTGTAGTGCATCTTCTGACCTATTTGATCGACATTCCCCACGAACGAATTGTTGGGCTACAGGAAGACTGATCCAGGTCTTAGGACATTTGTAAATGCTATTTCGAGTTTCTACCTATACGGGTCCAATCTGGCACCCTAACCGAACGTTTTGACTATCTTGAATACCGATGCTGGGACGTGAACTCATGCTCTAGAGTTCTTTGGCTTCCTGGGCCTCTTGTATCAGATAGGGGGGTTTACCCCTTTTCGTCTTGGAGTAATGGCACTCACAGGAAGACAGCAAGGCCCACATAATAATGGGTGTATAGCTTTGGCCAACGGAGTCTGTGGCTCCTTAGGCAGCAACTACGTTGTTCATCTGCTTCTTGGTTCGTGTGATGACAATTGGGCTATGGAACCTTCAGGCGTCTTGAATCCCCCTTTTTCGTATCTTAGTAAGATATCTATCAGCAGAATTTTGAAGGGATGGTAGTTATGATACCACAACGATACGCGACGCCATTATGTTTTATGTTGGCAGACTTAGCCATAGATGAGACAATATTTCCTTTAGTAGGTTCAATTATCAGAGAAGAATCGTGATACTCGTGTTATACTCCGTCTGTGACCAACGATTATGGAAAAGAAATACGTATTAGTTGCTTCCTGCTACCCGTTCGGGAGGCATTCTAGTTAATACAACAATTCAGGGCTGAGGTTAGGAATTCCAATCAGGAATATATCGCCCCAGATCATGAAGGAAACTTAACGAATTATCCGGGAGGATCTTAGACTGATGTATCAGACCTTGGCCAAACTCCCTCCGAGTCCGTCCTTGATCAGAGTGCCTATGAATTTCATTTAAAGATTCTAACTCATTCATATTACAGATGGGTTGCTTTCTATGAGCTGTTGCTCAGCCCTAATTGTTAAGCATATTAATCTGCATCGAGGTTCCCCATTTCCACACATTTCAACGCTGATCACCTAGATTTTGATGATTAAAAGAGCTGGGCAACGACGCGTACGTTAACAGTTCGATTGCATTCTAAGTCCGAAATAATATGCAATGTGCTGACTATGTTGCCTTCTGGAAGTCCCCGAGGGATAGCATAAGCCAACTGGACGGAACTCCTCAGTTCTTGGACTCTTCAGAAAAGTTTCTTTTTCCCTCACCTTCTCGGTAATATGCATTCGAGGGTGCTCATAGCCAGTCCAAACCGTCTTTGAATTTATAAATATCGCATCCTCGAGAAGACTACGGAATCTTCCTTAAACACCTAGATTTATCTGTTTGGTAAACTGGCAGGGTCGGCGAAGTAGCATACAATTTTTCAGGGAGAAAGATAACCTGTTGAAGACCGATTGGTAAATGTTCAGGAAATATCAATTGGTCATATTATATTACCCTTGTAGATGAAGTTGCACTCGCTGCTACCGCCTCAATAGTGTCCACGTACGGTATTTCCAAGTTCTACGACGTCAGTCCGGAAGTTTTAAGAAATCAATAGATAACGTCTAAATAAATCCACTAACACTTATAGGTTAGATTCACGGAAATAGGAAATAAGAAAGGCTGAATCCGTAGAAACTAATGATTCTTCAACGGCAGCGGGTCCAACATTTTTCTTGGCTACGCTTTCCGGCCGACTAAACTAGATTCTTTAGCGGACGGAACCGAAAAGTTTAATTTGACGTTCCTATCGTCCGCTTGTAGCCGTATTTATAATCCTAATCTTGTCGGGGGATAGTTTACACGGCATTGCAAATCCCAACATTGATATCGCTGTTAGGCTGTCTTCCCCTATTTCCAGATTGTGAGGTCACCTTGATGTTATCGCCGTCTTGGAAAGGTTTTCAGCTCATACATAAATGATGGATTTCAAAGCAAGACCGGTGAACGGATTATCTCGCACGTGACCAACGACACTACCCGGACTATGCGTCTACCGACTTTTCGGAGGGTTTGTATGCCGTTTGTGGGCTTTATTAGCCGCTCCGGCTTTTATCCCGTTATATTACTAAGTAGATATTTATCTGTGTGGGTAGCTGTAAGTGCTACTTTGTGGGTAGAATCCTACAAGATACGCGAACTGAAGTCGTAGTAATAGCTATCTTCTCTTCTTAGATAAGCGTAATAGCCAATGAGATATCAGACTATTATAAGACCTAAGTCCGATGCCCTTTGACACCTACTATACCCACCTATCTCCACCGCACGTCATGTACAAAGAAAAAATTGCAGCGGCACGGAGACCTCTATGATAGATATGATGCATGTAGACGAACCAACAATTTTGTGCGTGGCGGGCCGTTGGCCACTATATAAACGATGTAAGGACGCTCCTCGTAGACAGACAGCTTGTCAAGAACTGGGAAAGCAATATAAGAACATTCATCTCAAGCTTTTTCATAATTACCTACTGAACTTGATATCTCAAGATGGCAGCGCAGACGGACCTCAAGTTTCAAGGATGGCTGGGCAAGTCCCCGGACGCCGTCAATGGCAAAAGTACGTAGCATTGAGAATTGCTTCCCTTCCCCTGAGGCTCCTGACGGGAATTGGAGTTTCCCAATGGAGCAAGTTTCGGAGTTACCGTCATATATACATGCGTATAGCCCTAAACTTTTGTTCTAGGACGTAATTGCTAACCGGTATCATCGCAGTGGAATGGGGCGAATATGAACCCAAGAAGTGGACGGAAGATGACGTCGACATCGAGATATCACACTGCGGTATCTGTGGCTCTGACCTGCACGTGCTGAAGTCTGGTTGGGGCCCGACACCATACCGTGAGTCTTCCCTCCAGTCCCAAGAGGCATGCTTGCACCTATATTAACATTCGCGCAGCCTGTGTTGTAGGACATGAGATTGTGGGCAAGGCAGTACGTGTGGGACAGAATGTCAAGCACGTCAAAGTCGGCGATCGCGTCGGAGTGGGTGCTCAGGGCAGAACTTGCCAGCAAGCCAGCTGTCCGGACTGTGGCAAGGGCATGGAGTCGTACTGCAAAAATTTGTTCATCAACACTTACGGTTCTATCTACCCCGGCGACGAAGGGAAGAGCTATGGTGGCTATGCCGATTATAATCGTACCAACGGCCACTGGGTCTACAAGATTCCGGACGGGCTGGATTCAGCAATTGCTGCGCCCATGCTGTGTGGTGGTGTCACCATGTATTCGCCCTTGAAGTCAAACGGGTGTGGACCCGGAAAGAGTGTGGGCATTGTTGGTATTGGTGGACTGGGCCATTTCGGTATCCTCTTCGCTAAAGCGCTGGGCGCTGACAAAGTCGTTGGCATCTCAAGAAAGGCCGACAAGCGAGACGATGCACTAAAACTTGGCGCTGATGAGTACATCGCGACTGACGAGGAGAAAGATTGGGTTGCTAAGCACACACGAACACTAGATCTCATCGTCTGTACGGTGTCTAGCGAGAAAATGCCACTGGAAGGTTACCTCAATCTCTTGAAGACGAAAGGAGACTTCATTCAAGTCGGGTACGTTGCTTCCTTTTCATATTATCGTCGCTCATATAATCAGACAGCTTTTGAAACTGACCTACTCTGTAGTGCCCCTGATGGTGGCGTCCTACCACCCATTAGTGCATTTACCTTAATTAATAATGGCGTAAAGGTTGGTGGTAGCGCCACCGGCGCCCCCCGAGAGGTTAGAGAGATGCTGCAGCTTGCCGCGGATAGGAAAATCAAGTCCTGGGTCCAGGAACGACCTCTGAGTGATGCCAATCAGGCTATCATAGATATGGAAGATGGCAAAGCGCGGTATAGATACGTGCTTGTGAATGAGAACTTTGGGAAGCATTAGAGGACGGCAGGTGTAGGAAGATGTTAGCGTGTCGGGGCAATTGTCACATATAGAATAAGTAATTAAGAAATTCCCACATTATTGTGAGATAACATGTTCTTATCGATATGCATATTTCACGCTATCAGCACGATTTATGCTATCTAAGTCAGGTGATGATAAATCATGTGATACCCAGAGATCATGTGATAACCTACGGGAATAGGGCGTTTACTGAGAATTTTTGGTCTTTTGCCGTTTGTGGTCTGGCTTCAGATTCTTCAGATTTCATATTGAATCATCAAATAAATATCATCAATATTTTGAAGTGATTTGCGACAGATCTCCAACGCAATAGTATAAGTGCTCTTGCACACAAACGGGCTGGATATCGTAAGGTCGAAAACGCTTGCAGAATCGCTGTGGCGGATGGATTCAAGTATGTTTGGGTCGATACTTGCTGCGTCGACAATACGAGCAGCGCCGAGCTCTCTGAAGTCATAAACTCCATGCTCTCCTTGTATCAGAAATCCGAGGTCTGCTATGTCTACCTTGATGATACGAGCATCGGAGATGGAGCCGAAATCGAATCCCTCGACTTTATGTCGAGTCGTTGGTTTGGTCGTGGGTGGACGCCGCGATAGCTCTTGGAGCCATCTATCTGCAAACTCTTCGACTGAAGCTGGGAGTTTATTGGCACCCGATTCCACTTATCCAAGACAATATCTGAAATAACCGGTATCCATCCACGTTACTCAAGATCAGAGCAAGACCCTCGTGAGGCCAGCTGCCTCTCAAAGGTGAACTAGCTCTCTCATAGAGAAACCACAACACTGTTCTCCGGGGGAGATTTTTGTGCCGATGACGACTTTGCTTTTAATCAGCTCAAGCAGGAATTGTCGCGCTGGAGCATACCCTTCAAGCAGCCTAAGCTGGATCAGACCGTGACCCACACCGTTGAAATTACCTTCACTCCGAAGTATTTCGAGGTTTGCATTAATATAGGCAACTACGCTATCGATAATCAAGAAATTGACGTATCGCGTGTTACTTCGGATAATGAACTCTTCGAGTTAATATGGAACAGGTGCAATTCAAGTCGAGGTGGTGGGCTGTGTCGAATCTTCCCGCGGCCAAGGGATGTCCATTTTGTTATGGTGAGTGCTCCATCGCTAGCACCCCCTTTACGCTTAGTTACTGGTTGCTAATAATATCCTAGTTTTCTGTCGGTCGGTACACTCAATACAGGGCTGGAATCCATCAGAAATCCGACGAATTCCCACCATCTATTCGCGCGGTTACGAACCAGGATCGGATATCCGCCTCTCTAACTCTGACGATCATTACGGATGGTAGGTATTCATTCGTGGGTGTTTGGTGACCTTCCTCCCTATTATAGCACTATCCATGGATTGGCGTTAGTAACGTGGGATAGCTAATGGGGGAAGTTGGAATTGGCATGGAGTTTGGCGTCTTCGCGGAGTCCTACAGTCGGTTGGTACCTGTCATGGCGTTGCCAATAGGCGTTTCGATTTCCTTCTGATACGTATGTTGTTCCTAAAGTACTCGGAGTGCACTCTAGATTTTCCCTGAGTTCGTACAATCTGCAAAAGCCATCTGAGCAGCTGAATAATCCCTGTAATAGATAAGACAGCTTCGGTACCTAAAGCCTTGACATTTGAACAATCCATAGATTCACACCGGATGCTTGGAACAACTTAATTCCGACCCTCCCTGCAGATGAGTATCAAACCTCCTCAGTTTGGCTGTCGGTTTGCCAAGCTGTTCATCACAATAAGCACGCATCTTTGGAGTCTATCACGCGCAGTCTTATTCCCAATATTGTGACAAAGCCTATAATAGGACATGATATTCGTATCTTTGACGTACTTTAGCAAGGCATACGAAAGACTAAAAATGATATTAGCTGCTATCTTTGTAGCCACTCTACAAGTCTCGTCTAAGATCATTCACGACGCTCAAAGGTCAGCCTCTGACTTCCCACCATAGTGAAGTAAAAGAAGAACACTATTTTAGTCAGTGACCCCGACACCAACTGTCTGCGGAAAGTCCAAGAGTGTCCGTAGCGACGACAGATTTCCAAGTAATACAAGCCGTATTCATAGAGAGGCTCCTCGGGATCAGGCCGGTTGCCACTTGCTCTTGCCTCACTTTGATCCCATACAGTTACCTTGGTTATTATTGCCCAGTATTTGGTCGAGTCAAGCGTATGCTTTCCTCCAAGGGTGGCTAATCTGGTGCAACCACTCCACTCCAACACCCGCATTGCACCCGCACCAAAAAAAATCGTGAAGGCAGCGGTCACACTTCTACTTTACAAACAGCAACAGCAAGCTCCTTAGGTCAGGAAGGATCATAGTCTCTGCTGCTTATTCTTCTCAAGTTAATTCTTACTTACTGTCCTTAAGAATTTTCATCCTACCCTCCAACTTCATCAAAACACCAAGACTTCTACACACTCGCACCAACACGCTTCTTCACCCATCGTTATCAGAACCACTTACTTAACCGCATCGTCACCACAAGTCGTCAAGATGCCGCCTCAAGACATCGATTCTCAATTCAAGTTCCTCATCGTCTGCATCAAGCACTCGACTGCTGGAAAGGTGTGTATTGTCCTTCCTATGATCGGCTAATCCAACCCACAAGCTCCGGTGGGATATCTTGCTAACATACATTAGATTGACTTCGGAGAGGTCGCAACCGAGTGCGACATCGTCAGCAAGGGAGCCGCGTAAGTTACCCCTACCTCGCTACCACCGTGTTATCTCTATGACTCAACCCCAGACATCACCTGCTCTTCAGTTGATCTCTATGCTAACTACTACGTTCATGTACTCCAGTGCGAAGCGATACGAGCGCCTCATGAAGGCCCACGGCATCACCACCACTGGTGGCGTCGTCGGTGTCAAGAAGGAGACCAAGGATTCGAAGGACTCCAAGGATGGCATCAAGCGCCCCGTCAACAAGAAGCGCAAGTTCGCTACCGTCGATGAGGCTGCCGGCGATATCGACGAGCCTGTCAAGACGGAGATCAAAGGTGAAGTAAAAACTGAAGATTTGGTGGCTGTGAAAACGGAGCAGGGGAGTGGCGGAGGCGCAACTGCTGCTGTACCCGATGCCATGGTCGGCAATGGGACACCGCTGGTGGATCAGCCGAGCACATCGCCTTGTACCAACGCGCAGAACAACGATGACGACGACGACGAAGTACTGGTTATCTGCGCTACGGAGAAGCGTGATGATGCTGGCGCTCCGGTCTACAGCGGCGGTAGTCACCATCACCATCATTCCCACTCCCACTCACACTCGCCTGCTCCGATGATCCCGGGAATCCATTCTTTTGATCACGCTGCTAACATCGGTTTCCCTCCGCAGATGGCTCCGACGATGAGAATGGCGTCGTCGCATGATTCTCTTCCCTACGGATTTCCCCCTGCCGCTTGGATGTACCCCCACGACACACATGGCTATTTATAGCAAGCACTGGGCCCCTTTCGCCTTTTTTTCATATTCGTCGTGGTAAGTCTATTCCGCCCGCCAGTCATTTTCAATTAAGCTAACGCAATACAAATAGGCGTGGTCAACGGGACATAGGTTAGGGACGAATATTGGGATGATTTCTCTTTTTGCGTTTCTCGGTTGCACAAGGGCTCCTTTGAGCAAGGGTTTTATTTGCGCTGCATTCCGGTCATTCGTCTGAACTCAGGTTAGGGGACAAATTCATCAAGGGTTTTATTAAATTGACTTGGTCTTCCCTCGCTATTGTGACTCCATTACGTCGAATATCTTCCCTTCCATCCCTACACATTTCTTGGCCCCAAGGTAGAACCTCGCTATATTCATCCGGATGCGAGATAATTGCCCATGGACGATTGTCCTGGCTTGGGTTGCTATCTAAGTAAGCACCCCTACGTAGCCGCTTCGTAGACGCATCCTAGTTTCACAGGCGAAATGCATGCGCGATCATGCTGCCCATCTATTCCACGAAAAGCCCACCTGTGCGAGCCGTTCGTAACTATCAAACCAAATCCTTTCTATCCCCCTGGGAACGCTAATAACTCTGCTCTTTTCTCATCTAGACCGCTTTCTGCCGCATATTGTCAACGTTCATAGACATCTTGTTATACCAAGGAAGGAATAGGGCGGCACACACCGGGGCGCTGGCGGAGTCCCGTCTACACTCGTAATGGCACTGCGACACCACTAGTACCATATCAATCCGCGGTTCGTTCCAAAGACACGTTACTCAAGTCTCAGATATGGACATAGAGCCTGATTTCTACGATTGATGAGTCTGCCTCAAAAAGCGCATGTTGCCCCTTGCTAGAATGGATAGCTGCCACGAAGTCTACGTAACTCTGGGCGTCACTGTCAGATAATATGCCGCTCATTCGGTGTCTGGTTTTGATATCTATGCTTGGTGAAACTGTATTGCTCTTTGTATCTACCAACTCTTAAGTGCTATTTGAAGAGCTCGTATCATAAACCTTTCCGAGAGGCTAACTCATCCTCTGTATTGAAAAAATATAGTAAACATAACCACATATGTTACTTCCCACGTTCCCCATTGTATCGAGACTCCTACTGAGGTCTATGTTGCAAGTTATCGTCATTTGGATCGTGGCTGGACCTATTACAACCTCAGCCGCCCCGAGGAGCCGCGCGCAGCCTGTTGCAAGGACAGGAACTGGTGGAGGAGTAAAGGCCTCTCTACCTAGGGCCGTTATACACCTACCCATTTGTTATCATCGCCTGTGACCTCTTGTCACCGCGGGGCAAAAATACCGAGTCTAATTGCCTCTTTGCTAATACCATACAGTTGCTCGGCGTATAAGGATGTCTTGAGACTAGCATGCAAGAACTGATGGATATCTCCGCGACCCCAGCCCGTCAGATTCTATAATTGGTCTAGTTAGATATATTTGCGTGTGCTCGAAACCCGACTACCTCCCACCACACAACCATATATACACTAAGCTTAAGGTACACGAGCAAAGGTGCCTCCAGATCGGGGGCCACGAGTCAGTCCTCAACATAGTACGTTTCCGCCAGCCGAGGGAAGTGTTCATTACCTGAAGGATTAGGGGTGGGAAACAGTCTGGCCTGAGGTGTCTTGACATCTCCCGATTCTAATCGCCTTTAGCGTAGCGTTGCGGCATGTCATGATGAATACATTCGGGACCAACGTATTGATTCTCTGTATTCCGCGCTGAGCCATTTTCGGATTGATTAGAATCATAACCTTGGAATGGACAACAATTGAGGTATTTGTTATTGACCAACTAATAAAAACCCTGTTCCCAGACGAGATCTTAAGTTCGTGGAAGGAGCATGCTGCGGATGCGGTATGTACCTGCCGATTAAGTTATTTGAGTCATACGTAGGTACCTGAGGATCATTAATCGTCGTGGTGAATTGGAAAGTGCAGGTGCTGGGCGGGTCAATATTCTCAACCTCAGCCCCAGTCGTACCTGCCGAGGATTCCCGCCAAGAGATCACCCTTAGCTTACAGAACTACTAGGTACCTCCTAAGGTAGCAATTACCTACCTGGTACCTCCGGAGGTACAGTTGATGGCGGGGTTATGTGGATCGTACCCCGCAATCTGCAATGTCTGGTTGCACAGATTGACTCAGATCGGTACATCGCAGAGTGGGGTCTCACCTTAATTTTAACGTCAGCGCACCGAGCCGCATCCCCTTCATTATAACAAGCTATTAGCTCCTCTATAATAGTGTAATAGCTGATCTGCTACAGCGGCCTAAGTGGTAAGTGTCAACGAAATACATACACCCTCATTAGCCTTGTAGGCTTACGGGCATAATAGCGTCAATATATCTATCAAATCATACCTAAAAGTTAATACCAATTCGATTCTAAGTCGGTTAGTTGGATCATGGTAGATCCATTTGCATCCATAATGCCATGATTTATGTGAATGAATAATTGCCTCGATTACAATAACCTAAATCTGTACAAGTTCATAAGTAAGCCCAATGGAATTCTTTAGCATTATGTAGACTATTCATGTATGAAAAACTGCAATGTGTAGGGCACACCTTGACGAGGAACCTCTTGAAGCTACGTACTACTAGTAATTCGCGGATTGGAATTTGGGCTAATTCCAATGATCCTCAGCATGTTTCTGTTATTAGGGATACTATGATAGGCAGCTAGTAGATATTAATGAAGGCTTGACTGCCTATCAAAAAGATACGATTTGAACCAAATTGAAGGTACAAGGTACAATATCAAGTTAATTGGATTTCATATTAACTTATTGAATTGCATCAGTATTATATGTCCAAAATCGGGAAGGGGGTAATTAGGATATCCAATGGGTGTTGCTCCGTTTCTAGGTCAGGTGGTCGACCCTATGACGCATCGCCTGTAACTACGAAAGCAGTCCCTCAGGAGTTCACTATTAGCTGCATCAAGATCAGAAAAAAGAACCTAAGGTACACGCAACACGTACTGATTTAATTCTAATACTAAGATCACCCAGCCACCTCCCCACCTCGTGCAGCTTGCCAACTTCTATTTAACTCAAGACTCGAGTCCCCTTCCATCCATCTCTCTTCTCTCAACACACACAACCTTTTTCCCTGCATCCTTTCCAGCAACCACACAACTTCCAACGTCTTCAGACATTCGTTCCCGCAGCAAGTCACGTCTAGTGATCATCCCGAGTCATCACGAAGATCTTGTCCGTAGCCGCTTTGGTTCTACTTGCCTACTTAGTACCTCTCTTTTTCAGAGACGAATAATCCGAAGATCAGTCACCGAGTTGTATTTCGCTTCTTGCAGCGAACGGTAATTTCTCCTCGACTCGACACAAACTTTTCATCACATTTCTCTCGCAACATCTTTCCGTTGCATTTCACCATCACTCCGCACCGAACATATTCTTGTCGCCAAGTCACAGGTAAGTAATATCATGCTATGCTCTACTCTCATTCCTTACACTCGAGCTCTTCCTTCGCATCCTATTTTCCTCGCAATATTTTCATCTGCACCGCATCATCCTACTTGCAGCCCATTTTTCTCTGCAAAAATCCTTGCCTCTCGCATCGTCTGGACTCTGGCATTTCTACAGAAATTATCTCGTCTATCCTTAGCCACTGGTGAGGCACCTATTTCACCTTCCACCATCCTGCAACCAATGAGCACATTTGTTTTTGGTCAGCCAATTTGGGACACCAATTTCGAGTGAATGATTACCTCCCCCCCACACTCCACTTCCACACACTTCTATACTTCTAGACTCCCACACCAGAACTCTTCCATCCTTTCTCCATTCAACCACTTACTTGTCCACCCACAACTTTTTCCCATCCACAACATTTCACTCCCCATCATTCCTGACCTACTTGTCTGCCCTTACGTGCAACAAATATTTCTCCTCCATACTTTTCGTCCTTCATCAATTTACTAATTAAGTCTTCATCAGACTTACGACAGCAAGTCCTTAGGGCCATCAAGATCAATCACTAACCACAGAACCACTCAACCATTCTGCGTTCAGGAACAATGGCGTAAGTTATTCTTCCTTTCCCCATCGTCGCTTCCCTTGCTCATGTTGGCATCGACTGACAATAATATCCAGTCCTCTTCAGCAGATTCAGATCCTTGAGACTGATATCGCTGCCCTCGATTCGGGTATTGCCATGACTGAGGAGGACGGCTTCGGCCCTCAGCTGGCTGATAGTAAGTACTGCCTGCAATTCATTGACCTTGACGACGTCTGCTAACTAGTGAATTTAGCCATGGCCAAGCTTCGCAACGGCCCCATGGTCACTTACGAATCCAACGGCCTCACCGTCGAGTGTACTATCAACGATCTCGTTGCCATGCGTTCTGATCTTGCCAAGGCCCGAGCTGAGGAGCGTTTCCCCAAGACTACTGCCTCCCCTTTCGACAACGGAGCCATTATCGAGGACTTCATGCGCCTTGACTTGCTTACTAAGGTTCGCGGCTCCGCCCCCCGTGAGGAGTGGTGCAAGATGCCCGAAGTCATTGAGCTGTCGATCGAGATTGCTCAGGCCATCCAGACCCGCGATAAGCTCGCTGCTGGCAAGTCTGAGAAGCAGCGAGTCAAGGCTCACGTTGACAACATGATGAGCGGTGTTGGGGCTGAGGCCAAGCTTTACGACATCGTCAAGCACGCCGTTACCTATGCGATCAAGAACGGCGCTAACGATCAGCATGCTGCTGTTGCGGGTCAGAACATGGCCCAGCTTCTCGACGGAATGCGTGGAGTTATCAAGGAGATGGCTGGCCAAGGCGCTCACAACATTAATGGCGCCAACGTTGAGGCTGTTCTAGAGGACATCTTTGGAGTAATCGATCTCGCTCTCAGCGGCCATACCGAGGAGATGGACGGTCAGCTTAACACTGTCAATGGTCAGATTGAGCACCTTGGCGCCATCGGTCACCACGTCGATGCCATTGATAACCACGTCCATTCTTTGGGCAACAACATCAGCGCGTTCGGCGCCCTTCTGAACTCCACCAACGGCAACGTAGTCTCGATGACTACCCAGATTTCTCTTTTCCAGTCAATTGTCAACATGCTCCCACGCATGGTTGCCGAGGCGATCCAAGAGATTCTTCCTGAAGCTCTCGAGAACGGCTTCAACCCCCTCATGGAGGCTATCACTGCCCAGGTTGGTGTTGGTCTTCCCGGTGTTCACAAGGGTCCTAAGATCGGCAAGACTAAGAAGCTCCTCCGCTTCATCAAGTCTGGTCTCGGCTTCTTCAAGAAGACCGCTTCTCGTTCTGATACTCAACTCGCTTAAGCAAGACCAAGCACCGTTTCCTCTCAACCTCGAGTTCGACGATAGTCCACGATATCTCGACTTTTACCATTAACCAAGTTTGATGACCGTTAGATCTTCGCCATAGGTGCTTTTACACCTAGGGTGAATGATACTAATCGTTCTTGACGATGCCATCGAGTCTTGAGGAGGAAACGATCGGTTCCGCGCGACATGTACCGCGGATAATTGCTCAGCTCGAGAGAGTACGACAGTTTATGATTGCATTAGGAAAAGGAAAAGGGCAGGAAGGCTAAGGATTTTTCGGCGGTTTTCGATCTATGAATGGACGTATACGGGAGACCTCGATTAATCTAGTTGCTCTGTCCACAGATGATGCTATGACTTATATCGTGAGTGATATGTCATGTTTGTGATACTATATAGATCGTCGCAGTGCATTGTGCTAGACTACAATATAGTGACTTGTCGTGTCTTGCAAAACACTGTGCATTCTAAATACTAACAATGTTGGAATCCTTGCGATCTCTACTGCGCATAACGATGAAATGTCGTCACTGGCTCTACCCTTGCATCGCTGAGAGTATCTTCAATATTACTATGGTCTTCAACAATAGGTAGTTATACTCTCCATCCCTACGAAGGCGACTATCGGGCGCTAACGACGGGTTTCAAAGCAGGTCCCCCATACCAAGCCTCGAACAGGACTAAACATATTTCGGGAGTACGAATGATTGCTGCTCATACATTCGATTCCCCGATTGATCTCAAGATCCCAGCCTCCTCGCGCGCCCAGCTCCGAACGACTCTTCGACCAACAAACTCTTCTCCCCGGTCGTCTTCGGGAACATGCTTAAGGCGAGACGCAAGATTCAATACCAGTACCCCACGGCCTCGAGAATGCTTCACGATAAATCTACTGCGTCTACCCACCGCGCAGACTCGGAACAACAAAGGCTTTTACGAAGGCACGCAAGGTTAGCTAACTAACACCTGACTTAACACACGCGACGTCATCAAAGTTCGATAGCTATCCGTCTTGTTCTACCGAGAATGACAAGCTCTTCGCGTCGGGACCACATCAACGAATTACGTTTCGAAATCATAACTGCATCTCCTTACCCTCTCCCCACAGGTATGGCTGGCGCTACTATCGAAGCTAGGAGAGCGATCTGCGTAATTTTGGCCTCCTCGCACCAACATGGTTCATTTCCCTCCAATCTTGCAGCGTCAGAAGATACTTTCGAAGGTTTCTCGCTGTGAATATTCCCTACAGCCACTACTGATACTGATATTGACGAACACGACTGCAGCAAGCTACTATTTGCCATACGTAACGCCGCCGTATCCGAGATAGAAAGAGGAGCCCACCGAGCAGCGAGCCCTAATAGACCGCGCAGAGCGAAAGCCCTATGAATGCATGAATCGAGTAAGACCGTTCGTAAGCATCATTTGAGTCCGTATCGAATCCCCCATAGTTCCGACACCTACCCATAGTGTTACGAATCGTGGCTTACGGCCTGAAAAAGAGACCTGGTGAGGGGATTACCTGATCGAGACTAGTGTAACGGGCCCCAGGATCACGTGACGAGAACTGGTGATAACCCTGAGCCCCCTCGAGCCCCGGGGCTCACAGGGGCTCGGAGCCCCCTCGAGCCCCAGGGCTCAGGGGGGCTCACCATATTTCGTATTTAGTATATATAGACTGGCTAGAACCCACTGCTCAAGGGAGAGAGTTCGCCAGTAGTCAACTTAAGCTTATATCACTCTTTTGAATATAAGGGCTATTCTGGCCTGACGACCCCTAGTATCATTTGAATCTCTACGTTCGTACCTGTTATCCTAAAACCAAGACCTCAAGGACCACCGGTCGTTACACATAGGTCCCTACCGTACACCTATACGCCAAGGGATAACCCACCGATTCATCCAAAACCACTAGAGTATAATAAGGATGGCCGCCCGAAGCCGGTACCCTTTCCACGGACCGAAGACTTCGCTCCTTAGACTTCGCTCCTTAAATTTCGCATAAAATAGAGCACCGATCATTCGTACCTTGTCTATCGCCTTATTATTAGCAACAGAATATACTCAAAATCAACCACTTGGATATCACGACGGTAGCTACTGAGTCTCAACAAGCTACGCGCCGCCTAGCCCAACGAAGAGAGGCTTGGTAGAGATATCAGTATTTCCACGGCTGCCCCGATAGTAACACCACGCCATGCGTACGCTCACTGGAGGAGTTGGCCAGAACCATCCCAATAGCATCATATACAGTACTAGAGGAGGTTTGTAGGGGATCCATCACATTGTACTCCTAGCGTAGCAACGATAAATCTACGAAATTCTACAGGCGGTGATTTTCGACCCTTATTACGGCGTTAGATATACAGGCTAACACTACCATCTACGCAGTCAGTTACCCGATGGCAGCCCAGTACCTAGCAAGTTACCAGACTACATCAAGACGCCACAACCGCCGTATACTTATATGTAGGTTTCGCTAGAATCTCCGTAATACCGATCGAGAGGGTTACACGACAGCATACACGATGTTAATTCTATTCTCCAGGCAATATGTACGGGCGGATAACCTTACTAATGTATATCAAATAGACGGTAGCCTATGAGTAAGATCCAAACAAAGGCATTATATGGAGGCATCGGCCCCCCGCTGGTAACCGATGGTACGAATTACATTTAGGATGGCCGTCGACGCTTGACTCTGTCCATTAGATTTCTCTCTTTATTATAGACGTTGCGGGCGCGTTGATGGTCGGCTATATGATATTTTCACTGTTACATTCCGCTAGCCCACGGCTACTGAGCATGGTTTATATCATCGCCAGCTCTGATGTACATCCCGTATGTCTGTAGATAGGCCATCTCCGATTCTACGTCAAGAATATGCACCCGACCTCTAACTAACACCTTACTTCAACTGCGAAATGCCTCCCAAACCAATATGCCCATAGGTCCCTTCTTGCTCGACATGAATCTTTCGACTGCAACTTGTGGTCTAAGACAGGTTACACTACAGATCAGCATGGGAACCTGATACAGGTGGCCGGGGTTGATTTCCTTTTCCGTCGATTTCTTGTAGCTTTCCACCAATCAGCAGTTGATGCTGTCTCGGATGACCCACTCCGGCCCGATCCGCGACTTCGGACCAGAGATTAGATTAGATCTATTCAGGTGGGCTTGGCACGTAACGGTGGCTCTCCTAGACAGTCTGAGGCGCTCACAATCACATCCTAGAGTATGAAGTCATACGGATGGTATATTGCTTATGATATGAACACTTATAGGGGAGGATGTACTCGATAGCAGTCATAACTGATTAGATAGTATACACACATATGTCCCTACATACAGTCAGTCCAGTGGGTCCAGGTACATAATAAAAGTGTACGTTATACGGTACTAACACCTCTTAATGAGCCTCTTCGGCAAACAAATAGAAGAGATAGAGGCCGATTATTCTCTGTTTCGTTGAACCATAACAGAATCAGACTTGGCTTCTTTAGTGCCTGCTTAATCAGGGCCTAGCATAGAGCTATTCACTCACTTGCTACCATACTTGAGATCACTAGGGTTCTGGATGGTCTCTAATCTTTACAAGCTAACTACGAGCCCGAAGGCAAACAACGTCAACGTATAGACCTAAAAAAAAAAATGTCCGTACATACCTAGGTACGGCATATATTCAATCCATAGTCCCACAGCCCATGATATCCATTGGCTAAATGTGCAAAACCCCTTATATGGCTCAACGTTAAACACACTGAAGCAATCTAATGGGTTTATAATTGGGTATAGTTATCAACAATGAGTATAATAAGTATCATCTTAACCTACTGTTGATCTGTGTATGACAGTAACTGAAGATCATGTTCCCCATACGGCCCAAGGGCTCCCAGTTTATACGATGCTACCTAGTAATACCGCTGGATGATGATCATTGGTTTCGGCAAGCTTCATAGATATACTCTTCCGTATATACGTACACATAGGAGTGCATGTGAGCTATAGTGTATTAGGTCATTAGGAGTACCTACGCTAGCTCTGTAAGTGACAATGCACAACACACAGTGCTCAATGGTCGGTGACACCAGGCTGCTTGCTATATAACCGGAGTCCGACCCCCGCCTCTTTCCATCTTTCTCCTGATCTTCGTCCCAGAGCAACAATCCCAACAAGCCGTACAACTTCAATCCTTTCGACTTCTTCCACAACGTGGACTCCTCATCATATCACGAGCCTTGGAATCAAGTCTTGCAACATGGGTAGAACAACCTCATTACCTGATCTTAAGTCGACTGCACAGCGTCGCCGCTCAGATGCGCGAGTAGCCAACGCATCTGCTAGCCGTGCTGATGCATCACCGTCCCCCTCTCCCTCGGTCGGAACTCCTGCTGGCCCCTCCGCCGAGAATCAGGAATCACCGAGCCAGCAGCAATGGGGACACATTCCCCCCAACTCCGAGCAGCTAAAGGCCAATGGCCGATGTCAAGGCCGCCATCTTGTGCCATGGACTAGTGAGTATAGCTTTTGGGTAACATGCCGAATTAATTCTTGCTAACGTATTCTATCTAGGGCCTAGAATGGCAGAGAAGGCATTGATGGCACTCGTCTATGAGTTGTCGGTTCGAGGAGTCCCGATTCCTTTCAACGAGGCCGCCCACCGACTACAGCCCGGATCGTCTGGCTCCTCTTTCCAGCAATATCTCGGGCGTACGCGCAACACGCTCATTGCTGAGGGCCATATGGTACCACCACCTTTCGGAAAGGCTGTTGGTCCGACCATTCGTGGATATGTCCGAGAGTTCCCAAACGATCCCAACAAGCTTACCCAGGCTCGTTCACTTGGATGGGGGGAGCAATTCGAACACTCCAAATACAACCTAGTTGACGCTGTGAACTTGGTCCACGGTGGCAAGGGTCGACAGCCCTCCCAGGTCGACTTGGGCGATCCATCAAGTAGTGCGGTTGCCCCTGACCAGGGATTCGGCAGTAGTTCAGGATCGGGATCTCAGCCTGGTGATGAATTCGGCACGGAAGAAGAGCGCAATGCTGACTTCGTTGCTAAAATTTGCCAGCTTGTTTCTGAATACCAACCCCAGTCTCGGGTCGCGCAGCCTCAGCCTCAGTCTGCGCAGCCCTCTACTGCCGACGGCCCGGAACCCGCCGCCGATGGTAGTCCTTCGCATCATTAGGATGGCGCGTTGGACGCGTTCCACGGTGGTAGGTCACAGGTCGCCCAGCCTCCGGATCATGGATATCAGGCCAGTCCCACTAGTATCGATCAATGTCAGTACGTACACCAAGGCAGAGGTCCGTCGGGGGGAGCCTTGCGGAACGGCCCAGGCGGCACCAGCGTCATGGGCTATAACGACATGTCTCAATACCACATCCCCATTACTCCGGGCGGAACTCAATCATTCACCAGCAGCAATATGGCGATTAATAGTGCACCTCAGCTTATTCCCAACGCGATACCTGGAATGGACCAGCTGGGTGCCGACGCATTTCATGGCGGGGTTATAAACAACCTACCACTTCGCCAGGCTCCCATGAACCTCAATTTCGGGCACAACGTCACCGATTTCGTACAGCACAGTCCGACCTACGGCCATCCTAATGTTATCAATAATTTCCAATCAAGCGGCAGGAGCCATTTCCAGATCAACAGCACCATCGTTCCCCAGCAGAGCGACGTCAACGGTATTCAGCAGAGTGACGTCGATGATGCACAGCAAGACAACGTCGACAACTTCCTAAACTTCGAGAATGACTTCCCGGGATCTAATGGCAACGGAACGGAAGGCTCTGGGTAAAGTGAAAAGGCGACTAGGTTTCTGGCGGTTTGGTCGTCTGGAGTTTCGATGTTCTGAAGGTTCTAGGAGTAATGAATGGTACTCGCCCCACAACCTTCTATGATACCTGGTAGAAGGCGTTCGTCGTACAAAAGCATAGGCTAGTAGCATATCTTCAGGATCCTCGCGATGTAGTTCTGATAGGTAGCCTAGCATTGCAAATTAATTCTTATAAAACCCATTGTCGTTGATTCGTGTGACGTATGTCATGAGATGGGTCGATTCAAATTGTCCACCTTGTCTAAAGTTAGGCAAACTGTTCGTAGGTTCTCGTCTATATCATCTGCATGTGACACTAAACTTAGCCATATGTACTATTTCTTTATATATAACAGTAAGTTTTTGAACATATACAGGCGAAACTTTTACCCATTCCCTGAATGAGCTTTACGACGTCAGGCAAGTTAACATGCTGCCCAGCTTCTTCAACACAACAGCTTGCTTCTCAGCCGGCGCCGTCGTCTTATCCGTCGCATCTCCCACACTGACGGAAATCTGGCAACCGCCAGCGTCAATAACGCTGGATTCCGTGGGCAGGCGGTCGGTACCGCAGGTCTCCACATCGTGCTCGGAGAAAAGGCCGGGGTTGACTCGGCTCAGAACCCACTTAAACTGGGAAGGATCGGTGCAGGCGCCTTCCGCCTTGGGGAAGTTGACGTTTAGGTAGACGTCCTCGGGGAGATACGGCTTGCCGGAGGCTAAGACCGCGTTCGTCAGCTGCGTTGCAAGTTGCGCGTACACGGTGCTGCGTCCTTCGACAGCCGCGTCGAACGCGAGTCTGCCGTCGGAGGCGCCGGAGAAAGCGAGGGCCGGAATGCCGACTTCGTGGCTGGCGTAGGCGGCGGCGCCGACAGTGCCGGAGAACTGGACCTCGAGGAAGAGGTTGCTTCCGACGTTGGGTCCCGCGACCACGAGGTCGGCGGTTTGTCCGTTCCAGAACTGAGGCGCGATAGTGTCAAGTCCGTAGCGGACGGACGTAACCGGGAATGAGTTCACCCAGTTCAATCGTGTGTTAGTCGCATTAGTGCCGATAGGGCCGCTGTTCGCGGGACAGCTATTATATATGCAGGGAGAAGAGCGCGGGGACGGCTCCACGTCGGTTGATCCTAGTAGAGAATTAGCTTTGCTGTGACGAGATCTACATATGTAGATATATGAGATAAATGTTACCTGAACCGGACTTGTTCTCGGCGGGAGCCGACAGAACAACGTCGTGGCCGGCTTCGTTGAGCGCGGCGTTCAGAGATCGGATGTACTGCTCAGCCCAGCCATCATCGTTCGATTGAAGGATCCTCGCACCGTTTGCGCCCAGAATGGCCAATGTTGACAAGATGAATTGGGTGCGCATATTTGCGATGAGGTTTGACAATGATGAGCTGAGGGATGGATGGATGGCTGATAACCTCTTATCTGATGGACCCCAACATGATGGCGCACAGATTCTTTATATACACTGTTTATTACATCTTCATTGAGTCAAGACGGATTGAGAAAGTCGTCCCGTTGGCAGCCAGCCCCTGATACCCCCGGACCTTCATTGAAATAAAATAACCAATCATAGCCCCTGAATGGATGGCTATGCCGAACATTGAAACTTCAGAACTGGGGTCAGGCGGATTGCCGAGCTTCTAGCGCCCGGTTTTCTGTGGAATCAGCCACAGTTCGCAACCAATACCGTTATGCACGTGGGGTCTGCCGGCCGCCACAGATCTGCTGCAGTTATTTGAGGCCACCAAAAACAAACACCCCTACCGAGGGCTTACCAAGGCATTCCAGGACATACCAGCCCAGCACGGCAGGTCCAATAATCGCCAAGCTGTCCCTATTGCCATCGGCGAAACCCGTCCGCTGTTTGCCTTGAAACCCAATCCTTCCTAGGGGAGTGTATCGCAATGCTATGATCTATTACGGATTGACTATTCTTAGGACTTTACAATAGGCAGTTCCGAATGCTAAACGATTTTCGATCGAGATGTCATCTTAGATGAGATCTTGGATGATAGGCTGGTGAAGTGGGTTCCCATGCGTCTTTCCGAGACATACATAGACTAAACCGGATTCGTCACCTTCTGAATATGGTAAGTGTCACAAAAATAGCATTTTGGCGACCGAGACGGTGAAGATGGCCACTCGATTGAGATTATTGAGGAACGTGCTAAAAATTCTGGCAACATTCTAGAAGGCGATACTCCTCTCTTCCGCGCCGCTACGGGATGAAATACCAAGGCACAACTCGCAGTCAATATGTTTCCACAGCTCACCGGCCTCGTATTGATACGATAGAAGCGAATGACAAACACGGAAATTGCTCCGAAATCCAACAAGCACTGATTAACTAATAACAGAAGGCTACGAGAAATTTAACCCAGCAAGCAGCACGTGTCAAGTAATCGAACACGAAAATTCACTCTTGGCCTCTTGTTTTCTTATGAGAAAGCGGTTATGGAAGGTTGATTGCGACCCGTGTCATTTAAATCGACCTCCTATTCTCCCCGACGCTGCTCTCTGACGTCATCGCCGTCCCTTGCTGGACTCTTGTATCCATTCGGGTTTGGGACGCGAGAGATACCAGACTGTCGGGCCTTGGTGTTGATCGAAAATGCGATCTGAGGATAATAAGATATAGGTCAACTGAGTTGTTCCAAGTCGAACGCCACCAAGTAGGACACAGGCTTGGTACTTGCTGCCGGAGCCACCCCGGCCCCCTAGTACAGGAACAGGCATTTTTCGTACCTCCAAAAACCTTAAGGGGACCACTAAGTTACATTATAGATCTACTATATTGCGACTTCGACTGAAAGACGATTCATTTCATTAAGTTCGAAAAAGCCCACGATATGCATCCCCAATGCCGATCCAAGGCAGTCCATATGCAGGCTCGGGTCATGTTGGTGGAAATGGCATAAGTCCACTCTCACAACAACCATAAGTAACCTCCAGGGACTTAGGGCGTCAACATGGTTATATAACCGGGTCTAACTTCGTAATATATCAACATACGCACTTCTCACGCTTCCCAGTGCAGTCCGGGATTGAGAGCGCTCGCTCCACTCTAGAAAGGCTAACTAAGTCTCGACAGCCTCTTGTGGTGTCATATGCTATTTCTAAGGATTAGAATGAGGAGTTTACCAGCACATGACTTAAACCTTCTCTCGTCTATGGTCTGATCCGGTCCCGAAGATATTACGCATCTTGGCGACTATCGACAGGTTCTCTACTCCGAACCGAGAAATCATCCGGGATCAACGCCGCCATAGCCCGGATCGGCCATAAGTCCATCGGCGGATGGACGCTTAGGATACGCGTTTCGAATATGCCCCGAGGATGGCTGACGCTTATGAAAAGCAGCATGACGGGACTACCATGAAAACGAAGAAGTTAGCTATGTCCAAGCGCTACGCACGATATGAGACAATCTTACACTATGGCTATTTTTAGCTGCGTAGTGGTAACATAGCATCAGTGACCGGTGCGTCAATTGCCTATTACCGCTTCCCCCATACTGGAAGAAGTCGTTCACGCGAAGCGGCAACCTTCCACCAATATGCGCTGTATTACTTCGAGATGCCCTAGGGGCGCACGAACTTTGGCAAAAAGACTAAAGGTATAGGTACGTGGAAAACATGATGGATCGTGGAGCTGGTAGAATCAGATTTAGTGATATTAGACGAGGGAATATTTCCACCATCCCCTATGACGTAGGAAAAAGTGAACAAGTTGGATTCGAACTTTCGTTGCTTGAAGAAGTTCTACAGTAGGAGCCGAAGAAGAAAAATGACGAGTCCAATTATTGAATCTTACATGGATAAGACAAGGCAATATATTGATGACGCTATTTGAGAAGATCCCCCGTCCTCGAAAAATATGTTCACTTCTTGAGCTGAGCCAAATGAGGCTTGAGCTGAGGTGGGCTAAGTGGCGTCAGCAAGGTGTGATAGGACAACGGATCAAGATGTTGAAGTGGATATAAGTAGCGCTGATATAAGTGGGAAATGAACCCCTGAATATATATTTAGGTCTATTTGGGAATGGTGACTTCAATTTTGTCTGTTACTTAAATAGCGGCATCCCGCCATAACCCAAGATAGTGCGATCCTGCGAAGGTTAAATTTCACGACATTTCGCGGTTGTGGTAGTATATATCTGTGACGTCCGTCAACCAACCGTCGATTTGCCCGGGCCGGAAGAAATACAATGTCGGCGGAACTGATAAACAATATCATCACACAAGGGCAGCGCCTTGCCACACACAGTTGGGAGTATGGCACGTTCGCCGAGGCACTGCTAGAGTGGTATAACCCGGACGCGTCAGTATTTGGGAAGAACCCATTCCCGGACGGCAAGATACCAGTCTTACAGGTTGACGAAACTCGCTCGTTATCGTACGTGCAACCTCATATTTCGACCACTTCCAACACCCTCGTCAATGGGGATGGTATGTATTCAGATGGTTACAGACACATACCATTTCATGATGAACTAACTAGCCGTAGGTGCCGCCGGTGACCCGGCCTCTCTCGGCGTCTCCGCAATCCTGATCGGCCAGACCCAATCCGATTTTCTGTCCGCAGCCGACCGTCAAGTTCAACATCTACTCAATGACGTCCCGCGATGGTCCAACGGTGCCATCAGCCATAGAGAATCAGTTGCCGAGCTGTGGGCTGACTTCACCTACATGGCGCCGCCAACACTAGCGTATTGGGCAATTCAGACTAAAGACGTGGACCTCCTGAGCCAGGCCATCCAGCAGTGCGCCCTGTACCGAGATGTGCTAGGCGTCCCCTCGAATGCTGAAAGCGCCGCTGGTCTCTGGCACCATATCATCGGCCCGCAGAGCCAGGACCCCGGTATCTGGAGCACGGGTAACGCATGGGCTGCCGCCGGAATGAGCCGCGTGTTGGCGACAGCGAAGAAATCGCAATTTGCCAACGATGGCAAAGTGAAAGACGGGATGGGGAAACTTACAAGTATCATTCGCGCCATTCTAGACGGCGCGATAGCACGCGACGAGGCCGAACCCAATGAGCCGCTGCTGCGCAACTATCTCAACGATACTACCTGGTTCGGCGAGCTATCCGGTACGACACTGCTGACGGCAACTGCATATCGCATGGCGAGGCTTCAACCCTCGGACTTCGGAAGCAAGTATACGTCGTGGGCGGATAGCAAGAGACAGGCCATAACCCAAAGAATAAGCAGCGACGGCTTACTCTCGCCCGTGATCAACCCCCTAAACTGGAACGACAGGACGCCAGGCAAGGAATCTCCTGAAGCGCAAAGTTTTGCTGTTCTGATGTTTGCCGCTTATCGAGACTTTTCTGCCGTTTCGCGCCGGTGTCAAACAGAAACTGAAAACGTGTGTGATTAGATTTCCTTCATCGGATTAGGTTATCTACCTATATATTGGATGCCCGGCTCGAGGAGGCGTGCTTAGCTAGACGCTCCCGAGAGGATAGCTCAGTATCTTAGACAGGGGCTCGGCAACAGCGGAGCACATCTTAAATCTGTTATAAGTTATATTTCTTGTATATATTGCGTCAAAACATACTGAAACCGCATTTATATATTGTCAGACAATACCCTTCGCTCGTTAAATAGCAGCGGTGATTGTCGGTTGCTTTCCCCCTTTCGTTTCTCATTGACGTCCTTATTAGACATCACTCGTCACAATAGAAATTATCGGCCGTAACGCTGAGACCTAGTCCATTATATCGCGGTTTCTGGGGGTAAGGGCACAGAATGCCTTCGTAGCTTGTCCCATTCTGCGGAACAGTTGAAGCAACGAGCCTGTCAGGGGCAACACCAGATTCAACCCATTCAACTAGTGCATCAAAAATACCCGCGGGGTAATATCCTCCATAGCCCGAGAAGCAGTGAGCAAGCCCTGGTGCTTCAAAAACGCGATAATAGTCATAAACGCTCTTGTCTCTGGCTTTGACCTTGTCGAAGAAATCTCTCGTCGAATCTGGGGGGATAATACCATCGGCCTGCAACATATGGTCAGTTATAATACGCGAAAGCAAGTAGTGAGAGGACTCACCAAGCCATGGTACGTCATCATCTTCCCACCGGCCTCCCGGAAAGCATCGAGATTAGGTTCGACGTTGAGTATTGACGCGTACTCCTTCATCGAGGCCTGGAATATATCTTGGAGATCTGCAACTGTCACAGTTGTGACATCAAAGGTAGGGTCTTTCTTGACTAGGAGGGTTATCCACTGCACAATAAGCTCCGATGGCGAGCCCACGCAAGTGCCATCTGGCGAGCATTTCGTCGTGGCAATTGACGGGTTGGTTCCTACTTCGGTAACCAGATCAATCAGTCTCGTTCCTCTCTTGAGCCCCCACCAGAGGAATTCACCGTCTGGTGTTTTAGCACCGGTCCAAGTCGCTTCCGAAACTTTGACTGCAGCTTCCGAGATGTGCACAACTTCGGGGGTTCCGGTATCGTTACAATTAACGGGGTTGCCGACAAGAGAATATGGGTCGAATTGACAGGCATCCGGGTCGGAGACTACACCATCAGTGAGACCGTCCTGGCCGTCACAGTGTTTAATGAAGGCGTCAGTAATCGCGAGAATTTCACAATTCTTTGGATACTGCTTCATCTCATTCATGATGACCTGTGGCCAAAGTTCAGCCCCTCCAATTCCCGCAAAGTCCAATGCGGGAGCTGAAGCCGCAATGCCGTCAAAGGCGGTAGGATACTTCTCCGCAAGCTTCATCCCCTGCCGACCACCCTGCGAGCAGCCAGTCCAATAGGAGTATGCTGGTGGTTTGCCGTAGTAGCTCTCCGTAACTGCTTTTCCAATTATAGATAATTCGTTGAGAGAAGTAGAACCAAAGTTTTCCAATAATTGAGTATTGACATTTCCAGGGCTCTGCAATACCCAATCTCCGGGGTCGAGTGAAGCATGGCCGGCATCAGTAGTTGCGGAAGAGTATCCCTCGGCGACGGCTCCGAGCATAGTATAGTATGATATCGGGAAATTCACGCCTCCGGCGGTGTATCCTCCCCCGCCAGCGGCTTGCATCCTACCATTCCAGCCATCGGTTGGGAGGAACACATCCACGGTGATATTATCGGTCTTTCCAGTGTGGGTATAGTGAGTCGTTACGTGACAATAGCTAACTCCCTTAACGTCGAGGGCTCCATGGTTTACGTATAGACATTCGGGAATTTGAGTCGTCACATTAGACACCAGCACAGCGCTGAGTGAGGTGAATTGGACGTCGGGCACGCTTGGATATGGTATTTGTGAAGGGGTACACATGATGAAAGAGGTTTGTGTTCATGATTTTCATCAAGATGGCTCGGTTTCTCACCGGGGAAGGCAGCATACTTAAGTCTCCAAATGTCTCTCACGGATTATAAACTACCGGTATTGCATACACTAGTTGCGGTGAGTGAATATACACCTCCTTGTATCCACGGACCTGCTGGGGTAGCAACCTTGGAACCATCCATCCTACACATCTTGGCTCCGGGGTTTATACAGCTCTATCGGGGTATGCCGTATTATTAATGAACACCACATCCTTCGGAATTGAATACGGTGAATGTGTCATATGCCGCTACGGATCATTCTGCAGCACTCGGGGCTATGCCGAAAGTCCTTGTAGAACGCCGAAATCTCCGGCGAACCCCTCACGGATCGAAGTCCATAACAGTTTCCCAGGCAAACATTCGTAAATAGGTCTATCTGCTTTAGAATCCGGCTGCGCTTATAGCAAAGAAGATTGATAGTGAAACCATCGCTAGAATTTTGATTGTTTCATCAGATACCGGTGCGGAGAGTTGAGATTAGAGTGGCCGGACTCTCGGGAGCGTAACAGAAGAATATGCCTTATCTCCGTGCTGATGTAGTACCGTAAGCGGGTACATGTGGGTGAAAATATAACCATTAATAGCCTAGCCTTATGCAAAACTGGCAGCACCTAACCTAGGCAAACACGACGCGCATAAGATGATCCGATGTTAACGACACCACGGCAGTATAGCTCGTTATACGAATACGCGCAGTAGAGCGTATAGACATAAAGTCCAATTCCGTATGCAAGGAGAACAGGCAACTATGTCTGGCGCGTCGTCACGCAGATCTGCCTGTGATCGGTGTAAAGGGCAGAAGCAAAGATGCCTAAGGGAACTGGGAAGGATTCGCTGTGACCGATGTACACGAGCAGATGCTGAATGTACGATCACTCCAACCCCGGGCATGCGCAACCCTTTTGGAGACGATGCTATATCTAGACCCCATAAACGACCGCGACAGAATGATTGGCAACGGCCTACTGATGCTGGTGTTGGTACTGAGCAGACCATCGATGCCTTTCTGGGTACCACTTTTGCAAACCCAGACAGTGCGCAAAACTCGATGATTTTCCCTCCTGGGGCGAGCGAGTTTTGGGGCTCTCCTGTGCATGGGTTGATGTTAAGCGACAACCTGAACGGCTACTTTACTTCGTCGGTAGTTAATACACCGAATCAGGTTAACGCGCACATCAATAATGAGTCGGAGGTAGCCCATATAGCTACATCTCAATCTAATGCTTCTTCAGGAGAAACGATAAGCTCCCAGGCTCCGGAGGATAGTAGAGACGATGCTATACCGTCTCCTTCGGAGGGCGTCGTAGCCGCCCAGGATCAGGTTGCTCAAGTCGATGACAATGCTTTGGGGGATACTCATGCGCAACGGCTTTCTAGAATAAATCTTGATTTGGTCACCCTATTGGGCCGTATTGACCAAGGCTCGCCAAGAATCTCTCTCGATACGCTCATGAGGCCACCTGAAGGCTCCGACAATTTCTCCCTGACCCCGATCTACGATGTGCTAAACAGCACGCGCGACTACATAGAAGTCCTATCTACACTTTCAGGGAAGAATGACGTCTCAGCGATCACATTGTCGCCAAGCGCGACCCGTCCAGGAAGGTCAGGGCCGAATGCGAATACGAATAGCAACAGGAGAGTCTCGGGGGTCCGAGGCCGTAGCTCTTTGCTGTCGCCGGAATACAACCATGCAACGGCAAACCCACCGCTTGTACTCGCAACGGGCTGTGAACCCAAACCCAACTTGGATGCTGCGACGCTTTTACAGGTCCTCACATCCTACATATACATAGCTCAATTATACCTGATCATATTTGCTCACGCCTATGAGGATCTCTTGGAGCTCTCCGGCACCGATGAGCCATACCTGTGTCCCGTCCCCGGGGTCGGCTTTAGCGATTTCCCTCTCCGTAAGTCCTCATGTCTGATTTTTAATATGCGCGTAGCGATACTGATATGATAGCAGAGTCTGGTAATCTCCAAGCCACGATGTTCATCCAAGTTGTTAATAATCTATTCGAGAGGATGGAGAGCTTGCTTGGAATACCAAGACAGTTTCAAATCGGCATACGCGGAACCGACACCGCTGGTCTTCTGAGCGAAGAAGAACTTACCGGAATCTTCAAAATGATGGCCTTGAAGGAGGAGGTTGTGCGCCAACCAGACCGTGGAAAAGGGGGCATCAGTGCGCTACGCCAGTATATCGACAGAACAAAGCGTCTATTGCGGGAGAACATAGCACCCTAGAGGGCGTTGAACGGACCTAAAGACCTGATCCGCATACATTATGGCAAGCATCTGGTATTCCTCATGAGATAATGACTTATAATACCTGCCCAGTACCTCCTATAAGAACCGACGTCCAGACTTAATAAATAGCATACCCAAGGAAGTCGCCATGCAATTTAATATTGGCAATGCGGGACGGCCGCGTCCGTTGACGTTGACGTTACCCGACCCGTCCCGGGTTCTACCTTCCCTAACCACTTACATGATTCTTACCCCGTATACCAATCAATCACCGGGCTGTCCCTCCCCTATCTTAGGCCTGGCCGTAAACCTTTCGCCGATGGTAACCCGAGCTTAGCCATTCACCAATTTATTCATTCTCGGTGTTCCTCGTTCAAATTTTACATATCAAACAACTGGTCGTGGGTACTCGCAAACAGTGGCTTTCGAGGCGCCGGAAGTTGTAGGTGTATTACTCGATTGACGAAATACCCGCTCACCAAGCTTAATCAGTATTGAGTGTGAGAAAATGTGGTATATTAACGTGACGAAAACAACATCCCGCAACTCTAATCGTCGTCTGATTCAGTATATGATATCCCTAGGGAATCCCTCAACTCCTTCCTCCACTGGCGAACAGGCTTTTGCCCCTCCCGTAGCTCTGAATAGTGTCTCCTGAGTACTATTGGAAGCTTCTCGACATCTACGTACCCGTCATCATCTACGTACTCCTCCATATACGCAATCATAGCCATAGCGAATGACCCAATTCTTGTCCCTGAATCGCGTGCGAACAAGCGGATGGAGGCTTCCAGTAAGACATGGGATTTGGGCGCGACGACTAAATCGCCCTGCGGGAGTGGGATGACGCCCGATGCACGGCCTGGCCGCCAAGGTGGAAGAACCGACTTATCGGATGCTAGTACGAAATGCTCAGACAGTGTGCGCTCGCTGGGAGATGACAACTTCTTGTCTAGTCGAGGTAAAAACCAAAGTGTCTCGGACTGCACGTAGAGACCGACTGTGACTTCTGATCCTTTCAGATGGTAGTGGACTCCCGGTGGCGGGGTGGGTCGTGTTGCCGAACTACAGTGGCAGTTTTCCTGGTCACTACACGACTCGAGGTAGGAAAGTTGAGATAGGTGTTCGTAGCTGATCATCAAGCTCTCGTCGGGAATAACAAAATCGATTGACTAATATTCATTAGTTTGGCTATGCAGGCAATTTCTTGGGGGCAATGTACTGACTCCGATGATTGAAGGGACGCCATGGAGGTTGAGAAGGCAGTGGCCCCAGAGAACACAGGGGATCTCAGCGGAGTTGATACACTGCGCAATAGAAGCTATATACGACTGCCAACGATCCGCCATTCTGTGCCGAAAAAAATTGATAAGTTGAGGCGAATTTATACATGGTAGGGGATTGGAAATCTGGAGATTTATAAGTGATATTGGAAGTCAGGAGTTAGAAACACTGGGCTTTGTCATGTTTGTTGTTGGTCAGGTTGTACTCGGTTTAGGGAGGTACCTGGGTACTTAATTTTGCCCCGCGTCGAGACAATTATTCCAAACTACTAGGTACTACACTGCATTTTACCAACAAACAATGGCGGCCGCAGAGAATTTTACCTCTTTCGCAGCCTTACCGCCAGAATTGCGATTCCAAATCTGGACGGAAGCACTTATGTCGGGGTCGGTATGGGCTGTGATCCGTAAGAAGCGCGGTAAAGGTGATTGTGGCGCGGCACTGGTGAATCGCTGGCCGTTCAGTATGGCCTTTGTTGGTTCACCACTACACCTCGTCGGTTTGTCTTGCAGGGAGGCTCGGCGGTTAATGGAAGAGACATTTCTTCGGCCTCTTAGAGGACCGAACAGCACTAAAGGGAGTCCTGGCACCTACTGGGTTAATTTAAAAACCACTGTTGTTGCTCTAGGCCATCCATCAGACTCCTTGACAGTATTGGCTAGGTTTGGCGCCGATGAGTTATCTCGATTCCGACATGTTGCACTGGGCTGACAAACTTGGGGTATGCTTGCTCGGACTTGTATACGGCTCGCAGATTCATGTCCTGACCTTCGTACCATCGTCATCCAACGGGTAGAACCCGATGCTGTGGACACGCTCGTCATGCAGTTAGACACGGCGATGGCTGCCTACTATGCTTCCCTTCCCCAATACGAAGGTCTGAGCTCGGTGACGAGGAAATAGATACCACATATCTACGCAATTCACTATCACAATACTTTGGTGATTCGCTTCCGAGGTTACACCTCCTTTCTCCAAACCCTATCGCATGCTCATAGAGCGAACACGGGTCGCGCAGTCGGGTCGCATACCTCCACACGATGTGTTCCAAGCCAGGATAATGGGTAAGGATATCACCAACCTCACTTCTATGCTTCACTAGCCCAGAGACCAGTATGGCGGCTATGTCTCTAGTTCATCTCCCCGTCACGGTACCGAGTATATCTAGGTCGCGGCTGCCGCCTCTGTGCGAAATGGTGTTCGATATCGGATTCAATTTGCAGCTAAACCATCATTATATTATTGCCCGATTCTATTGTACCAGGAATCAAACTCGCCTCAATCTAGCCGAATACGACTTCACGAAACCAGCTGGAAGTTGCTGCCGCCGAAGTTATTGGTGTTCTCAAGAGCGTAAAGCACTATTCCGAAGCCAGTATTGCTGTCATCGGTGACCTGGCTCTCTGGAAAAATATATTCCTGATGCCGGGACTGCTCAGGTATTTGCCGCCCCCTGTCTGCGTTTAACAGAAGCTCATATCTTATAGGATGTCGATCTTATCGTCAGCCTCGACAACGCACCGCAGGGGATGAAGCAAGAGCTTCTTGCAATCACAAATACCCCATTCGTCCAGCGTGCCCAGTTTTTCTATTATAAGACTCGTGATGGCTCTCTCATCCAGATAGACATATGTCAAGAGTGGCAGGTATGTGTCTTCGAATTTAGACTGGAGAGGGGGGAATGGCTCAAAATGCTAATGGTGTACTTGCTACCCAGTCTCCGTATATGCCCATTGCTGCCACCAAACTCAAAGACATCCCTGCTGGAGCTATTCCCTATATTTCTGCTGTCGATCTCATTGTGTTCAAGATCCATAGCTGCGGCTCACGGGCTCAGGTGACCAAGAAGCGCACTGATGCCACGGACGCAGAGAATCTGCTTCAAGTCGAGAGCGCAAAGGGGCCTGTGAGGCTCACGAGTGCCCAGCAGGCCATTGTCGAGCCTATCCTCGTAGATGTGGTAACGCATGGCACCAAGCCGGAGAGTTGGTGGAGAGAACGGCTTAGTCTCCCCGCGAAGACAGGCGCTCGCTAGGCTACAATTGAGATTACTAGATATGCGTCTTGCCTATGAGCCGAGCCGTCGGCCTGTATTATAGAATTGGAGTCAGCTTCGCATTGGTTTCTCGTGGTATCTTTGATAGATTACACACCTGTACAACACTAGAAGACTGATCACCGTGGTACCCAGATGATATTAATTCAGGCCCGGATTCAGAAGGATATTGGCTTGGGCTGCATATTCGTCCATTCTACGCTTTGTTAATGCACTCAGACTTCTATGACCTTTTCTTGATCGAATCCAGCTGCCTGGGAAAAATAATACCCCCGTTGGTTTGCGACCAACCTGAGCGGTTGTACACTAGCCCCACGGTCCATCTTGAAATCGCAGTTGAAATGCGTATGCCCAAATGCCCATACCTTCGTCTTCGGGCTTTTAAAGCAGAGCTCGTTAGACAAATCCGTAGAGAAAGCGCTTGTGATCGGACTTTGGATGTGTCGCGGGTCGACAGCTCGAAGATCATTCGAGGGGCTCCAGTGCGTTAAAATAGCAATCTGAACCTCAGTATGTTCCAAGGCAGAGACCTCGTGATTGAGCCATGCTAGATCACGTCTATGTGCCTCATTATGCGAGTCGACATCCCAGTCTTTAGTATGGAAAAAGTCGTTGAGTCCGAAACTCACAGCTTCGTGGCAATCTTGAGGTACATTAGAGAAAAGGCTACAACCGAGTACCACGATATTGCTGTCGGGCAGTCGGAAAGTTGTGCGGTCGAGCAGTACAAAGTCCCCCAATGAAGCATCCTCGCGAACGGCCTGTTCAAATGCGCGTAACGTCCTGAGGGTCTCAGGCCAGTCAGAATGATATGACTCGTGGTTTCCAGGGACAAAGAACACTATGCGAAATTGACGGAGCTGTTGAGTTAAGAAGGCTAAGCAGTCTTCCCTGTGTGATACTATATTTCCGATGTCGCCAAGCAATGCCAGATATGGTGCCTTGGCAGTGATTTCGAAAACGTCGTAGGCCTTCGGCGCCTCCAAGTGAAGGTCGGAGAGGACTTGAATTGACATTGCTAAGGCTTATCCGTTGTCATTAAGACGCTGAGAGGGATCGATGCGAGAAGTAAACTTGGGAGTGTAATTACATGTATTCTTAGGGTAGTTGGGATTGATCCTGGATATTTGGGCGGCCTGTGCATGCGCACAGCACACTAAATTTTAGGCGCCCACAGCAGTCCTCCAGGGGTAGGTCTCTCCCTAGCTACCTCAGCTGTTGGCGTTTACAGTGCTGGCCTCGCGTTATAAAAAACCTTGGAATTTATAAAGGCCGAATGTTCGTGGTAAAAAAAAAAAAAAACATTGGAATACCAATGGTTAATTCATCAATATGCTCCTATCCTTCTTTCTAAGCCCCTCTAACATATGGGTTACATTGACTTAGGGTTAGCTGTCTGACAAATCTTTTGGTGCAAGCAGTCAGTCATCCAGGTGAATATTCCCCCTTTTCGCCAACAGTAGAGTCAAATCAGGCATTGACACCTTCTTCTTTCTCAATCTCTTCTTTACTCGGGCTCCACTTGTCTTGAAGACTCTTATCTAGAGAGAGCTTGTAGACATCCTTGGGCCACCATTCACCCCAGCTTGTCAAGAAGATCTGATCAGGATCCTCAGGAAAGTCATCCCGTGTGAAAGCACGGTAAATACTTTGGGCACCTGATCATAGTATTAGATGCTTAGGGAGGCTCCGATGAGAGAAAAGGGGACTGACCTTCTGGGACGCTCTTGGCATCTGGATGATTCAATGGCATCGTGAAGGTATTAGCGAAGCCTCGTGGGAGGCCAGTACCAGGAATCAAACCAGGCGATACGGCGACGACGTGGCACTTGCCCTGAAGCTGTCGGCGCCACCAGTGAGCTCCAAGTAACTGGATGAACTTGGTGGCACTGTAGACACTTCGCTCCGTCTTGGAGCCTCCCTTAACATCGTTATCGAGTAAACCTGTACTTCGGTGTGAGTATAATATTTATCACGGAAAGAGAATGGGAAGATTAGCGTACTCGGGTCCTCCACGTTACGAACTGCCCCGGAGGAGACGACCACGATACGCGACTGCGACGCTTCCAGCTTCTCTCGAAGTAGGTGGATAAGATAATGCTGGGCTGGTGATGGACTTATTAGTACTAGCTGGAAGCTTACAAGGACCAAGACGATCTCTCACAAAGGTGGTTCACAATGTAGGCTTCGCTCCACTTAGAACCGTACGGACCAGGCGCGTCGGCGTTGTTGCTGATGGCAGCGTTGAGCATCAGATAATCGATCTTGTCTTGCCCAAGCTTTTCGAGAGTTTGCTGAGAAAAAGTCTTGACTGTTTTAAGATTTGACAACTCCAGTGGGAAGATAGTCAAGCTGTGCTTGTTGCTGTCGTACTTGAGCCCGTCGAAGGCTGCCTGGGCCGTCGCCGGGTTCCTAGCACCAAGAATGAACTTGTACGGCTGTGTCTGTTCAAGAAGCTGCTTTACAAGCTCAAATCCCTAGCAGAACATGATTATTAGAATGATCATATATAGTAGCCACTACTATTAGGGCTTTAGCTTACCAGACCCGAAGTGGCGCCCGTAGCCACAACAGTCTTTGCGATAGCTGCCATGATGATACGTTGGACTGTACAAGTACTAGATAGGTAGTTCAGAGTGAGCGCTTTGTGGTTTGAAGATATTGTGTCAATTCCTCTGTCCTTGAGTCTCTTATATACATCCCTTGCATGTATTAGACGGACGGCAATAGCTGCTAACACCGTGATAGTCCGCAATAGGCCGTCCTTGCCATTTCCTATTACTGGATCTGTTGTACAACGGAAGAGACACTGCTGACAAATGTAGCTAGATGTAGGCAATCAACGTCATCGAATATATGCCTTAACCATCTTAGTAATTATACGAGTAATCTTCCATCCCAAACACAGAATCATTCTTTACTTCACAACTTCTTCTGCCAACGATAGTTATATTGGTGTAGATATTGTCAAATAAGTCCCATGTAGATATAAGCCCGATCAGTAACAAATGTCAAATGGAGTCAAAGCACAACATTAAAGTCTAGAATTGCAACAATCGAGTTCCACGAATTTCTATGGAGTGGGAGCCGTGGTGCTGCTATACCCTTTCGGGCTAGCGTCAAGAAGCTTCGGGTTCTGGCCGATTCCTCCGTCATTGGATGATTAAATTTTTTGAAGTCTTCCCCAGAGTCTCCAAATTCAATCCTTTTACGCCCTCATCTGATCACCGCCAACAAGCTCTCTCTTCTTCCTCTTCCTTATATCCTGTGATCCCTGTGGTGGCATGTAATATTTCTTATTGCCTCTATTCAAATACACATATCCCACAGTCACAATGCAGCGTGCTCTCTCCTCCCGAGCGCGGGCCTCGGTCCTGTCCTCGGCTGCCGCTAACAAATACCGAGCTGGTGCAGGGCTTTCACAACAGCTTCGATTCGCACACAAGGTAAGTTGCATGGCCTCTGATGAGCTTTGCTCTCCGTTTATTGGGTCTCGCTGTCAATTCCTATGGTATACTAACTATCATTGTCGTAGGAGCTCAAGTTTGGCGTTGAAGGCCGGGCTTCTCTTCTTGCCGGTGTCGAGACCCTCGCTAAAGCCGTTGCCACCACACTTGGTCCTAAAGGCCGAAATGTGCTGATTGAGTCCAGCTACGGTTCCCCCAAGATCACAAAGGGTATGGAATCGGTTCAATTTACCTTAAATCGGCTAAGAATACTAACTTGAGACGTCTATAGATGGTGTCACCGTCGCAAAAGCTATCAGCTTACAAGACAAGTTCGAGAACCTCGGTGCCAGGTTATTACAAGATGTCGCTTCGAAGACGAACGAATCTGCCGGTGACGGTACCACCAGCGCCACCGTATTAGCCCGAGCTATCTTCTCAGAAACCGTCAAGAACGTCGCTGCCGGTTGCAACCCTATGGACCTGCGACGTGGTACCCAGGCCGCCGTTGATGCTGTTGTCGAATACCTCCAGAAGAACAAGCGGGATATTACAACCAGCGAAGAGGTTGCCCAGGTCGCCACCATCAGTGCTAACGGAGACACACACATCGGCAAGCTGATTGCCAATGCTATGGAGAAGGTTGGCAAGGAGGGTGTTATCACCGTTAAGGAGGGAAAGACGATGAATGACGAGCTGGAAGTCACTGAGGGTATGCGATTTGACCGCGGCTATGTGTCCCCCTACTTCATCACAGATGCCAAGTCTCAAAAGGTTGAGTTTGAGAAGCCCCTCATCCTCCTTTCCGAGAAGAAGATTTCTGCCGTACAAGATATCATCCCCGCTCTTGAAGCCTCTACTCAACTGCGACGACCTCTGGTCATCATTGCCGAAGATATCGACGGTGAGGCTTTGGCCGTCTGCATCTTGAACAAGCTTCGAGGTCAGCTCCAGGTTGCCGCCGTCAAGGCCCCCGGCTTCGGCGACAACCGAAAGTCGATCCTTGGCGATATTGCCGTCCTCACCAACGGTACTGTCTTCACTGACGAGCTTGACATCAAGTTGGAGAAGGCCACCCCTGATATGCTCGGTTCCACTGGCTCAATCACCATCACCAAGGAAGATACGATCATCCTTAACGGTGAGGGTACCAAGGATTCCATTGCTCAGCGATGCGAGCAGATCCGCGGTGTTATGGCCGACCCCACCACCTCCGAGTATGAGAAGGAGAAGCTGCAAGAACGACTTGCCAAGCTCTCTGGCGGTGTCGCCGTTATCAAGGTCGGTGGTTCGTCGGAGGTCGAGGTCGGTGAGAAGAAGGACCGCTTCGTCGATGCCTTGAACGCTACCCGCGCTGCCGTTGAGGAGGGTATTCTGCCTGGTGGTGGTACTGCTCTCCTCAAGGCTGCCAGCAACGCTCTTAAGGACGTTAAAGCTGCCAACTTCGATCAGCAACTCGGTGTCAGCATTGTCAAGAATGCCATCACCCGACCGGCCAGGACGATCGTTGAGAACGCCGGCTTGGAGGGCTCCGTGGTTGTTGGTAAGCTGATGGATGAGTTCGGCGAGGACTTCAACAAGGGATTCGACAGCGCCAAGGGAGAGTACGTGGATATGATTCAGGCCGGTATCCTTGACCCGCTCAAGGTTGTCCGAACTGGTCTAGTGGATGCTAGCGGTGTGGCGTCGCTGCTAGGCACCACCGAGGTTGCCATCGTCGAGGCACCGGAGGAGAAGCCTGCCGGTGGTATGGGAGGCATGGGAGGCATGGGCGGTATGGGTGGCATGGGAGGAATGATGTAAACGAGTTCATGAATGGGCTTTTATCCTGCCGTGTACCAAAAGTTTGGGTTTGGGAAGCATTGACATCGGTGTTATGCGGACGGATTAAACGTTGGCTCTTGTCATCTCTTCCACCTCTCCCCTCTACCACTACCCTCTTCCCCCTGGTTCTTTGTTCATACCATACCTACCTTGATATCCCGAGCGGCGTTGCAAAGAGTTGTATACTAGAAAGCTACGAACTACAAACTACCCACATCTTCGGTAGATGATCATGATAAAATGATCTGAATGATAATACGGTATCATACATACATACAGTACACTCTTTAGGCACCAAATTTTTTTTTTCGTGTCGTGTTTCTATATCAAGTTCTGCCTGGTTTAAGATGACATGTACAGTGATACACCATGACGAATCAATGTGGCTCATGCAACAATTAGAGGCAGCAGTTATTAGTTGATGATAGGGGCCATTGGAAGCCCAATTCAATATATAGTGGGTCACGTGCGATCCGTTGCCCCCTTTGTGAAATGAAATTTTGTTGCCCGACCTGTCGACCCAGTTACCGCCTTGTAAAGAAAAAAATAGCGTCATCCAGCAGTTGCTGTAAGTAACTTTGGAAGGGCATTATCTCACGGCCAACGGCCCATCTGCCCACCCTCCACCAAACCCCCCTGCCCCACTAATTTCCCCCTATGATATCCCCTCTCTCACCCAAAACACTGATCCTTAACCACACTTTGACCCCACCAAGGCTTTGTGTTGTTGATTCTCTGCTCATCGTGCGTGGTCTCTTTTTTCATCAGCCCGACCTTCCCCTCCATTGCGATAGCGCCCACACTAAAAACATTACATCCATCTCTCCAACTTCCCTCCTTCTCGCTGCACTCCCCGAACATTTGCAAACTCCTTGCAGATTTAACCACGAGGTCATTTCCCAGGTGGAAAATACACGCACACCGATCTATGTTAGTCGCAGATTTGACCCAGCATCACTCTACCCAAAATCTATTTGCACCTATCTGACTCCCCTAAGGTCTCTTGAACCCCGCTAACAGCCCACATCGTAGCTTGTTTACCGATTCTCATTTGGTACCAGTGTAGCTCCAGCATAAACCGCCAGCATGGTGAGTCCGCAAAATCCAATCATCCCCCGGGTACCTGCTAATGCTGAGATTTGGTAGTCTCAATCAGGGTTCGTGATCCCCTCCAGCTAATGCTGGTCCCCATTCCTGACTCTGCCGGCGATCTCGCATGCGTAATCGTGCGCATCCACGATGCACGGCCCTTTCCCGGAGCCCTGTCCAGGAATAGCTAAGAAGAGGAGCTAATATCGTCCATTTGTATGTAGAGCGTCGGTTTCGCAGGAATGCATCACTGCATTCAACGACCTGAAGATCGGAAAGAAGTACAAGTACATCGTCTTCAAGCTGTCGGACGACAACCGGGAGATCGTTGTCGAGGAGGCCTCTACGGATAAGGACTGGGAGGTCTTCCGCGAGAAGCTTGTCAGCGCCACCACCAAGAGCAAGTCTGTAAGTATTATGTTGTTGCGATAATGTCGTGCGTCCTTGGGGCTGTTCTAATAGTGTACTACTACTAGGGCGCTGTTGGCAAGGGTCCCCGATACGCCGTGTACGACTTCGAGTACAGCCTTGCTAGTGGAGAAGGCTCCCGGTTAGTGGTCCTTATGATAGTAGTAAAGCCTGCCTGCTAATAATATTTAGAAACAAGATCACCTTCATCGCATGGTCGCCCGATGATGCTAATGTCATGGTTCGTATAACCCGCACCTATTCAGACCGAGTTACTAGTAGGACGGAATACTAACCTTTACAAAGGCCAAGATGGTGTACGCCTCGTCGAAGGAGGCCCTGAAGCGCTCTCTCAACGGCATCGCCACCGAATTGCAGGCCAACGACCAGGACGACATCGAATACGACACGGTGCTGAAGACCGTCAGCAAGGGCCTGGCATAATTGAGTTCTGAAGTACCCCGAGAGCAGCCGCGATGAGGTTTGCCGAAGATCACTAGTTGAGAAAGGGGGGCACTCGCGTGCCGAGGATCCACGACGTCTACGAAACCGGGAGATGGACATAAACTTCCCTATTATTACGAGGGAGTAGGGCCAGTGTGGCCGCTTCTTTTTCTTTAGAGGCATGATACGAATTTTCGAGATTTGATGTCGGCCGAGGGTATACACCACACAAGACAAAAAACCATTTGGAATGTAGATCATTCTCGTTGCACTCTCCTGCATAAAATGCCTACGCCCATTATTCAGTATAACTCCCGTTTGCCCCCGAATGCTAGTTCGGATTGCGTAACGCTTGTCTATTGCTCTCGACTCCGTGCTCTGCGTTTATACTGTAAATCATGATTTTGCTTTCCACGCAGCCTGGAAGGTGTCTCCCAGTTCGCCAGCTATCTTTTTATCACGTATTCGCTGTAGTAAAAATCCCTTCAGGTCATCCCAGAACTCTTTCGTGTCTAAGACTTCGGCTCCGCTCTGTCCTTGGGCGACGTCAGCCTGTGCCGGTGTTGTCTTGATCGCCGCAGCTCCACCCATGACCATGACCGAGAACTCAACATTTGTCTCTCCTTCACCAGCGAGGTCTTTCAGCACCTTGCTGTCAGGGATCGGCTTCTTTTTGTGTAATAGTTTCATCTTATCGACCGGAATTCCAGTCTCTTGTGATACAGCAGTCTTTATGTCCAGGACGGATGTATTCGGGGTTTGAGACGTGAGTTTGACATCTAGCGGTGGGTTTCGGAGGGATTTGACGGCGACGGTGAGGCTGCGTTCCTGGCCCGGCGCGAGGGAGCTGGCCTTGCGTTTACTCATAGTCTTCGGCATCTTAGGGAGTATATACTGGCTCTTGTTAGCTAACAGTAAGACATAAGACACTTGGAGGTATAGGTGAACCGTACAGCGCCCCGCGCCGCGTAGGACTTGGGATCCTCGACATGGTCGGGAGACAGCTTGATCGGACGGTTGTCCAGCGCCGAGAGGAAAGACTTCGCAAATGATACTTCCGTCATCTTCGTGTGTATAGGTGTTTAAAGCTGTTGGGTGAGAAGTTGCGTCGCGAATAATAGCCTTGTCCGCTTTCGAGTCCTTGGTGACGATCACGATGTCCCACATATAAAGCGCCACGAAATATCCCACTTGTGGCTGAAGCTCCATGGTCCACTCTGAAGCTCGATCCACCTCAAGTGACGCTAATTCTTCGAAAGTGGGTACAATAATGGTTATCAGCTTATCGCAAGAAAAAAAAGTTCGAGATCAAATGGGCGGGACGCATTGAAATTTCGACGTATTGTACCTTGTTAACCAAAAGGTTACAGTGATACCCTTAACAAGTTTCTTACCAACCCTGATACATCACCTGCAACCAAAATGGGTGTCGGTCGTCGTATGAGGAAGCAGGGCCCTCCCGAGCCCCTGTCAGAAGAACATTTTGCGAAACTCAAGCGAAAGGCTGGTTTACCTGTTGACGATGTCCCGACCGAGGCACCGAACAAGAAGAAGCGGAAAACTGCGACAGAAGCAGCTCCCAAATCCAATGGCGCCGGATCAAAGAAGGCCGCCCCGAATTCCAATGGGAAGAAGTCCAACGGAGTGAAAGCCGCGCCCGTGCCCAAACAGAACGGAAAGAACGCGAAGTCGAAATCTAAGAAGCCTGCCCCCGTACCGGAGTCTGATGAAGATCTTAGCGATGGTCTTGGTGATGGGTTCAGTGGCTCTGAGTTGGGAGACGAGTTCTCTGATATTGACGACGAAGAGATGGGCGGTCTAGGAGATGACTTCCTCGGGTCAGACGACTCTGTCTATGATTCCGACGCAGAAGACCCCAAGGAGCGGAGGGCAATGTTCTCTGAAGATGAAGACGACTCAGACGCTGAGGAGAAACTAACCGCCGCCAACATCGTTGGCCTGTCAAGAAAGTTGGATGAACAAATAGCGCAAGAGGAGGCGGAGGCGCAGGCTGAATTGGAAGAAGCAGCGCTCCAAACTAATATCGACCGACCGCATGTGCTCGATGACGGGGAAGAGGACGATTTGGCATTGAAGACAAAGGCACTCCTAGCTCCGGATCTACAATTACTACGAACGAGGATAACCGATACGATACGCGTCCTAGATGACTTTACAAATCTAGGGGAAGAGGGAAGATCTAGAGCCGAATATATGTCGCAATTATTGAAAGATATTTGCGCTTACTATGGGTATTCAGAGTATCTTGCCGAGAAACTCATGAATCTGTTCCCGCCGAGAGAAGCCTTCGCATTCTTCGAGGCTAACGAAACGGCAAGACCTGTTGTTATCCGAACAAACACTCTACGCACACATCGCCGAGATTTAGCTCAGGCCCTCATAAACCGCGGTGTCACTTTGGAGCCCGTGGGTAAATGGTCTAAGGTCGGATTACAGATCTTCGAGAGTAATGTGCCCCTTGGTGCTACTCCCGAGTACCTCGCTGGCCACTACATTCTTCAAGCCGCATCCTCATTTCTACCCGTCATGGCACTCGCTCCACAGGAAGGTGAGCGATGCCTCGATATGGCCGCTGCTCCCGGTGGTAAAACGACACATATGGCTGCTATGATGAAGAACACCGGTTGTATTTTTGCCAACGATCCCAGCAAAGCTCGTGCGAAGGGTCTTATTGGTAATATCCATCGTCTCGGTGCTCGTAACGTTGTCGTCTGCAACTATGATGCCCGAGAATTCCCGAGAGTCATTGGTGGTTTCGATAGAGTGCTTCTCGATGCCCCTTGCTCCGGCACGGGCGTTATCGCCAAAGATCCCTCAGTCAAGACCAACAAGGACGAGAAAGACTTCATGGTCTTGCCGCATACACAGAAGCAGCTCCTTCTCGCCGCTATCGATTCCGTCAATCATGCAAGCAAGACAGGGGGCTACCTAGTCTATTCGACATGTTCAGTCACCGTTGAGGAGAACGAGCAAGTCGTTCAGTACGCGCTCAGCAAGCGACCCAACGTCAAGCTGGTCTCTACGGACCTCCCTTTTGGCAAGGAAGGTTTCACCAGTTATATGGGCAAGAAGTTCGACCCGAGTCTGCGCCTGACGCGAAGATATTACCCACACACCTACAACGTGGATGGCTTCTTCGTCGCCAAGTTCCACAAGATCGGCCCTACGCCCGTCAATCTCGTCAAGGATAAGCCCGCCCAGACTGCCACTGCACCTAACACCGATGGAGAGGAAGTTGTTGATAAGACGCCTATTGCGGCAGATGAGGATGTGCCCGAGAACGCCCGTGGAGAGGATGACTTCGGCGGCTTCGACGACGAGGAAGACCAGAAGTACATGGAGCGGGCGAAGCGTAACGCCATGAGGAGACGCGGTCTCGACCCGAAAGCATTGGAGAAGCCGAAGACGACCGCTAATGCGGAGACGAAGGCGAAGAGTGAGGGCAAGACGAAGAGCAAAAAGAAGCCGTAGCTAAGGATATAGAGGCGCAATAATATTTCTTGTTTGGTACCCGGTAACGGTCTAGACTGCTTGGCACGCTTTCGCCTGGTTGGCGCTAACTTTTGGCATGCATCATAAAACCCTATACAGTGATCTCCCACAACGTTCTTACGAAATACGATTGGACTTCCATGGCTGCGCAAGATTTAGTAGCCACCTAACTCCCCAAGGATATCAGCCTCCTCATAGTTAAAAGATGCGTTGAATCACCCCAATAGATACTACCGGGGCGATGGGACTTGGCGCAAAATATTCCCCCCGTATGACCTCTCAGCTGCGGCTGAGAAGTTCTTGATATATCTCCATCTTCGAGCCTCACCGTCTAGGAAAACCAACTTACATATAAAATGAAAATTCTAAAGTAAATATATTATATCCCTATATATCAATATGAGCCGGAATCTATTTCATTCAAACAATCCGTCGTCACCCGCGCTTATGACGCCCGGGTCGGTGCCAGAAGACGAGCTCAGGCTATGCGACTTCTGTAGCTCAATCGACTGGACACAGATCGCGACTGGGCCCTTCAACCCCGGCAAGGCCGCCCTACAAATTGGACAAATCAAGAGCGGAGAGCATAACCTTGGACTTATCCGATCAGCGGCGACAACATGCGGGCTGTGCGACCTGATCGGGGGCGCATCAAAAGCCTTAAAGCCGTGGTGGCCCATCGGCCATCTCCTCGACCAGCCCGAGCAGATCACTTGCGCCTTCTGGAGCGGTAGGAATCGGCTCGGGTCTTCGGTGCAAGCGCGGAATCTATCGCAGGTCGATACGCTGCTTGATATGCTATACGCGAGCCAGAAGCCGGGGTACTCGACTACTGAATTGGTTAGGCAACAATTCTTCGATGAGCTCACTGAGCGCGGGATCCATTTAGGTGAAAAGGAGAACGATATTACTGGAAGCGGTAACGAGAAGCGGAGGAATAGTAGTTTAAATCGACTCCTGGTGCTCGCTGGTATAAGTCCTGTCGATTGGAAGGCACAAACGTTTATGCAGTTGCATCCGTGTCTCTATCCTGTCCCGAGCGTTGACGACTATGTTACCGGTGAAGGCCCGTTCTCAGCGTTTCCAACGGGCCGGATAATGCGACCCGAAGCCAATGTTCGGCTTCTGAGGATGTGGTATGAGACTTGTCTTAACCACCACGGGGAGACATGCAGGCAGCCGCCGTGGCTTGCGCCGGATGCCTCGTGGCCGGCGCGGTTCCGGCTTATCGATGTGTGCCGGTCGTGTCTTGTCGAGGCCCCGGGGCCGTGCCCGTATTTTGCGCTGAGCTATGTCTGGGGCGAAGAGTCTAATCCATTTCAGACAACGGAGTCTGCGGTCGAAAATATGAAGATGCCGGGTTTCTTCGAGAAGCAAGCTCTACCGAAAACTATCGTAGATGCAATGGAATTGACTAAGGAGATGGGTGTAGACTTTCTCTGGGTAGACCGATTGTGTATTATCCAGGACTCGGATGCGGATAAAGCAGTTCAAATTCCGCAGATGGACCTCGTGTATTCCCGCGCGGCTATGACGATCGTCGCGGCATCCGGTACAGCGGTTGACGGACTTGCGGGTATCAATGGCACATCTCGGACCATCAACCAGCGCACAGCGCGCGTCGCCAAGGACTTGAGCTTCATGAATGTTCTACGGCTAGACCAGGCTTATGAAGACAGCCGATGGACCACACGAGGGTGGACATTCCAGGAGGGTCTCTGCTCACGGCGAGCCCTCATTATCACATCCGACCACATCTTCTGGAGCTGTGAATCGGCCAAGTGCTGCGAGAGCATCGCATTTGAAGCCTTCCCGACGACAGTCGCACCCAACGATATCATCTTCCAGGTGCTAACAGGACATAAAGTTTTCGGGGAGTTTGGCGGCGGCAATAATTTCGCGTACAGCGAACTTGATGGTATGATTCGGGGGTACTGTAACAGGAAACTAGGCGTCCAGTCAGATGCGCTGGACGCGTTTACCGGCGTGCTGAAATTGGTCTCGTTTAATACCGGGCACGAATTCCACTGGGGCCACTCGGTCTCGGCAAGGTTCGATGAGAGTCTGGCTTGGTGCAATATCGTGTGGTATCGGGACCACGAATGGGAAGCACAGGACCAGCCAGCGCGTAGGCGTGAACTACACCGCGTGAGACCAGGGGATGGTGTGGTGCGTAAGGTGCAGTTCCCGAGCTGGTCGTGGCTAGGCTGGAAGGGTGTCTTGGGCGTGACACGGGCTGCGCCGCGGCAGCTTGTGCTGGAGCCGGAGCTTAATATCATGAAGCTCGGCGTAAACGGAAAGGCGGCTCCATTGCGCTCACCTTCGAAAGAGAATAAGATTGAGTCTGTCTCGAAGATCGATATGTGCGGCGTTGACCGCTCTACTTCAGCGGGGTGGAAAGGGAGCACAGCCATTGATCCTAGTCTAATTCATCGGGACGCCGAAGATGGACAGTTCGAAGACTCAGGACGTCTCCTCTTCTGGACGAGTCACGCCGTGTTGGACATCGAAGACGATAAGATATACGACGATAAGAAAGAACAGGTCGGCGAGTTGAAGCCGTTCCGGCCGAACCAGGCAGAAAAGCCGACCGGGAAACACTCATTCATCGTCGTATCAAGGAAGCATAACGATGATAATACCAGGATTCTCAAAGCGGAGAGAAGACTTAATATCCTACTTGTTGAGTGGGACGATCCTGCTGGGCGTGTTGCCTCACGGATCTGCTCTGGCGATGTCGATGAGGAGGCTTGGGTTAAGCTGGGTGAGAAAAGGGAGTGGATATTAGTTACACTAGCATAACCTCAAGGTCAGGCTATAATTTGATCTATGAGCTAGCGAGTATCGTCCGTCAATAGCATACAACATAGAAATGATGAAAACTTCTCGTAGGCCCAACTCAGAAAAGTTCTAAAGAGCTGTGAAGAAATAGGAGCTGGTAACGAAACTAAGCTATCGTAATTGTATAAAGGCTCGCATTGCCTTATGAGACACTATAGAATGTACTCTTCTATAGCTTGATATTCTTCCGTCAATAGGAGCACTTCAACTGGTTTAGTTATTTTGTCACTGTAACGGGCCACTGCCCTATAGAGGTTTCGGTAACTCTTAGCCAAAACGCCAAGGACTATGATAGCGAGGGCGCTATGTTTGAGCTCCGACCCCTGACATTATCTCGACAAGATGAAATGGACGACTTGACTATAGCCTTTCTCTTGGTCAGAAAATTGTAACTAAAGTGGACTGGAATACCTTTTCTCTTCTCTTCAGCCCGAAACTCTCGCTGTGGGGGGACCAAGTTAGTTGAAGAACTCCTTGAACCTTTGGCCGCGACAAGAACCCGGACTAGTATAAATTTTCGATACGTATCGCCTTGATAATAGAGCTATAATAAGTATCTACGACGCGACAAAGTTACCGTCGAGGGTTAAGTATACACAATAAAAGGCAACTTCAAAGTTCAACCGTCCTTAATTTGATCTGTTAATATGGATGTCTGCTCCAGTGCTCCTCCACGCCGTACCCAGCTGCCCAGCTGAACAAATACGATAGCACAGACCACATGCTCGTGGCTAAGTGAGGCGCAGTCAGCGAATTGTGGTCTTGGCTCCCCGGATTTTGCCCCAGAGCACCTTTAGTCGCGTAGTACGATTGGTGGTTGTTTTGTTGAAGGATCGCGACGATGGACATAATAAACCTGGTCGAAAATGCCCAGGTTGACCGAAAATGACTAGTGGCGGCGCAGAGAACCATTCTCGTTCTTCTCCAGTTTTATCTTCAGGATGATAAAAGAAGGGCTATCCTGTTCGTACGCCTCCTGGCAAGCTAGGCGCGTTCTGCAACGTCGAGTTCAAGATACGCCTGTCCAACCATGAAGTTCGCCGCAAAGTCGTGGGCGATGGTCCGCGTCGCTGCGGCCTTCATTGAAGCAGTATCTGCAGAATGCCAAGCTGGCCCCAGCAAACAATGCGTGAGTCCCCAAATTCTCAACATATATAGTAAGATATTATACCAAACGTTCGATTCAGTGTCACGAACTTGCGGCCAGACCAGCGCTCCAAGGCAAGGTCCTCTTCCCCAACACAACAGCCTACGACGCACGCATCGACTCCATCTGGTCACTAGACGCAGCAATAGACCCATGGTGCGTAGTCATGCCAGAATCGACAAACGACACCGTCGAAATCGTGAAAATCATTTCCAAGAACCAATGTCCATTCGGTATCCGCAGTGGCGGCCATGCGGTATATGCCAACTCCAACAGCGTCGAGAACGGCATCACTATTGATTTCGGCTATATGAACGGCACGACGTACGACGAAAAGACCAATACCGCTTCGATCCAGCCGGGCAGCAGATGGGGCGCCGCGTACAAGACTTTGGAGGCTTACGGCGTAGGCGTCGCGGGCGGTGGGCAAACCACCGTGGGCGTAGCTGGTTTCCTGCTGGGAGGCGGCATGTCCTTTTTCAACAACGCTTACGGATTCGGATGCGACACTGTCAAGAACATGGAAGTCGTCTTGGCCAACGGCACGACGGTCAGCGCCAACGCCAATGAGAACCGCGACCTGTGGATCGCGCTCAAGGGCGGCTCGGGTAACTTTGGTCTTGTGACGCGGTTCGATCTCGAGGCTATCCCTTTTGTCGACAGACAGAAGCCGCGCATGTGGGGGGGTACCATGATGTGGAATATCAGCGTCATCGACCAGGTTCTCGATACCATGGTTAAGTTCACCGACAACCTGACTGATGTGGGCAGTTCGTCGCACATTCTGACTGGATACGTCTCCTCTTCTGGGTGGGCTCTTCTTGGTGCGCTTGAGAATAAGGATAATATCGACCCGCCGGCTTTTGACGGGTATAAGGCTATACCTGAGCTGGTTTTGTCGACGATGCGGTCTGATACCCTTTACAATTTTGCCGAGGAGTTCTCTGGCGCTGGACGTTCTTAGTAGGTCTCCCTTTCTCTCTTTTGGGAAGTTCTTATAAGCGCGTCGTTGACCAACCTGATCGACGTGTAGTAACATCTGGATCCCTGGCGCCGTTAAGAACGACATTGGTATCCAAAGGTACATCTATAGCCGCCACGAGGTGTTGGTGAACCAGATCCTGGAAGTCATGCCGCCCAACTCGAGCTGGTCAAGTGTGCTCCAACTCCAACCCATAAGTTTACCCATGATTGCGGCGGGCAAGGGAACCAACGCCATCGGTCTAGACGAGGAAGTAGCGGCCGGTCGAGGCCCAGGCATCATGACGTCCCTGTCGTTGGCCGTGGAGACGGCCGAGCTCGAGGCGCTCGTGCACCCTTTCATCCTTTCGTGTCAGAAGGACATTGACGACTACGCTGCGGCGAGAGATGCAAAGTGGTTGTGGCGCTACTTGAATTATGCCGATCAAACTTATGATGCGCTTGGTAGTTATGGAGTCAAGTCTGTTGAGCAGATGCGGGCTGTGTCTGCTCGGTATGATCCTGAGGGCGTGTTTCAGAAGCTGCGCAAGTCCGGGTTCAAGATTCCCCAGTAATTCAAACATGGTTCTATGGACAGACATTAAATATTCAAAATCTGCAAGCTCTCCAATACCCAGACAATAAAATCAATCAGTCTATTCTTATTTGTGCGCAGTCACTTCCAACCATGCCTAAACGTCTCACCACATCGATGTGCTATTACGAACAACCGCTACCACTCAAGCAGTTGCGGCAACTAGGACACCGCGGTACCACATTTCGCACTCCTTCAGTTTCGTCATCGCATCAGTCACACCAGGCTGGGACATAGGGACGGCCTCAATCATAGGCTTGATGCCGTGACTCGCAGTAAACTTGAGCATGACCTTACTAGATGTATCTCCAGCGAGAACCGGGCCATATTACAGCCATCAGCGCGCATACCAATTTGTTCCCCCCAATTCGAACATGACTTTAAAGAAGACGTATTCGAGATATATCCCATCATATAGATCCGATTGCGAACTCTCTGGACGGAGCCAACCGGACCGTTGACGAAAGACTAGCTGGGATTGAAGAAAGGATGAAACCCCAAGAATACTGGCCCTACCAAAGTTAGGAGAATAGACTGGGTCCATATTATGGCGTTACAGTTCAGCGAACGTCGAAGGTATTCCCAAGCCCAGAAAGTGAACAGCAACCGCCAACCCCTGCATTTGCATAGTAACGAAGTGAGATAAGAAACCAAGCAGAGCCTATAGCTAACGCAAAAGATGAGTCGAAGTTGAGCCGTGTTGAAAATGGACCTAAAATCGGCCATTGACGCCAATCCAAAACTCGCCGTGTTTTAGAGACATAATACCATCATAAATTCTCAGTGGAAGGCTAGGAAGTGCCGACTTCGTAAAACATCAAGGTCGTTTTCCCGTCAAGGTTCTCGTGCGCTGTCTTATCGACTTAAGCTAACTGGTCAAAGAAGTTACATGCGTCACGCAGAGCAACCTCGACCGGCTCCTTCAGCCCCAGCACTTCATGGATCAAAAAGATGTCGTGAGGGGCAAATTCGGAAGTATGGAATCTGACCCGATTGCCTTCCACCTCAGACATATCGCTTGCGAAGCTCTCGATTGCGCCATAGTATGCCTCACTTGAGCCGGCTTGTATGAATAGAGGCGTCTTTGCTCGGAATGGGTGACCGACTGGGCGAACGAATGCCTCTGCTTCGAGCAGGAGATCTCTCTCCGGAATGTACGCGTTAGCTCCCCAATCAAGAACAGAGCTGACAAGAAGATCCCCCTGCCAATTAGGGAGCTGCTTGTATTTCTTGCCGGCATCAGCTGTCACATCGAGCCATGGAGACCAGAGCATTGCACCACCTGTTTCATATTGATAAGTCAGTATTTCCCTTGTTATGGATAGGGAGTAGCGATCCAAGTAAGACATAATGAGTGTAAACACTGTATCCCCTTAATTCAGAAGTAGAGGATGGAAAATATGACTTTGAGCAAACCCTAAAGTTTTTAAATACGAACCTGGCAACGGGAGTCCTGTCCGAGCAGTCTCCAAGTATCGAAGTAGACCGAGAACTATATTGCCACCGGCAGAATCTCCGTTCAGGAAGACGTTCTCAGGAGATATGCCCAGTGATAGAACGTAGTTATACGCAGTCAATGCGTCCTGGACCTGGGCAGGGAAGTGAGTCTCTGGGCCGGCCAACCGGTACTGGGCGTAGAGAGTATGCGTGGCTTTGAAGTTTCTAGCTACTATGTTCGCGACACGTGGGCCGACGTCGCTGGGGTCCCAGCCGAGGACGAAGCCGCCGCCCGAGAACTGGATCACCACTTTTTGAGCGTTCTTGTCGGCAGGTGCCGGAAACCATACTGCCCCCACGGGGACCGGCTTGACATGTTCCGGAGACAAGACGCCGGGAAAGAGGTGGGCCTCGGGCGGCTCAATGAGAACGAATCTCTCCCCTGTTTTTCCGGGTTCAAGTTGTCGCGGTCGCTGATAGCGGATGGCTGTGAAGTATTGAAAAAAAGCACGCAGTGCCGCGGTAGATAGGCATAGCCTATAACCCCACTCTGGTCGGGGGCGAAGTTGCTTGGGGATGTAATAGAGTGATAGGAGTGAGAGCTCAATCAAGGTCTTTATCAGGAACGCTGTAGTGTAGACCGTTTTAAATGGTTGGACAGACCATATCGGGGCCATCGCGATATGTGCGATGCTAGATTGAATGCTCGTCACGGTCAAAAAAGGAAGGGAAATGGGGTGAATTGGGAATTCAGTAGATGCTGTATTATTATAGAGGCTAGGAGCTGGGGGCGGGATGAAACCTGATGTATCATATGTCGCGATTTCTTGAATTACAGTCTTATATTCGGTGAGTAAGGGATACGTAGAATTGGGGCCTTAAGCCTGCGAAATGATGTAAGGCTGCTTTGGCCAATGTATATGCCAAGCTACATGTATGTAAGGGATATAAAGAGATGCGACGAAAGGAGAATACATAGTACATTACCAACCAACAAGAAGTACCAGTGTCACATGGCGAAGCCTGCATTGTAAGCTACTAGGTCGACTTCAAATGAGCCTCCTCAATCTCTAGTCGGGGCAACTTTGGTTATAAAATATTTTTGATACTATTTGATATCAGGCGAGAGTCATACAACATGATTCCCTCTTGATTTGATGGTGTGGGTTTCTAGTATTTTGATGTATGCCCCTTTCCTTTATGGATAACCTGCTTCTACGTCTCGGTTTATTGTCATAACTCTTGGAGGGCTTATCGGAAGGCCATGTTCGAGAATATCACCACTACTTCCATTGCCGTGAACCCAAGGTTTCGACGAAGCGTTCCCACGACTTTCTCCAATCCTGATCCAAGGTTGTTCTATGTTAGCCATCTCAGACATGTTATATCGAGCGCTGGTTGTCGTGTTTGAGGCGAACACGCGTAACCTAGTCGATTTTAAATAGCTTAGTATGGATAGTAAGGGCTTAGTGAATATCAGTACCCAGTGCCCAAGTGTTGGTAGACAGCAGCAAATAATTGCTAGACCTAGTTGCAGGGTAGCCAGCAATATCACAGACGGAAGGTTTACTTTCTCGATGTGAGCTTACGTGTAGTACGGACCAAAGGGGAAACTTACAGTTCTGAGCAACGTCTGGGGGCTGCCATATCGCAGCAAGTCGAAGGATGCTGGCAATGCAGACACTATATATGTCAGAATTGATAACATGTCGAATGAGACCTACTCACAGTGCTCCTAATAGGAAGGTGCTGATTGCGGTGACTTTTTGGTCGTTTGAAGACGTAACTTTGACACGACAGTGATTGGAATACATAGAATAATCACATCGAGGAAGAAGTTGGTTAGTTCATATCCGAGGAGGAGGCGGGGACTTTCGAGGCAGTGGGATGGATCGTCGAGGTTGAGCCAATACGCATCAATTGGAGTACATTGGAATATGACAACGAAACTAGCAATGATAAGCCAGATGACGCAGACAAGTGCTGTTGCTTGAATTACTCGTCGAAGTGTCGTATAGACGGCGAAGATCGTATAGTAAAACCAAAGGATGCTTAATTTGATGGATGTGATACTGAATCCGCCAACGATTTCATCGATATAGGACCACTAAGGTGGGATTAGTAGGTGAATCATTCTAACACTTTACCTTCTAACCTTTAATAAGTTCATAAACTCGGTAGTTCCTAATGAAGGGTCGGCGTCTAAGGCGTGGTATTCTGACACGTTAAAGATGACTAGGATAAGTCATTAGTCTAAAGTTGATTCTGAGTTGATAAGCGGTGCAATCAGACAACTTACAATTGATAATAACAGCGCAATAAACGTAGAAGAAAGCAGTGCCGAGAAGACATAGCCAATCTGTGCCCAATGGTGTTTGACGAAGAATGAATCGCATTATAAACCTCATGGAAACGCAGATCGTTGTTAAAACCAGCATGACCACGCAAAGAACAAAGTTCTCTTGGGCGCTCTGCGTAAGGACAGTCATACTGATAAGTTACTTAGAGCATGAAGCTTTGTATTGGATTCAGCCACGAATCGCGACAAGAAAAGCGGTATTTATTAGTTACATCCCGTAGAAGTACAATCGTCCGCCAATGCTCCCCGATTCTCCCCGATTCTAGGCTAGACGACTTTTCAACAGTGTATTATACCCTTATGTAGATGATATAAGTTGATGCTAGGTTTAGACCCCCAGGGGGGTTCTTATGTAAGGCTCTGGAGTTGGGGGCTGAGGTTGCGTAATACCACCGAGCTTCTGCAGCGTGCATGTAAAGGAGCAAGCTAATGCGATGATGGTGGCGGGACGTTCTCGGGGAACTCCTAGAATAGGATAACCTTGGATATCAGAAGGCTCGGACCGGCTACGGTACCATGGTACGTTAGCAATGCTACAGCTTGTGTGCTTGCCTATCCTCCATTGGGGAAGGTTTCAGGGTCACCTGTAGCCAAGTTAAATATACAGACCAACTAGAATCCTCAGCTTGTCGATCATCCGCGACACCCCTGCAGTTATCATGTGCTTCGAATTTTCAAAATGTGATGGTTACGAATGCGAATAGTTCAAAAAGCGCATCGCGAATTTTAAGCCTCAATATTATCCCTGGCGTTGAACCATTTCTAGAATCAGTGAGCTGAAAAGTGATGGCGTCATTGTAGTCGTCATTGTCGACCCTAGAACGAATAGCGTCTATGTCGAGGCCTTAGATAAAGAAATGAATTATTCCCGCGCTCCCTCCTAAATCAATCACCGAGTACGAATCTACGAAAATTGATGTGAGTCGCATTCTCTTTAAAGGATACCAACTATCATCCTCCACGAGCTGTTCGCCCCAGGAGCTTCAGGTGTAAGAGCTTCAAGTGGGCGTAATTTGGAACCTGGTGCGATCAACTCCCGTCTGGAATAGTTCCCTCCGTTATCCCTCATCGGTATCCAGTGACCACAACGCAAGGTCGCAGAGTGAATATTGTCTGGTTGATTCCGTTCTTAATGCGCTTAAGGGATTTGCTATTCTCAAGATGAGAAATGCGTGTTGGTTATATCGCGGAGCATATAAATGTAGTGAGGACGCCATTAACAGCATAGGAGCCGCGAGCAAGTGATCCTCACTTCAAGCTGACGCATGCAGTTCGAGTTCAACCAGATCCCCTCGACAGGACACCTTAGACGAAGCAGCAAGTGCAGCCATGAAGCTATTTCATTGAAAAATGTTGAAATGAATGAATAATTCGCCGCGCGCCTTCACCGTCGACTCCCTCGTCTCTATACGGCTTTTGTATTCATTCCCAGCACCTTGAATGAGGATATAGGAGAGACATATGGTCGCCTTCGAACGTACACTACTAATACGGGCGTCTACATAGTAGGCAGTAAGTGGTCAAGGTTTAACCCAGGGCCTTGTACCACTAATAGCCGTCCGGAGAGAGCCACCCGGGAGAATTCTAGCCAATGGGGAGACACCCGGAACCCGATTTAGGAAAGACGCTGACTTTCAGCGCCATTTTATGCTTTTTAGTAAGCAGGTTGCTTGGTAATGAGGAAAGCGTAACTTGTTCTTGTTCTTACATGATACGAATTTCGTCAAAGTAGCCTCTATTGGCGCCGATCTGTTGGTGAAGAGGGTATAATGGGTAGGTCTGACCGTACACTTGCACGGTCTCCTACATGTTGATGCTACTAGGTATCTTAGTCATCGACATCGACCCACTCGTCCTCTCCCTCTTCCTTCGCATCCTCCTTCTTCGCGTTGTCTTGCTTTATCTCCGCCTGTTTCTTCGCTTTCTCTTTTTCCTTCCTCTCCTTCCTCCTGCGCTCCTCGCGCCGTATAACATCTCTAGCATGTATCTGCACCTTTATCGCCGCCTCCTTCTTGCCCAAGACTTGCTGCTCCGCGCTCGGCTTGGTGCCGGTTATCGGGTGAACCCGGGAGTACTTATCGACCAATGTGGCGTTGTCATCGTCGGGTCCGTATAAATCCACGAACCGGTACGGCCGGCACTCAGCGTTCGCCCAGTTGGTGTTCCACTTCAGGTCGATACCCACGAAGTCTTCCGTCAGCCAGTGCGCGAACTCGCCGTGTGTTACGACGACGACATGTGCGTGCTCGCTCTGAGCGGCCGCAGCGCGAGCGATCTTCCGCAGCGAGGCGCGCGCAAGACGTGCTCGTGCTTCCACTTTACTCGGTAGCGGCTCGAATGGCGTCCCGGGGCCCTTGATATACCACTCTTCGTCGAGAGCGGACATATCCAATATATCGGGGCCGTACAGCTCGCGAAGGACAGATTTCGCCGTACCCGTGCCGCTTGGAGATGCGTTGACTTCCTGAAGCTCAGGCAGGAGGGTGATTTTAATACTGTCCTTTACTAGTGGCTTGATGCCGCAGAGAGTAGTCTCGATGGTGCGCGTCATGGGGGATGAGACGACGTGCGTGACATGGTGTCCGAAGGGGTATCTCTCGCGCAAGAGGTCGCATTCCTCGACGCCCTCTTCAGTCAGCGAAGGATCTCGAAGATCTGGGCCGAAGATGTTGTGGGCGGCCTGCGCGTGGCGGATGATATCGATAGTGGGCGACATCGTTATCCTTGGTTTAATGGAGGAAGGGCAAGAGGTTCGGAGTGTTAAAATGAAAGGTAGGTGCTGGGTTAGTGCTAGGGAGGTGAATATGTAGGTAAATATGTAGTGTCCATGAATGTAAGTAAGCCGAGTCGATTAGCACTGTTTATTACTCCCACATGATGCCCCTTATCTATGGTGCAGTTGCCGGGCTACCCCTAAGAAACGGGCCTGCTGACATAAAGCTTTGGCAACCACAGTACGACAAACTTGTCCTTTTTAATAAGGTATCGTGACTCCTTTGTCTTCTTGCAGGGCCGACGCTGCTGGACTGTTTTGAATCCTTTCGCTAGTCCTCATTTGTGGGACCCACTAAATACCTTGTAGACATCAATTGGTAAAAACGTGGACCTACCCATTGTCATATAGAAAATCGCTAATGCATATGTAGTGGTGGTGTACTGTAAGTTGTGGTACCATGTTGACACTTCCGCGACCTGTCCGATTGATCCCACAAGGTATGGACGGGTATGTATCTATTCGAGCATGTGTAACACTATACTATTCCTATACATATGCCTTGGGGATGCAGATGTGACTACCAAGAGCATGATCCCAATGAACGGAGAACGAATGCATTCCGCACGGAATGTTCGAAGGCGAGAGATTCATAGTGTGGAACCCAAGGCAGGAGAAGAAGTATAAACGTTGCACTAAGAAACGGGAAAAAATACGACAACTAGATAGCGATTGGACATGCTAAGAAGCACCTCCAGTCACTCATTAATAACAAACGGGATGATGCATCTTAAAAATTCTGATATGGTGCTAATGGTCGAATACTAGCCCTTGCGTTTCTCTTCGCCTCGTACCGTCGTCGTCTTAGTTTTATACCATATCGGCGCGCCGGTTCCGGTCTCTGGACTGCCTGATATAATATTGAGGCGGCCTTGAGTAATAGTCGTTCACACCACTGGGTCCCGCGAGATTTCCGTCAATCCCCCTGTTTGAGTTTACACTGAAATGGCCGTCCATGTTGCCATTATTCGTTACAGGTCTTGGTAGTGTCTCTTTCTCATTTTCTGAACGACTTCCCCGCCAGCCATCCCGGTTCGTAAACACCAGATCAGAGCGTCTGGTATCTTCGCTCCATACGAATGCGGATCCTCTGTTCAAGGGAATATGATTGGTACGCCAGTTCCAAACACTCGCATACACCATGCGATACGCCGAGAACGCGAACGTGGTGCCGATGAGAACGCCTGCTAGGATATCGTACCAGTTGTGGGATTTGTCGATTGTCAGGGCACCGCAGACGAGGACAGCCCCTAAGATGGGGAAGTAGAATAGAATCAGCTTCCACATTGAGGGGTGATAGTTTGCGAATATTTTTAACTTGGCATTTAGGTACAAGGACAGGTACACGGCGGCGGCAGAAATTGTCGTCGAATGACCGCTCGGAAAACTCTGCATGGCATTCCATAAGGGTCGGCCCTGACCGATTGTACAGATCTCCGAAGTAAACATATACTGTCTGTAGCCAGCGCCAACTAAACCAGTGGCGAGACCCGGATTCGGCTTACAGACGTCGTAGAAGTTCGGTCGTAGGCCCCCGATAAGCCACTTGATTATGACTTGAAACGCGGCCGAGGCAACGAGGGCGTAGATAAAGCCGATAAGTGTATTATTGAGGTCCCAGAAGCTCCGAATACGAATCTGGAGTAGGAAGAAAAAGAACAGAGGAACCAGGATCGCCAGGACAGAATCCAACCAGGAGGGGATGATCTGAGGGCGATACGGGTATGCAAATTCTGGGTAGACAACTTCGCCAGTGTCTTCGCCGGTACTCGCATTTATGACGGTAAGGGGGAACATGCGCCTACCGGCAGGACGGAGATTGTAGACCTATGCGGTGTCAGTACCAGTATGTTTTTATTGCAAGTGGTAGACTTACACCAAGGGCGATCGCCCCAAGAATTAATATAGTTACGATGTCGAGCCAAGTGAGTCTAAGCCATAAGCCAAAAGAGGGCCTCTTCTCCATTGAATATGGCTCGCCTTTGAAGCTCTGCCATTTCTCGCGACGTCTGGTCTCTGGTCGATTCTGAGCCGGCCTAGCTGGAGGCCCTATTCTGTCACCTAGATACGAGTCCATCGAGAGTCGGCGGGAGATGATCCGAAAAGGAACGGATGAGGAGACACGACACAAGGTCCGGACATAGATAGAATAGGGGGCGCCAACGGGGCTAACAGCTACTGACGGGTGAGCTTAATACGATAGGTGGCTCGGTATAAATGTTAATGAGTATAACCAGTCAGAGGAGAGGATAGAGTCGGCGGCTGCGCAACGAACGTGGCTCCACGAGCCTAATTTATTAGACATTACCGCATCGTAGCTGACTTCCAGGATTCCCCTACCCAACTATGACAGAATACATCATTGTTCTTCATTCAGAAGGTAGACCCGGATGATACAGCGTTTCCGTCCAATGAATGACATGCTTTTAAGTTAAGCCTGGCATAGTTCTAATGTGAAACGCAGCAAGTTTATTGAAATAGGCGTAGTGTCGCGTGCTTTCAATTGTTGTTTTCAAGTTTCGTGTCGCTGGAAGTGCTTGGCGAAGTTGAAGTTGGGTGCTTGGCTTACGTACTCCGGATGCCCCTATTTCTTACTTAACCCCTCTGATGGCTTAACGCATATTAACTGTTTTAATTTGGCTTAATTGCATGTGTATTTAGCTATTCCGCAATTTTCGGGAATATGAATGAGTTTTGACGGGAGGAGCCGCGAAACTCGAACGGTGTTCCAGAATCTTTTTTTTAACCAAGAATCGTACTTAAGAGACAACATGAAGGTATTATATCCTCAGTTATACTAAGATCCTAAGGAAATTCTTTTGATATTTGACGGACATACGATATCCTCTTACGAATCGTCAAAGGATCTATTAGTCATCTTAAAATTTATCACAGCTGAAAAGCAGAAAACTCCGGAATCTCTGCAGCTCTTATCTCAACCCCACTTACAGTCGTGATACATATCGCATCCCGGAATGCCTACCATAAGTACACAGACATGGAAAGACTCGGCTCCCACGGCGTCAGCAAGCCTTCTTCCGGGGTAGTAACCTTGTCATCTTCACCGCGGGGCAATGATTCACCGTGAGGAAATTGCATGTATTTAGAATCCTGTATATTCTATCCGGTCTGACAAAATATGAACGTTCGTGATCACCTATCTTGCCATTGTTCCCGATTGGAGAGGAACGTAATCAACTTTTTTAAGTCCCGCATTCTCTAGATTGAGATTAATTAGAAAACGACAAGAATGCGGACCTATAGAGTTTTGAATCTGTTTTCGTTCATTGGTCTAGGAGTCGCTATTCCGGTGAGTTTCGCGGAACTCGTGAAATGTTGCAATCCTCGGAATTAACTGAACTACGTAGTTCTCAAGCAAACTGCACAAAAAGACAGCCCTGGCCATAATCGATGTGCAGAACGACTTCATAACAGGCTCTTTAGCCAATCCGAGAGCCCCCGCCATTCTGCCCCAGATCTATAAACTCCTAGATAACCATGAATGGCCCTTCATTGTTGCTTCTCAAGGTAATACGACATCCCGTGCACCAATAGCAACTGGTCTAATTGATAACACAGACTGGCACCCGCCGGGACACGTCTCGTTCTTCTCGAGCCACCCGGGCAAGGTATCAGGGGACACGGTGAACGACAGTTTCGTGGACACACCCACGAAAACAGAGACGCAGATGCTATATGCGGACCACTGTATCCCGGAGACGTGGGGCGCCGAGATCGAGCGCGGGATCCAGACCCGGCTGCACTCGCTCGAGGGGTACAGCGCGCCCGTCAACTATATCAAGAAGGCGCAGGACCACAGGGTCGACTCGTACTCCGCGTTCGCGGACAATCAGTACCACCGCTTCACGACGCTGCATTCCGAGCTAGGGCTACACGGCATCGAGACCCTGGTTATGACGGGTCTGCTGACCAATGCGTGTGTGCGTGGGACAAGCATTGATGGGATTAAGTTGGGGTACGAGGTTGTGCTCATTGCGGATGCTACGGAGACCACGAGCGATGCGGATAAGGCCGCTGCTGTTGAAGAGCTGGAGGGATGGGGAGTGCGAGTCATGAACCTAACTGATTGGGAAAGTGCAAATGCCATATCGCCGAGATTTCGGAGGAAGGAACTGTAATGACTGGATACTGGATGTACAGCAAGTGCTATGCCGATATGTAGCATGGAAGTATTCAGTTACCCTAGCGTCAGAAGTATCCGTCGATAATACATAGTAATTAATAGGATAGGATAGGGGAAGTTGAGTAGGTAGGTATTGTCCTTAAGATGCTGACCTCGTAAGCGCCGAGTCGGAATCAAAAGGTTGGCAAGGTTCGGCCGCAGTTCTCAGCTTCACACAATCAATGGGCCTGTGTCTGTAAACGAGCGGACGGATTATGATAGATCCTTATACCTAATTCTTTTCCATCATATGTAACGAGCGTATTTATGGCATGCAAGCAATTTTCCCTCGGACGACAACGTTCCTAATGATTGAACCCAGTTCGGTATACCGACAATATCCCCATATCTTAACGTCAATGCAATCCCATAGTTATAGGCTTCATTCATGCCATGACGAGACGAGGACGACTCTTGCTCCTTCTATCAGGACTGCATGATCACGGCGCCGATGAAAAATTCGGCAACGAAAAGCAGGCCCACGACAAAGAAAAACAAGACAGACACGGCCCAGATCTTGGCATATAGCTTGTAGAGCCTGATCCAAGAAGCGCGAGGCATTGACTTCCACGCCTCAATCATGGACATGTATTCCTTGCCCTCGGCTTTATGAAGAGCTAACGCGCGGTCGAGCGGGACGATTGTCTGGTCCTCCTCAGGCAAGAGGGAGGCTTGCACACGAGTCAAGACAGCGGAGGTGGGAATCGAAATGAAAATCGATATGACCAAGTAGATCCCTAGGCTTAGGGCCCAGCCTACAATATCCTTTTCGCCCGGTTGGTGGATAAGCTTAGACGCGAGCATCGTAGGTAACTTTTCTAGTAGCGCTCCACAGAAGTAGTAGGCCACAGTGGGAAGAGCGGTAGCGCGGAATGCAACCTTGAAAGACAGCAAGCGATGCCAGAATGGCTTTTGGCTAGGCTCGGATATGATGATGTGTGTCCAGGCGGCACTCAGCTGTACGAGTAACACGGATGTGACGAGCAGGGTAATAATACCAATGCCGATGAAGGGGATAACTGAAAAGATGAGGGCTATCACGATAAAGGATAGCCTATATGCTATAGCGCAAGCGATGCCTCGGAAGAGAGACTTCTTGCCCTCGATAGAGCAGATATGACGATACGTAGCGCGGAGACTCGAAGTGACGGGTTTCGGTCGCGGGACACACGCTTCATCGACAGCTTCTTTATTATCCTCAGCATCCTTTTCAGCCACTAGGGTATACGAGGCGGGAGCATCGTCCTCAACGGCGGCCAAGGACAAGAAAACTTGACCTAAAGTATAGCTGAGCTATAATACATTTAGTTAGTATATAAGCACCAATAAAATTATATTATATTTACTTACGACTGAAAAAATGAAGAGAACTATGAAGAGCTGGACACTAAAGAGTATGTTCATGAGCAGCTCAGCTTGTGGGTTTCTCTCGGAACGTGCCACCAAAGCGTGGAGAGACTTTTCCGGAAGTATCTTGGGGAGTACATCGCCTTGGATGACCTTCTTGAGGTCGCCTACCCCTTGCACCACTTGGGGCCAAAAAGTGTGAATAACTTCCATTTTGTCGGTTTATCGGATTATCTCAGAAGAAACGACAGCAAATAAGACTAGAACAAGATGAATATGAAAAAGAGAGGTTTGCAGAGCGGGGGTATTTATTGCTCGTTTTGTACTTAGGTAGGAATTAGTTAGTAAAAAGTGTGGCGAAGCACGTCCACGGTGATGCCTAGAACTGCGCCGCGGAACAGCACTGTAGCGAATAGTTAGCATGAAACAAACCGGGCGTACTGTAAGAATGTCCGGAACACGTCATGCGTCTTAGGCGGATTGAGATCTTCTGTAAAAACCTCCAACATACATATCGAACACTTCCTAAGATGTGGAATGATAACCATTGCCACCGATCAACGCTGTGAGTTAAAACCAACATCACCAACATCAACTACAGCACAGGTGTAAAGCATTCTCATTATAATAGCGTGATGACTCGCGTGGTCAGAAAGTGACCGGATCGTAGGATATGAAGAGCAACGTCCGTATAATCCGTATTCGGTGCCAGCTTCGTGAAACGTAAAATCTTGCTGCCTTAGATAAAGGCCGAGGAGCGTCGTTGGATTCGTTCGGATATAAGTCTGTACGACAACTGCTTTATGAGCTGCAGCTGCACTGCATAGCCCTACCCAGCCTTGGGACGTCGCCGGTCCATCTCGTCTCTTCATCTATATCGCCCTTGTATCCCTTGCCATTAAACGTGCGACCGGCCCAGCCTTCCTCGAATGGATGTAAAGCCATATGCATGACTCTGTCCAGAACGTCTATCTCATCGTTCTTCTCCACTCTTTTGATAATCTCGTCGAGGATCCAGCCTCTAGGAATGAAGTTAGGATTGACCCTTTTCATGGCCCGCATCCTCTCTCGGTCTTGCTCGTCTGAAATAATTTGGCCGTCTCCCCAATCCTCGAGGATGCGTTGTCGCCACTTTTCCAACCACTCACCAACGCGCTTGCGGCCCTCAGCCTCCCCACCAGCGCCCGTTACACCGTCGCTGTAGAAGAACATGGCTGCTCTGTCCTCCCTCGCTTCCTTAGTCTCTAGCTCGTCAACTTTGACTGAGCTTAGTCGGCGGAAGAAGAGATTGAAATCCAACTCCAATGCTTCCATGGTATCTAGGGCGCCGCTGAACAACTCCTCGAAGTCACTATCCTTGTAGTTCTTCAATCCGAAACGAGTTGTCATAACCTTTTTGTACTCGGTGAGAAACACATCTTTGTACTCCTCACCAATTTGCATGATGATCTTTTCGGCTCTGTCAATAATGCCTTGAGCCTCCTCTTCTTTGACACCATCCGCGACGAATTTCGGGTCGTCTACTTGTGATCCGGCACCGAGTAATTCGCCAAGCGACTCGCCTAGACGTACTAGGTTCCACCATATGATGCTTGGCTGGTTGCGGTAGCTGTACCGCAGCATGAAGTCATCATGGTTAGGAGTGTAGCTGGGATCGAAATTGTCCATGAATGCAAAAGGACCGAAGTCGATACTCAGCCCGAAAAGGGATGTGTTATCTGTGTTAAGTACCCCATTCATAAATCCGTAAGCCTGCCACTTGGCTACAGTGAGCGCGTTGCGTCGCACGATCTCCCGGTATAAACGTGTAAACCGGTTCTCGGCAGATTCTGCCGGTCCTTCAATAGTGTCCGCAGGAACATTGCGCTTCGGAGGAGCCGATTCTCCAGGCTTATCGGGGTCATCCAGACGGCCAGGTAGAGTCTCCCAGCCACCAAACACATCCTCGGCGACGTATGTCGCGAGCTTGCGGATAAGATCCCTATCGCCGCGCGCTCTAAGAATATCAAAGGTCCCAATACGCAGCCAGGACTGCGCGAATCGCGCTACGATGGCACCCGGCTCGGTCGTTTCTCGCCGTACCTTGACTCCCGGGAGTAGCGTCAAGCTCAGAGCCCTTGTGGTGGGTATACCAAGCGCATTCAAGGCTTCGCTAACGATGAATTCCCGAATACTGCTCCGGAGAACCGCCTTCCCATCCGCGAAGCGAGAATACGGGGTCAACCCGGCTCCCTTCAATTGTAACTCGTAGCGTATGCCAGTATTTGGATTTGTCGTCTCGAACAGTGATATGGCGCGCCCGTCGCCTAACTGGCCGGCCCATTGGCCGAATTGAAATCCACCATAGCATTGCGCCCAAGGATAACCGCCCTCTTCCTTTTCTTCATCCCAACCCTGCAGCTTGTTGCCCGCAACCGTATTTACGAAATCTTCGGTCTTCTCATCGCCTTCTGTGATACCGAGATCGCGCATAGCCGCCGGGCTAACCGCTAGAAGCTTGGGGTTCTCAACGGGTTGCGGGCGTACCCACGTAAACAGAGCATCGCGGACCTGCCGGGGACCGATCTGATCGCGGGGTGTCTTATGCGAGTCGGCGGGTGTTGGGAAGAGGGAATCGGGAGGGAGTTTCAAAGTAAATGTCCATGATTTCGGTATGTCGTTTATCGATGATGTTGTAGCATTGGCTGCGGGGATTGTGGCACCGTTCGTCGAGAATTGAGACGCCATCTGCGCCAGTCGCAAGTGTGGCAAGCTTCTATGAGCGATGCGGCGGAAAAGCATATAGACGGCTTTTGCACGCCGGAGAGAATTGGGATTTAAGAAACAACGGCTAAGACGAGTCAACGATTTATATAGAAAGAAAAATGCAAATAATGTAGGCTTCCGAAGAATGGCGAAGAGTTATGAAGCAGAAATGTGGTAATACATTGCTATCGCGATGATATTTGTTTGAATGTGGCAATCTGCGCCATCACGTCAGTCCCTGTGGCCGATTTTCTTTACGGAGCTTAGCTCCGTTCAAGACGTTATAATTATGTATTGACGTCATAATCCTTTCCCTTAGCCAATTAGACAACTTCCTCTGAATGTTTACAGCCATCTGCCTCTACATAGTTTTCCCACGAAAAAAACGAATTAAAAGATGATTATCAATATCTTCGTTAGGAATACTGGCTCATTTATAAAATGGTTCACCATCGAGGTCAGGCGTTGGACGTTGGACCCTGCGGCCGTCCGTACATGTAACCCGATCCACTAAGATTGATCCCGATAAGACCAGACAAAAGAACCGTACAAGGTAGGCAAGAACTACTAAGCACTGAATGCCTCAGTCTGCCCCCGAGCGGCTTTCCCTAAGGATAGACAATGAAAGGACTCGAGGAAGTTACGGTGATGTTAACGGCTACTCCACGGCGCTCAGCCGCGATACGCTTATCACCGGCAATTTAGAACGGGAGTATGTCGCACCAATTATTCAATGAATTTTAGAAGAGAACGAAATCCCTAGTGTACCCAGGCTGCATCGAGGAATGGGAGCGAGCCTTGCTTGATATGCCATACACCTAGGCGACAAGTAGCTACCTGGAGTGCTGTACTCGGAAATATTGATCATGGCGTCCTGTCTATCCACAACTCATACGCCCTTAGTGAGATAGTATGCTACTTCTTAGTGGTTTACTAGACTACGAATTAACCGGAAGAAAATAATGAAAGCATAGAGTCTATTCCCCCGAGATAGATCTATAGCACAGATACAGGATCCTATCCCCATTCTGATAGCCAAAGGCTCGTAGTCGGATGAGGTCAAGTGGACTTGTTGGGGACGCAAATCTATGCTTGGACGCTGCAGCAGGCGGCCGAAGCACTTGAGACCTCACTCAATCCAAATCACCGGAACTTCCTGCTAAAATATATGGTATATGGGCTGATGTTGTGTATATTGACTGTGACTAGCAACGCCTATCTTATACATACATGTAGGTATTCTACCCGTGTCTCCATGTACTGTACCTGAAAGCAGCCCCTTGCGCAAGTCCATCCACTCCGACGAATGCACAGACGGCACTTCCAGCCGCCAAGCAATGCCATCGCCCCCCTTATCAATAGTGCCCGTTAGTAGCGTTTTGCTCGTTCCCAGCAAAAGGCCATAGAGGACCCAGCCAACGTTGGTAACTGCGTCGAGTACTCTCTCCATACTGGCGATAAAGGCGGCTGCTTGACCCAGGAACGAACTGATCAAGCAGTTGCGTCTTTGCACGAGTCAGTGTTGTCCCTATTATGCCCGACTTCACGGGGCACCTATAGGTACGGGAACTGTCCCCAGTCATAGTACGTCGGCGAGGCTCGACAACGCCGGAAGAAGCAGCTGTAGATGTTGTCGAAGAGATGGGGTTGTACAGGGGTATGCTCTAGGACCGGGAGCTATCGCACACACATGGGCATCTAATAAGTCGATGCAATGTTCGCAGTCGGCGAAGGTTGTGGCCTAGATGGAGCCAGCTGGCCACAGTGTAGGCGAAGTCGCATTAGGAGTCTCTCTCATTCGAAGCTCGAGTCGAAGGACCACGGTTCTGGCAGCACCGGTGGTATGGACCGCGCTGTGGAGCCGCGGTCAGGAAGTAGTTGATGAGGGTGGCGTTAGGACCGGTGAGCCCGAAGATGAGCCCTCCTCTGATGATGGCTCTGGGATTTCCAGGATCTCATCTTCAACCTCCATGATCCAGCTAACGATAGATTTGACATCGAGCACTTTCATACCATGACGCGTAAGCACCGGGAGGCAGTCGCCACCAGCGTCACGAGACGTGATCTCAGTTTCCCAGAACTGCTGCAGCGACATGAACGCGGTCTTTGGCTTGGGGATGAGCTTCAAGATCGGATCCTGCTTGACCCCGCCGGATCGCTTTGTAGTCTCCTTCAAGAGGTAACCAGAGAAAACGGGTTGGTGCCAGTCGTTAGGGTGGTCTTGAATCAAGACCGTCAATGTTTGCATACACTCGGGGAGGATCCAGCGATACTTCTTCCAGGTCTGGAAATTGGTCTCGAAGACCTCGTCAAGGAATTCGCCATTATCATGGTTGTCGTCAATACTAGCGGTGGAGATTGCGGAAGGCACGGTCCAATCTTCCCCAACCAGTCCGCATTCCTCGTCGCCATACACCGACGGACTGGGTATCTGAACTGGCATGGTATATGAATGGAGACAATATCCTGAGGAAGTGGGGAGGTGGATTTATTAGCCGATGCTTGAGGATATAGGGCAGCAGTTGCTGCGTATATCAAATAGGGAAATGGCAACTGCTATGGAATTCAGGTCTTGATGGTTTGGGTCAGAGATTGCAGCCCACTTGAGGAAGTAAGGTGGAAGAACTCCTCCTAAACACTGGGGTGAAAATGAGGTTCATTCACTATGCTTTGCAGCGCGCGTTAGTTATGCTTGAAAAGAAAAGGGAGATCTGTACTTACGCTAGGACTCTGTAGGGGACACTCTCAGTATCGTGAGTATTGGTTCCGAGCTTGTGTGGTGCGGTTTCGTGTTTTTCACAAGGAAAACAGGAAGAAAAAGTTTTAAAAGTTAGGGTTGAATCAGTTCCAAGACCTAGGGAATCTATGCCTTAGGAATTTCTGGTTTAGTACGTTTGATTAGATGATACGCGAGTAACAGGAATAGATATGTGCGTGTGAATTTGAGTTACCTGGGTTTTGTGTGGTGGGGTACATCATCGTCGAAGTCGTCGTCGCTGTTTGTGAGATTGCTATTACCGTTGTGAAGACTGCCATTGTCGTCGTGCCCACAGCCTTCCTACCTCAACTCCTACTCCAACGTCTCTCCTTCGTAGCCTTAGGTCATCATGTATAACTTGGGCTGATTTCACGAGGGAAAATATCACCATCTAATTGTAGTATGATACATGACATAAGTCCACCTAGATGCGCCAACGAGGGCGTTTGTGGCCTGATTATATGGAATGATGTTATTTACGGAGTTCACATGCTACTTTTCCAACCACTCGGCTACACCTAACTACACTTACCTCGCCCCATGAATAGGACATGTTCCCTTTATTACCTAAACCTGCGCCATGGAGAAGGAGTTGCATCCGTAAGCCCCTCGACCCCATACGAAAGGATTTCACTCCATAGGATCAAAATGTCGATGAAAAATCAAAGCCTGTTCCGATAATACGATATCTTGGCCAACGGCCAAACGGTGGGCAGATGGAGCATCGCAAACTAATCTGCAAATAAAGGGGGGAAACCACCCAGGTCCCCGGGGCGGATGGTGATCCCAGATATCGGCTACTCCACTGCCTCGATATATTGTATAGTAGCTACTGTCTGCCTAAACGAAAGGACGAAAGACACTGCACTGGATTATGATCGGAGTGTAAGCCACGATTTTGATCTGTGCCGGCGGTGACAGTGGTCTTGCCACTCATTTAATGGGATGCCATGTTGTTTTTGCGGACTATGATGTGAATAGAGTGTAGAATCTGAGATGGTTGCCTAATAGGAGTTAGTCGAAGGGAGGCGTAATTAGAACCTTGAAAGACAATAAATTAAAGCTAAATAAGCGAGTACTTAGGCAGTTGTTATATCAACCTCGTATATTTTACCAGTATAGCTATAAGAATGTTCTATTATCCAAAATCCCTCCACTGTCAGTCTGGTTGATCGCGAAACCCAACGAATATCATTAACAAATAGCAGAGAACCTCGGCCTAGACCAAGCGCTACCTCCTTCTATCCATGAGCAACGAGTCCGTGACAGTGAAATGATGATAAGTTCGTATTGAAGACATCATAATATCAATTGGTAAGAGCTAGTAAGTGTCTGGATTGCCTCTCGAGTGGCGGTTCTTCTCTAAGAGGTTCTGCGTAACTCGGTCTACGGCCAGTGAGGGCAGAAAGGGGTAAGTTGGACAACTCATTGGTCTTCATGTATTGGGCTTCTCTACTATCTTGCATAGTCGAGCATAATACAGCCGGTTACTCGGCTGATGTATGGACCCCGTATACGAATGTCTTCGTGACCTCTTTGACAGGTTAGATAGAGCTGACAGGAAGAGCACCTAGAGTATCTAGACAGGCCAATAAACAGGGCTGTATATTTCATTCGCGGGGGTGATGTAAGACACGTACAATGAGGTCCGGTTTTCTTCCTACGTGGTCGACCTACCATCATTCAAATTGGGACCAACTGTTAATTCGGTGTTCCAGCCCAAGATCGCCTCCACCTTGAGCTGGGAACTCGTCCCGGTAGGTTCAACCACAATAAACGAACCAAGATCGCCATGAATTAATTATTAATGATGTTAGTATGCGGCGATGGAGGCCGTCCAAATCCTATCCAATTTTGAGGACGTGGAAGACGCAGTTAGCGATGGTCTGTTTTTGATAAAAGACTCGAGCGCCGCCGTTTCTTCAGTGTTAATCAATCACCTATTTCCTACATCCCCTTCACGTCTAGAGAAACACGACCAAATCTTCAAGCTTTCCTCCCAGAAATATGCAGGTGGCCTCTTATCCCAGAGTGAACCCCATTGGGGCGACATTCCGGCCCGATGTTAGAAACACCAGGCCAACACAGGCCTCCTCCATCCCAACGATGAGGTTGAATGACGGCAACGAAATTCCTATGGTAAGTCCTTAATCAATGTCTACTAGCTAAGTAAGTGGAACTCATATAGTGGCCGTGTAGCTTGCATTCGGTTTAGGAACGGCGTACTCCGAAAGAGATTCGGAGCAGATCGCTGAATCGGCGCTTCGGGCTATCAGGAACGGGTTCTACCACCTGGACGCAGCTGAAGGTAAGGAACCTGACTTTTTATTAAGCTTATGTTTATCCCAGACTATCTAATGTCGTACTAATTGAACATTAGTGTACGGTAATGAGCGAGGACTTGGTGTCGCCATCAGGAGGTCCGGTGTACCACGCCAACAGTTCTTCATCACGACCAAGGTGTGGACGGTAGCGACGACCGTGAAAGCAGCTTTTGAAGCCTCGCTTGAGCGGCTCGGGCTCGAGTACGTCGACCTATACTTGGTGGCCTGGCCGCAGATCGCCGACAGTCCTGCCCGCCTGCAGCAGATCTGGGCCGAGATGGAGGCCATCCGAGAGACCGGCCGCGCGAGGTCCATCGGCGTGTCCAACTTCTTGCAGGAGGATCTGGAGACCATCCTCAGAACTGCTAAGGTCAGGCCTGCCATCAACCAGATAGAATACCACGCATACTTGCAGCACAGGAGCCTTATTGACTTCCACCGCCGGAACGACATCGCAACAGCGGGGTACTCTCCGCTCACGGCTATTACCAAGGCGCGTCTAGGCCCCGTCGACAACGTCTATGCTTCATTGGCGAGAAAATATGGCGTCGCTGAATCAGATATCGCGTTGCGATGGGTCCTCGACCAAGGCATCGTGGCGGTCACAACTAGCAGTAGCGAGGGACGACTGCAGGGCTTGATGACAAAGCTGCCGTCGTTCAAGTTAACACCCGATGAGATCCAAGAGATTGGCGAGCGGGGAATGCAAAAACACTTCCGGGGGTACTTTAATGATATCTTCGCCGATAATGACAGACGCTAGACGGTAACTATCCTCTTCGTAGGGACGCGTCTTGCCCTGCCCCATAGGATAGCAGAAGGTGTATGGCTTTGGTTGCGTTACCTTGCACAATTTTCTGGCCTATTAAATATAGTAGCCTAGCTATATAGATTCTCTTGCCACATCTTAACACAAGTACATATCATGCTTTGCCGAGTTTGTCAGATGCTACCCCCTGCTACCTTGGTAAGTAGATCGAAACAATGTATTAAGGAGAGGACTCTAAAATGCCACCGCATTTGCTTCGTAGACGCATATTTCCATTATCCTTGTAGCGCAGTACCTATTCATAATTCATCATCGGACTCAGTTTCGTCATCATCAACTGGCTGTGGCGCTGGAGCGGGGGGCTTCTTGTTCAATGGTAGAGTCCGCCGGGGAGGGGGCTTGGATATTTTAGCCTTTGAGGTCTCCTGCTCCGACGAAGATTCTGGAGAATCTTGCTCCTGCATTGCGGCTTGATTTTTCTGGGACTTGACCGGTGGTGGAGCTGGCTCGCTATCCGTATCTGTTCCACTCGCGGTTTCATCCGCGGTGGTGTCCCCGTTTTCTTCGGCGCCTGGCTGTGCACTGCCATCATCACTATCCTCTACGACGTCCATCTTCTCGAAGCTGTCATCACCACTGCTCTCAGGTTCGTCCTTGACTTTCCGCTTCGAAGCACGTGACGCCTCGGCTACATGCTTTTGTGTGCCTGGTGTGCCACCGACTTTGGCGAGCTTTTCAGGATCTACGGTGGCGGATGCTAATAGACGTTGCTGCTGTCGGATTTTGACCTTCTTCTCGTTTAGGAGGTCTCGGAACTTCTCAAGTAGTTGGGTCTCATCTTCTTCCTTTGTCTTAATAAGATCATCCAGCTGCTCTCTGAGTTCCTTGAGAGAATCCTCGAGGTTTCGGATCTTGGCAGTAGCAGCAGCAAGATCCTCTCCAACCCTCTCTCGGGTGCCTATGGCCGATACACACCAATCGAAAGGGGAGATCTCCGTCTTCTCGTCTTCTTCTAGCTTAATGGACCCAAGTCTTTGCTGTATACTACTGTCAGTGATATAGCTAGACAGGGAATTTGATTAGAATACATACCGTGATACCTTGAATGTTCTTCCGGAAAGAGAGGGACACCGACGTCCCATCGGATTGGACGTCAGCCCTGATCTCGACATCAGGTACCGGCTGCTGATCAATTAAAGCCGAAGTTAGGATCTTTTCCCACTCCTCATGGGAGCAAGGACCGCTCGAAGCCTTGTAGTCGCCAATCCTCTTATGGCGTACTATAGACCATAAATGAAACAATTTAGTTTCTCGAAACAAGAAAATTTAGGGATGCATGAAATTCGCGTGCCGGGGTCCGATCTGGTCGCATGACACCGGGGGTGTGCGGTGATCCCGCAGGGTTGGATAAGTAAAACTTACACTTGGTGATGAATACAGCTGTACTCTCCGACCCTATCAGCTTCAGGTCCAGCGGCCGCGACCCGTTTGAGGACGCCTCCAATAGGAAATACTCGTTTTCCTTCCCCGAGATGGGGAAACGCAATATGGAAGCTTCTGTCATTTGGGATGTCAGGGGCGAGATGAGCTGACACCCGCCAGATTCAAAAGCTATATCCTTGGTCTGATATTACAATCCACGAGTATTGGAGGATGTGTCGGTTGTCACTTGATCCGGTGGGATAACACGGCGAAGGGTTATGAAGGACTGACGTGGCTGCTTTAATCTAGAAGTCGCGCGAAAGCACACTTTGAGGGTGTGTATCCAATAGTTGGGATATCATCAAAATCAAGAAATACGATTAAGGTGCAGCATGGATATCAAATTCATAGATAGACGAGGATTAAGAATTGACGTGGTTTGGTAGGTAACTACAAAACATTGAACTAACGAAGCAACTTCCAAGATATGTAATTACCTAGGTGGGTGAAATTTACGAGCGGATAGTTGCCTAGCTGCCACCGATTACATATCTTGAAGAGGCCATTGATGATAGAAAATATAATTTGAGGTGTTGGTAATGTGTTAATGAAGAGAGGGTGGGGTTAGGTAGCCACAGCACCTGTTGTAGGCAGAAGCATGCTGTACCTAGGCAGAAGCGTGCTGTACCTAGGCAGGTGGCTTGCTGTGTTTGTGGTAGCCCGATGAACTGTACATACTATGTAGTCCGCACAGTATCAAGTAAAATCGCCCAACTTTAAAAATAATGAGGGGTCAAAAAAATACAGAAACGCGACACGCGGTTGTTGTCGCGCCCTAAGGAAGAGATTTTATTGGCTGCATTGGCCGTTGAAACCTTGTAGCCCTAAATATGGTCCGTGCGCAATTACCCCCAGCCACCGAAAATCCTATGGTACCTGCGCAACTCCCCCAGCCATCCTGTCATCCAACATTTCCCGCTGACCTGGATGCATTTGGCCCCGACCCGTTCACCCTCCATCTTCCAACTTCTGTCCCGGCAGAATTACATACCTCATATTTACTGACGCACACACCACTGTTTCAGTTCAAGATCTCAATCCAGTTAATTAATTCATGTTGCGATCAACCTACCGAACTTCTACGATCTACTCTCTTCAGACTACTTCGTAATACTCTCATCTTCAGGTCTCGTGCATGCAAATCGTTGTAGCAATTTCAGCTTCGACATAATTCAAGATCTATTCTCACCCCTGTACCTCTTCAACCTCAAGCTGTCGCGTGCAGTACGCAGTACCGTATAGTAAACCTGACACATTACCTTACTTCCGACCAACCCCCTCCTGTCTTCACTTTCGCCCATCTTGCAACGCCTGTACCGAGAGAGAAAAAAAAGTACTGGCTGAATCAATTGATTCTCACCTGCCTCACCATCTACTTCACCTACTCTCAAATCCTCAACATTCAATATTCGTCGCCACCCCGGGATTCCGACTCTCCAAACGCAGTATACAGTTTCGGAGTAGGTAGCGATTGTTTATTCGGAATATCAAAACGATGCGACGAGCTGCGATGTACCACTGACTAAGGAGCATTGTTCTCGGACATTGACTTCGTGATTCATTGTCGCTCTTTCACCGTCTTGACTTGCTATTTGCGCCTTGAATTTACCCGATCTACTGAGAATACGTCACTGCGGACATGGATTTCCCCATCGATTGGCGAGATAAGCCTTTGGAGAAGATGGGTGTGATACAGCAGCTCCAGCATATGGAACACGAGAGAGCGAAAGGCTTGAAGGTGCGACCTGAGGGAGAGAAGCGCAATGGCAAGCCGGAGCTTCCTGCGAGAAATAGCTTGGTCGAGGACTGGGATGATGACAACGACTTTATGATTGATAACGACGATCTCACTTTCCGAAGCAGTTCTACGACTACGCACCCACAATCCCACCACCGTGACAGTCTCTCCTCATTCCGATCTGATCGTGAATCTCTACCTGGAAATGACGAACGACACGTACATTTACCTGGCGACGACGAGAAATCGACTCTAGACGCGATTGCCGCCGCTACTCACGCAGGCATTCCAATCCCAACGAATGTTCCTCCGTCTGCTTTAATGGGAGGCACTATCAAGCGGCTAGGAGGAAGGAAGATGAAGAAGATATTCCAAGAAGACTATGGCGATGACTTAGAGGTTCCTGCTGCTGGCCCGCTTCGACTCAAGCCCCAGGACGACCAAGAGTACCCCGAATCCTTGAAGCAAATTAGCAGATCGACAAGCCCTAGCCCAACGAAGCAAACGGCTCCCACTAACCAAGCACCAACTCGCGGCCAAATTTTACCAAAGAGCTTGGGCACTCCTATTTATCTAGAAAAGTTCCGCGATATGGATGATGATGACGACGTCTTTGGCGATGGAGTTGCAACCATAAAGGCATCCAAACTTCGGCCTCAGTCAAGGCCCATATCCTTAATCACTCCACCTACGCCTTCGCCCCATAAGAAGCGAACTGATGACGACTTCGAAGGCGACCTGGAACTACCATCGGATGGATTACTGAAGCTGACCAGGAGAATGGATATCCCTGCGACGCCAGCATTAAGTGCGAATGAAGACTTTGACTGGGGAGAAGGTAGCTTGGGAACTCGATTTGGTGGCACAAGACGAGACGCATTCTCAACTCGCAGTTCATCCGTATCGGCCCTCAGTCCTAGCCTTGCCAGCTCCATCACAGCCGAGAGTGAAGATGAACTCTTCGATGGTCTACTTATACCGAATGGTCCGCTAGATCTAGGAGAGCGCCTGAAACAACGAAAGCGAGAACCATCCCCGGAGAGGCCGCATGAGCAACCCGTACCCGAGAAACGGGATCCGTCACCTAAAAGTATGGCCAAGCCCGCGGTGGAGAATGAAGATCTCTTGGACGGTCTCGACTTTGGCGATGGCGATGTCTTCCGTTCCGGAAAGTCATCTTTACATCGCAACGTGAAGGTTAAGGAAACTCGACCAGTTAGCCCCGTGCGACCAAAGACGGCGATCTCTGTGACGTTCACTAATAAACCGGTTACGTCAACCCCGGCATCCCGTTTACCTCGCCCTATGGGTAGTCACGAGCGTACACAAACTCAGTCCTCGCTTGAACCGGTATCCGAGAGTGGTGGGCCTATACCTCCACGACCATCTCGGAGGTCTCAGTCACGTCTCGGCCATTCAGCTCAGTCCTCTATCTCAAGCGTCCATACGCCTACTACTCCTTCTTCAGTCCAGTCGATCCAGTTTTCTACTCCGCGACGCCGTGAGCTGAGTCAAAAGGCATCGACGGGGACGTTGCGTAACGAACCTACTACAACCAGTGCGCAATTGCTACGATTGAAGCGCTCTCTACCAGCAATGCGCCACGGCCCGGCGCCGACAAAGTCTGCTGTCCCACGATTTGACCGGCCGCCTTCTCGTACTGATTCACGCATTGAGTCTGGCCGACCTCTATCCGCCTTGCGACCCAAAACCCCGGTCGATCGCGCCCGTCCCGCCAACGAGGGCGGTGCTATGCCGCTGAGAAGGAACCCTTTCTTACCCGCTGGCGCATCTCAATCCCAATCGCAGCACGTGAGTACAAAGGGAGCACCTGGCGCGCGACCTTTCCGACGCCACGATTCCGACCAGGGTCCAGAAATTCGACCCATGTCACGTGCCATCTCTCGTGCTGCGGCGAGATCCCCGAGCCCAAGAAGAGCACGCAACGAGAAGATGGCAGCGGAGCCTGTGTGGCAACAGATCAGTAAGCCACGCCGCGTACGTCGTTTCGGCGACGGTCACGAACTCGACTCATTCGACGATCTTCCAACTTCGGCACAGGCCGAATCTAAGTACGTGAAGCAGCCAATCGCAAGCGGAAACAGAACAAATATTCGAAATAAAATTTACCAGAATGTTCTGTTGGACCGAAACACACCCAGTCCCGTATCTCCTTATTCGCCCGCAAAGTTTGATTCTCAACCTCACTTTGCTCGGGATACAGCTGCTAGCCGCATTGCCAGGGAGACAAGTCTTGCACAACGGACGCCCGCCTCCGGGCCACTCGCACTTGTGACTAACCAGCGAGTTGCGCAACTGTCAACTCGACCTAACTTTACGTCCCACACCTATAGTAGTTCCAGAGCCAAGAAGTCTCAGAAGACCCCACAACTGAAGCCGCACTTGATCTCTAACTTAAACTCGGCAAAAGAGACTAAAGGTATGCCTACAACACCCAAGACATCCCCCAAACCCCAGAGACCTGGGCCATGTAAGGAGCATCAGGAATCGCAAGCGCAGGTAACACCACGGATCCCCCGAACACCGAGCCGGTCCCAAAAACTGCAAAAGTCTCAGACACCAAAGACGCCACGGGTATCCCGTATTCCCCAAACACCTGAGAGGCTTCAGAGGCTACAAAGGGCTTTATCGCCTCCACCATCTCCTACTCCTGAGAAGTCTCAGCCACGGAAAAGACCACTCATTACTCCTAACGCCATTGTCCCTTTGAAGCCAGTGGCATCCTCAAAAAAGGCTGAAGCGCCCAAGGCCCAGAAGCCTCAAAAGCCAGAGCAGTATGGGAAGTCTCAGGCGCTAAAGAAACCAGTCGGTGTCCCTAAGAAGCTGATCACTGCTCCGAAGAACCCGATTGTACCTATGAGACCCGAACCGTCCCCAAAGAAGCCCCAAATACCTAGGGACCAAAAGCCGCGGAAGTCACAGCAGCCTGTAGAGCCTCGATTGTTGAAATCGGTTGCTGCTCCTAACACAGTCGCAACTACGAAGCCAGAGGCGCCTCTTACAAAGACTCGAGCTCCTGGGGTCTAGAAAACCCAGAAGCCGAAGACAACCGATAAGACACAGCCAGCTAAGTTTACCACAGCAACAGCAACATCCAAAAAGATGCAGGCACCCGTAAAAGCCCAGAAAGCTCGTGTGCATCAGAAGCCTGAGCAACCCCATTCACAGCAACCTGAGAAGTCTCAGAAGCCCAACCCACACAAGTCTTGCCACAACCCACATCAATTTCAGAATTATCAGGGACGTGTCACTAACTATCAGACATCAGTTGTTAACGGTATGACTTACAACCCGGCGACATTTCGATGGGAAGGAAACGACAATGTACTCAATGCTTTCGATATCCCCGCTTCGTCGCCTATAGTGGCGCCTCTACCTCCGCATGTGTCACGCGAGAGAGAGGGTTCGACGTCGAGACCAGTACTCATCACCAATATGACTGCTACTAAGGGTGTTAAACGGGTTGGAGACATGATCTTCGATCCGCAAAATATGTGCTGGCTGAAGGCGGATACCACCCCTCCTGTCACTAACGACTCATTGGAGGTCTTCAATGCCATGGACGACGACGATCCTTTCAAGGATATTCCCGACCTTGACGACAAGGATAAAGACTCCGTTACGGGTCGCCACGGCCGCGGAAGCGATCTTCGGGATGATTGGCTAGTAGGCGAAGAATTCGACGTCGGCCCAGAATTTATTAGACGTCAATACGAAGAAGAATCACGATGGCGCCGAAAATGCGGGCCCTGGAACAACGCCGACACCACTAGCGACGCTCAGAGCCGTATGGACCAACGATGGGCACTCAGAAGAATGATCATGGAGCAATAATCAGAGCCACCCTTCATATTCCACAACCATATGTCATTCGACACCCATTCGGGAGCAAGCAACTCTCGCACGCATACCTACATACCTATTTAGGACTTGCATGTGATGCATTTCTCCGGCATTCAAAAGGAGGCAAGCAACTTTTAATCTGGGAGTCAGGGAACATACCCTATTCACTTCTTTCCTGTTGTTTATACAGCTTGCCTATTCACGAGGGGCGATGAAATGTACAACACTGCATGAAACGGCAGCGGATCGGTCCGCATAATGAAATGACGACACGATACACAACAACGCATCTACAATAATAATGACCTCGACAGTCTGGTATATCCATGGACTTGGATACCGGGCTGCGACACGCTTTAGACGGAAACGGCGTCAGCCACTGGTTATGACGAACAAGAAATGATGGTTAAGACTTAATGACTTGCTACGCGTTATGATGTTAGGATGTAATATAGACAGCCAATCAAGGGTAGTGTGGCTTTACTCGAGTAGAGACTACACTCAGATAGACAATAGAGGGAACGGAGTTACTACAAAATAATATCGTCCTAGCCGGCGGTGTATCATTACATGGCTTGAATATCTTATAGTGACTGCATATGTAATCTCTCTCATTAACGCCTCTTAGGTAGCCATCTCAGCCATCACCTATCACCTGTCCAGCAATCGTTGATCCGACGGACTACTAGGCATTAAAATAAGAGTATTGCGGCAATAAGACGCAGGAAAGGTCACTCGTACTACACACGCTCATCACGAATTTAGGTACTCCGCGGCCTCCCGCAGCAAGTCGGTGGAATGACGTGGTCACGATAACGAAGGTCAGAGCAGTAAGTAGACATAAAAAAATAGCATGCCATGTCCCATCTCAAGAATCATACTCCTATAGAGGCCAGTATAGAGCTGGCCCTCCGGATCAAATCTCTCGCATTACCTCTTCAACCGCGACAATTTGAATTTCGCCAACCATGGATCCAGTCTCTCCAGACAATCTCGCGTACAGAGGTTCGGCACTAGATGCTTTCGACGAGCTGGCCGGAAGCCAGACATCATTAGGACTTTTCCATGCAGCACATTCCATGTGGTGTGCCGATTCGTGTTCCCGTGATTTGACCTGCCCCTTTCTCCACTATTGCCGGCCTGGATCCGGGCCCCCTACTGTCGCGGACCGGACACGAGCCCCGCGGCCTCGCTACAACAAACATACAGCTAACTTATTCACTCTTATGGGTGGAGATGGCTACCAAACTGGTATTTCACAGAAACACCAGGCCAACTTCTGGCCGCTGTGCGAAGATGCTCTGCGTAAAGTCGACCAGGCCCGGAAGTGCGGTAGCCTCTTATTTTGCGATTACTCAGACTGGACGAAGAAGCGAGACCCCTGCGCTCAGGTGACAGTTCAAAATGCCTGCCGAGATACCGTTCAGTGGTTTGCTACGTGGCTAGGTACCAAGTTCAACGCAACGCCGTTGGGGTCGCGCATTATAGCCTTTACAACCATGCCAGATGATCTGTGCATCCCCCCTTTGGACCTCGTGCACCAGCGCTTTCGCATGTACGGGCTCTCCTTCCGGGACCTCGTTGGACAGATGGTAGCGGAGGGCTGGGGTCGAGACGCGATGCGTATTCTATTGTGCACGATCCGGCAATACTTCTTCCAGTATATCGAGAAAGTTGACTTTGAGGATACCGTCAACGGAAACGGCGGGGTCCATGCTCTGATTAGTCGAACCAGCGAGGTGTGGGATAGCATTGTGTACCGAACGCACACTGCCAACGCGCAGGCTTCAAGTATCGTTGTAGGGCGCGCCACAGCTTCAACGCTATCGGAAGACTGGCTCCTCTGCAGCAACATAAATAATTGCATCTCAATGGATCTAGCGAAATCGGCCCTACACGTCTATGAGCAAGACAACCATATGCCCACAGCGAGCTTTGGGCCCCAGAGGACCCAACAGGGAATGCAGGGTCAACGAAGGCTTGGTTACCATTCTATCTATCTGGATTTGCTAGACGATCTCGTCGACACCGGCTGCCCGGAGCCTCTCGTGAACTTTGCCAGTTCCGGATTCCTTTTTGTTCAGATAAATCACCGATATCTGGAGCGCTCCTTAGGCCATCGAATCCCCATTCATAATTCAATGGCCGATGTTCTTGGCAGCATTTTTGGAGATAAGCCGACCGACGCACGGCTTGATGGGCTCTTCCATTTGCGCTGGTTAGTGAGCAATCACGGTGCAGAGGGCAAATCCGGGTCCAAGTCCGCATTGTGCCCAGATTTACTAGCGGCGTGTCTAAAGCGCCAAGAGCAGCGTAAATCTGTCTGGAATTCGGAGTATATCGACAGTACCATTGGCTTCAAGCCGTTAACTCGTGATAAAGACATAGACTCTCAGTGTGCGATCGACTGGATCACGGGCGTCCACATGCTATCGCGGCAGGTAAGCAGCCCAGACGAGCTGCAGAAGCTACTGACGTCAGTCATAACTCAAGATTCGCCACGATTATCAATCGAACAGCTTGATGCTGCGGGTTCGCGAGATGGTCTCTGGGCTTTATGCGTGGCTTGCCAAGTTGATTGTAGTGATGACTGCGAGTGGCTGGCGTTCGCCAAATACACTTGGGGTAAGATAAGTTCCGCCTCTCACGTCGCCCAAAGCTGTCAAGACGGCAGCGTCTTAGAGCCGAAAAGGAAACCGGGCTGAGATAGTATTGGGGGCCGAGCCCTGCAGTTGGAACGCGGAGGAATAATGGGTATGGAGCACGAGGTTATGGTTGTGTCTTCATAGACGACGTTATCATCAACTCCGGGAGGGATCTTCTGTTCATCCGTAAGGGTTAGTATCATATATTCAACATTCGCTAGTCCTTCCTGTAATAGAAAGAAATCACTGGTTTTCTGGGGCCCCCGAATTTGGTGAGTACATAGAAAATGCGTAAGATGCCCGTAATATTCCGTGCTACTAGTGTCATAAAGCTCGATGCGATAGAACGAGAAAAGTATACTTCAAGAAATCAGAAGTGAAGACATGATCCAAGTCCGGATAATTCATAGCGCTGCCCGGCTATTACCCTTACTAGAAGTCCCCGATGTTCTAGCGAGGAGCGGGTCCTCCAGGGCTATTACTTAGCACTCCGGCCTAGCTGATCCACTAGAGCGCCAGGGCTAAAATAGGAAATAAAGTACCCGGGCGGAATGACAGGGGCGATTGCGTGCTCGATGCCATCGACTACACGACAGACTATATCTACAGCCATCTTTCCCTTCGATCTTAAAGCTGTTCTTGACTTCTCTTCAAACTGTCAACATGCTGCTTAACCATACCAACTCGTCTCGTTTTCGCAGCATTTTTCCTCGGTTTTTTCGACGACTTTTCGACGAGCGACAACGTGCTAGGGAACAAGGTATACACTTGTACCAGACGTACCAGGCGTGACTAGGTCCCCTTTCCTCGATGACCGATCTTAAGAGCCTACGCTGTCGTGACGACAGGGGCTGCTGGAGACTTACGACAACGTTACGGAGACTTCCGGGCACACGCTTATAAACTTGCTCATTGTGGGACCATGCCGGCGGCATTTCTGGCGTCGTCGGCTTTCGGTTTCTACGATGGCGTGTAATTGGTGCAAGACGAGGAAAAACTGGAATCGACCGTGATCTGGGACGGATATCGGGAGTGTGAGTCGGATCTCGTTGAATCTTGACTCGTTGCATGCAAATGTAATCGGCGACCTCGATGCTGCATACTGGACGGTCAATATATTCGTCGAACGACCTAATGCGATCATTGCGGGGCTTCCACACTTATCAATCGCAGCGGCCTTAGCCTATGCTATCGTCACAGCTCTACCTGTAGCCTGCTGTCAAGATTATGGAATATGGACGTTACATATTCTAGTGGACCCTGGGTAGTCTCGCGCCCGTGAGTCCATCGCAAATGAAGCCCGAAGAAGCAAGGTTTCGATCGAGGGTCTAGAGGCTACGGCGTGCGGCGATATGGATAATGAGTTCAGAGCGAATTTCTGTGGTCCGTTCGTTGAAGTCACCGTGTTCGGCGAGGCTCCCAAAGACGGATCTCGAGACGGATCTCGCCCCTTTATTCCTGCCAGGAGCGAAATACCCTCGGTTACCAAGATTGACGAATACGCGATGATTATCTAGCGTTCTGGTATAAAAAGGGGTCTCTTGCGCCACTCAGGATGGTTTCGATTTGAATCAGCAGCACTATACGATTTCAAGCTTCTTCAGTTGTTCCAAACCCGCAAATCCCGCCATGAATTCGTACCAGCTGGCCTTAGCGCTCTTCAGCGCGCTTACCCTTCCCCTAAGTGTATCGGCCACGCTTCCTTTCGGCCACTATGGCCCCGAAGGCACTGTTCTGTTCTTGAACGGCTTCCATTTTGTCTCGGGACATAGTGACTGGGAGATATCCGCCAACCATTACTGCGTTATTATCCGCGATGATCTGTTACAGTGTGCTGTCTACAACACTGCTACAGCACCTGCCCGTCTGGCCGGTATTGAATACATCATCACTACGGAAGCATTCGAGACTCTGGATTACGAAGGTGAGGAGCCTGCTTTAGTTAGACCAGGGATAAACGGCTGACTTGCAGAAAGAACGCCAGCTATGGCATAGTCATGTCTACGAGATCACCAGCGGATTCCTTGTCGAGCCAGGCCTGCCTGCCTCCGTGGATCATACCATTATGAAGGACGTCTGTACGTGCTTAAACTTACTATCCTCTTAAACCACAACCCGTCCAAGACTCATAGCTGATTTTAAATACCTAGTGGTCGGAACCTACGGAAAGACCTTCCACACCTGGCGATACGATCAGCAGAATTCTTCGTATCCAATCGGTATTCCAGAGCTCGTGATGGGTTACACTGGGGATGATCAGATTACCCCCGACTTTGTTACTAAGCGTGATGAGCTCTTTGGCATCAACACTACTGAGATCAGGGAATCCCGCAAGGATATCCCGCCGCCACCAATCGTCGCTGGGGCGGACAGCTGGAAAAACGGATATGTCTTATCGCTAGGTATCGTCAACGAAACCGGCAAGACTGATTTCCCTCCCGGCTGCAATGCCCAAACTGTTTTGAGGCAGTAGGCAGTCTTGCCTTGATTTATAATGCCCTGCCAGCTTAAAGTGGCCAACCCCGAAATCACAGATTTGCAGGAGTGCAAGGGTCGTAAAAATATCAACCTACTCCCCTCGCAAACATTGTTCTAGATATCCCATTAGTGTACATAATTTACCTTCTCTTCAACTAAAATCTACCGCGAATTTAAGATACGCCGATATGTTCAATACCAATACTCCTGACATTCAGACAGGGCCGCGCCAGATGCTAACCTCGGTGAATTTAAACCCTACTACGTACTATTAGAGTAAGGTACGCACTTAGCTGTGAAATCTACGTATTAGTGGAGAACATATAATCATGTGTGATATTGAAGCGGAGCACACGTGGGAGGATCAGAGTTCAGGGGTTCCGGAGCGGCAAAATTGCCGCTCATAAGCCCGACAGCACCGGATCCCGGACCCACCTTCGGCAACCAGCTAGGAAACAATGGACCCGAACTTGCAAGGGCTTACGTTATTACGTAGACACAGCCCAGGTCCCGGCTGCTCTCGATGGCCTGTCTTGGGCCTTGGCGGAAAGTAATATCATGTCTTACATTAGCATTTCCAGAAGAGTGCGCTCCCCATCCTCGATCCTTGCGTTCTCTTGGCTATATACATGTAGGTATCTAAAGTAGTCGGCGACCGCTGCGGGTCACGATGTGCAGCTAGGCAACCTCGTACCGACACCATCGTCAAGTATATATCAGTTCTAGCTACTCGTGAATGATGGGATCTAATTCAATCCATTAAGCTACTCAATAAGACCATATCTATTCCGTACCCACTTAGATATTCCATTATAACCGCGAAGTGTTTTTCCTAAGATGACTCAACTCGCCGAAGTCGACAGCTTGACTATCCATGCCCTAGTCAACGATGAGATCGACCAGATCTCGCCATCGCCACACCCAGCCGTCAAGCACCCCCAGTCATTCATGGGAGCACCACTACGGCCGCTCCCGAATGACGCGCAACGAGGGGGGGCCAAGTTGCAAATGAGAATGGATACGCTCTGCTGTGGCGCCCACGGTCTATCACTGCTCATCACTGTAACCAAGGATGGGAAGTCTCATAGCCTGCTATTCGACACCGGGCCGGAGGAGGCCGTGTGGGAGCGGAACGTAACGCGGTTGGGGCTAGACCCCAGTACCATTGAGAGAATAGTGCTTTCGCACTGGCATCGCGACCACTCCGGCGGCATGCTCAGCGCCATCCGGATGATCGAGACCTCCAAGAAAGCCTCGGGGAATACCGAGAAGGTCGTAGCCGACCTGCACCCCGACCGCCCTGACTTCCGGGGCGTGATGGCCCACGAGCCGATTTCTCTTGAGCCCGATCCGAGCTTCACCGAGATCGAGGAGGCGGGCGCCACGGTATTCAAGAGCTCTAATGTGCACACGGTGCTTGACGATACGTTTTTGATCTCGGGAGAAATTCCTCGGCGCACGTCTTATGAAGGCGGTATCCCAAATGGCATCCGGTTTACCCCGGAAGGAGAGTGGGACAAAGACGAGCTTATCATGGACGAACGATTAGTTATGTGTAATCTCAAGGGCAGAGGGCTCGTAGTCTTCACCGGGTGTAGCCACGCTGGAGTAGTCAACGTCGCACGGCACGCAATCGAGCTAGGCGGTGGTGTCCCCCTGTATACCGTCGTGGGTGGCTATCATTTAGCAGACGGCGCGCCGGAAAAGCTGGAGAAGTCATTGGCGGATTTGAAGGCTTTGGAGCCGAAGGTGCTGATGCCTGGACATTGTACTGGATGGAGGTTCAAGGTCGCGATTGAAAAGGAGATGCCGGGATGTATGGCCCCTATCTTTGGGGGCACGAAATATGAGCTTATTTGAGCTCTATGTAGAAAGCCTCATTGTAGAAAATGCAAATTTCCCTGAAGTAGCCTAGCAAACGACGATGTTTGCCCCGGGTAGGGATGCACGATTAAGCCTTACAGCAGTGACCACCAGTTATGCGCGTGATTTCATTGGGCACAGACTTGAGAGTTAAATAATCTAATAGATGGCAGTTCTATCGTCAGGGGCGGGAGCACATAAGTAACTCAGTTAGGCATGCGTTCCTTCCCCTGGATGCTAAGTAAAAACTTCCCTTACGCTAAGGCCTTTTCGACGGGCCTCGGGAGCGGTTTTTCACGCCCACGAGAGGCTGGGGGTTCGGTCCCCCAGCAGGCGTCTTTTTTGCCATTTATTTTTCTTTCATGCTCCATTACCCTAGCTCCTACCCGCCGCCCCTGGCTGTTTCCCTACCCCTTTTTGCCTCCCTACACTTATAATCCACACTTCAAAGAGAGACGAAAGGTCAGTTCAGTATTGCGTCGATCGCTCCCAGCGAGTCGCTCGATGAGGCCCGTGCAAGGTACTACTAATGAGTTCCATACTTGGCTACAATTTGATAAGCACACCGCCAGAAAGGGGCGATATATAGTAGAACAGCCCTAAATGGGGTTTCTATACACATGATTAATGCGAGGCAACGTGATTGTGCACAGCGCCCCCTCCATGCAGACACTACGACCCCAACATTCTTTACCCAATCCAACCTAATATATGGCTCTGTCAATTAGTTGCATGATGCAATACCAATCATAGCCATGGGGCTAAATAGACTCGCCAGGAGGGACTTATTCAGCTCATGTAACCCTCCCCTTTAGCCGCGTTACGCAACAGCCTTGCTGAATCAATTCATCTCTGTTGACTTAACTGAACAATAAAATGCCCGTCAATATCTAAGGTCGATCACATACCCATCCTTCAAGGCTCGGCTCATCTTAAGCTAGCAGGTCTTCGAGGCCGCCGACGTCACTGACCCTCAAATTGAACGATGATTATACGAGATACCCCTTAACACGACCACCCCGTAATTGATAGCCATATGCAGGCCGAGCACATCGCGAATAGGTGGGATTTTAATACTACTAGCTCACATCAATGTTTCGTAGTATCTAGGTAGCTTGGAGTGGCATTACGGGTCATGGGAATAGACGGCTGCTGCAGTATTTCTTCAATGTGACCGTGGGGGCCGGAAATATGCCTCGTGTAACGACGTAGTATTTGATATCACGTTGGCCGACACAGCGACAATACAACAAGAATAATGTGTATATCAAGCTCCGTAGTACAGTGAATGAAGCATTGGAATCGTGGTCTTGATCAAATACATCACAGATAGAAGATGGACGACAACGTTTACCTGGGAACTTGGACTAATTGGTCGCGTGGGCCCGTGTTCGGTCCTACACTGACCATAACAAGAGTTCAGGGTAATCTCCTAATCGCCTTTACAGCTTCATTCATTGCTTTCGTGGCTTCCAGATTCTGGAGGATCTTGTGTTTCATGCTTCATAGGAGATATTCAACTCCAAGCCCGCGACATACACTCCACCATCAACGTCAAGTCGTCCTACGCAACTCGTCAGCCCCGGAATCCGGACTCTTGTCTCTACTCCGACTTCTAGTGGCATGGCGCAACTTGCCGATGAGGAAACTGGTCGTCCTTGCATCTCTTGCTCTACTGTCCTTTAGTTGTTTGGCAGGTTTCACTGTTGCTGGAGGCTTCTCTTCAAGCATCTCCACGTCGGTTAAGGATGAGGTTCTCCTGAACAGTGCCAACTGTGGAATTAGTTCGATCCCTTATGAAGTTCCGGTATTAGAAGGATTTGCCGCTCAGACACGTTTCGCTTCTGAGCAATTGAGCCAGGCTTCCAATTACGCCCAGCAGTGTTATAATGCGGGCAAGTTTGGCAGTATGGAGTGTAACAAATTCGTCGTTGATCACCTTCCGATAGGGTCGGTTAATGATAGCGCGGGTTGCCCCTTTCAAGACTCAATATGTCGCACCCCCGGATCAAACCTTCAGTTGGATACAGGTTACATCGATAGCAACGAGCTTCTTGGCTTGAATGCACCCGAGAATGAAAGGTTCGCATGGAGATACGTCTTGCAATGCGCCCCTCTTCAGACAAAAGAATATACAAGCCAGGTTGTGGGAAAGAATAATCAGAGCTACGTCAGATATCACTATGGAAAATTCCCGGCAGGAGCTTCACCCGACCAAGGACCAGTCCAGGATTACATCTATCAGATCGAAGACATAGGATCACAATACAAATTGGGGAATGGCCCCTTACTTTCAGGACCTAACTTCAGACTAGGGTAAGCCAACACACAAATCACATCCTATTCTATGCTCATGATATCCGTCTAAACTCTGCACCCTCAGGTACAACTCCGGTTATACGTTTCGAGGAGTCCCACTTGAAGACGGAACAGGAATCTCTCCCATTCCAGAACTTCAGGCTCCCGATGGAGACTTGCTTGTTGCCTTTTTGTCCGGGAACGGAGTCCTTTTCTCCCAACCAATGGACGATGGATGGTACCAAGCAACAACCCAAACTGGTACGGATCTTTCTAGCTACTCAGTCAATGGATCCTTTAAGGGTTATCGTCTAAACGAAGCAGCCTCACCACTGGGGTGCATTGAGAAATGGCAATGGTGCAATTCAGCATATCCCAAAGATCGCGGATGTGGACCGCTTGCTAGCAGCATCGACGCCATCGCCAGTGCTGCACCATTGTTCAATTTGACTTATGAGGAACTGAATGCGGAGAGACCAAATTCTACAAGTATAGCTGGAAGTACATTGATCTGGTCTGCATTGGTGCTCAATCGTTACCCTGCAAATGTTCCGTCTATAGTGGATTACCTTGGAGCGAAGTCCCTCGAATCTCAGAGTCGGCTTAATAGTGGAATCCAATGGCCACTGCCGAATAATCAATGGCACTCGGACGTAAAACTCTGGTTTATGGCTGTCCTTTCCATGGTTCAATCCTCCTTTGTTGACGCCGTTCTATCACGAAGTAATACGGAGTTTGGCAAATATTCACAGCCTCCAATTAACGCACAGGAGCAGAAGATATGTGATAATCAGGTACTTGAAACCATTTCTTTCCTTCCCCAGCATGATATTTCTTACTTGTGCTCTAGTTACTAGACTTCCGGTTTCTAATTCTCTACAGAAAATAAGAAGCGCGGCGCATACATCTTTCAGCCTATTCGGCCTCTGCTTTACATTTATATTAGGCGGTCTCATAATATTTACGTCTTATGCACTTGAGCCGACCATGTCATTCCTCTACAAATGGCGGAATTATCAGCCCTATGCCCAACTTGAATGGATAAGCAACACAAATCTTCAATTACATCGCCTCGCACACGAAGAGCTGGGATTGGTTGAATGGTCTAGATGCACCAAGGAGGTCCCAACTACACAGCCGGACGTTCTGTTAGCAAGCCTAGACATAATCAACCCTGAGCGCCCCGTTCTATCTCGAGAGGAAATGAACAAACTTGAGAAGCCGTGAACCGCCGGAAGTAGCTCGAACGGATGGCGTTCCAATGATGGAAGTTCTCAAGGCGATTCCGTAATACATCAACAGCACGAAGCCTAAGCCAGGATATAAGTAGAGGACAGTATCCTCAATATCTGAATTTTAGCGGCGTCATATAAACAACAATTTACTGAAACAAATTGCGAAAAGGTACATAATAGATCCTAATAAGGCCTAAAGATACTCAAATCGACTCGGGTAAGTTGGATAGAGGTTATGGGGCACATCATCCAGACATCAGCTTCTGGTTAGATCTAAAGGAGAGCCCAGGTCCAACTTGTTTGATACATCTGCATAATGGGGAGACTGCAGATAAATAGCGAGAGAGCCAAGCGCAACCTCACTTTCAACCATAGACCACAGATGCATCCAACCAGAACAGCTTCTTATACGTCCCGTATTTATCTATCTCTTATATCCGCTTGCTATTCCGCATTGCGATTAAATACTTAGAAGCGCTCTCGTTTATCATATCCGATTAGCTCTTATGCTGCGGTTAAATCCACTCAGTTATCATTCCGTCTCCTGTTTCGATCCTCTCCAGCTAATACAAGCCACATGACTGCGGGGCTTCTATCCCTTGAGCGCCTGAACTAGGGTCCGGCTTGATTGACGAATAATAAGTGTTTAACCCAATAAATGAGGTACTTAGAGCGGCTTAAAAAATAAGTATTTTACGTGTCGCGTATACGCGAAAGTTTGCAGTTAAATGACCTTAAACTACTTGAGCCAATTCAAAAGTCTGGTACTGATCTTGGGAAAATGGGGTAGAAAATTGGGTAAAAAAGCCGGACCCTAGTTCAGGCGCTCAAGGGATAGTCACTCGCGATGGATCGTGAAGAAAACGGCGCCTTCTTGTTCGGGTAACTCCCCCGGCACAGCAGTGCCGGACCATCGGTGACCTTATTTACGGGCCCCCGCGATGCCCCATTGTTTAGCTACTCTCTCGCCCAATCGTCTGGCCCACGAGCTACGGACGTAACTACAGCTTCCACTACAGAAGTTCCGGGATTGGCTACGCTACTGCAAGATGAGAGGGCAGGCGGCGCGATTTTGCATATGATTCCGCACGTGGGCCCGCAGGCTCGTCAGCCATATAGGATGGGCGCATTATAAATACTTTAATTATTGGTAGGTCGCTGAATTACTGGGTGAGCTTGAGCCCCAGAATTGATTTGCGCTTTGTGCTTCTTGCAGGTCTTGGCATCAGGGCATCATGGTGAACATGTTCACGTCCATTAAGGGGCTCCCAGTCCTGGCCTCATGTGTTCTTGCTGCCGCTAGCTATCCGGCGATACCATCTGACAAGACAACCCCGGTCCAACAACGCCTTGCCATCAACGGCCCTAATTGTGAGTTTGAGACATAAGAAGTCAAGAACATTTATCAAGAAATTTGGCCGTGCCGTGCTAATGTGATAATATATCAGCTATCTCTATCGGCTGGAATACCTACCAGAAATTAACCAAACCCTGCGTTCAGTATGGCACGTCTAGTAATGCACTCACTTCGGAGGTTTGCTCGACTTCCTCAGTCACCTATCCAACCTCCCGTACGTATTCCAATGCGGTGACGCTTACGGGTTTGTCGCCAGCCACTACATATTACTACAAGATAGTATCGACAAACTCCACTGTCGATCACTTCTTTAGTCCGCGAGTGGCTGGTGATACGACCCCCTTTTCCATGAACGCCGTGATTGACATGGGTGTCTACGGCGCCGATGGGTATACCATCCAGATGGATGTTTCCAAGAGAGACACAATCCCCACTATTGACCCATCTCTAAATCACACAACCATCAACCAACTCGCCAATACTGTGGATGATTACGAGTTTATTGTGCACCCTGGTGACTTCGCGTACGCCGACGACTGGTATCTGAAGCCCAAGAACATCCTCGATGGCGAAGATGCGTTCCAGGCCATTCTAGAGCAGTTCTACCACCAACTCGCGCCTATCAGCGGCCGCAAGCCGTACATGGCCAGCCCTGGAAACCACGAGGCCGCCTGCCAAGAGATTCCCTATACCACAGGATTATGTCCCGCAGGGCAGAAGAACTTTACTGACTTCATGACGCGATTTGGCCAGACGATGGCCAGCGCCTTCCCGTCCACATCAGCGATCGATGCCGCGAAGGTCAACGCCAATAAGGCGCAAATGCTAGCGAAGCCACCGTTCTGGTACTCCTTTGAGTACGGCATGTTGCACTTCACCATGCTCAACACCGAGACTGACTTCGAAGATGCGCCGGATGGAAAAGGTGGCTCTGCGGGTCTGAACAGTGGACCTTTCGGTGCCCCGAATCAGCAGCTCGAGTTCCTCGAGGCGGACCTCGCCTCGGTCGACCGGACCGTAACACCGTGGCTTGTCGTCGGAGGTCACCGCCCGTGGTACACGACGGGCGGCAGCGGTTGCGGCCCGTGCCAAGACTTCTTCGAGCCACTGCTGTATAAGTACGGGGTCGACCTGGCCATCTTCGGCCATGTGCACAACTCTCAGCGCTTTCAGCCTGTCGTGAACAACACCGCGGACCCTAATGGTATGGAGGATCCCAAGGCGCCTATGTACATCGTGGCGGGCGGTGCCGGAAACATCGAGGGTCTTAGCGCCGTGGGAAGCAACTTGTCGTTCAATGCCTTCGCGTATGCGGATGACTTTAGCTATGGAAAGATTAGCTTCTTAGATGCTAATAACCTCCAGGTAGACTTTATTAAGTCGGAAACGGGCGAGGTGTTGGATTCTTCTGTGTTGTACAAGTCGCATAAGCAGCAATTTGTTCTGCAATGAGCAAGATAGTTGGTAGCTTTACATAGCAGATCAATATATGAATATTCCTTTTGGAGATGTTCAAACGTCTTGTGGCTTGATTGATCGTGTCGTGCGCTACTTATAGAAGGCTAGATAGCCGTGACTTAAGAGGGACTTCGTCAGCTTCGGTCTTCGCCGCGAAGGAAAGTACCTCCTAATATCAATATTAAACAGTGTACTAGGTTTTTTTTCCTCGCAGGGAATTACTTGGGTAATATGCTCACTCTGTATATCATCATAATCCTAAGGCTGCTGACGTGGCTACGTTAATACCCACGCGTCAGAGGGAAAGAGATGCTGGCAGCCAGAAACGTTTCATCTACTATCAAAAGCCACCTAATCAATAGCTCATTCCCCTTGACCCGGTTCACCCAACTGAGCCTTTGTCAACTTCGCAGACATCGATATGATCTTATCCAGCGTGACGTTTCTCTGATCCGCACCACCCATATCTTCTTCATTACCATTGACTGGAGCTGCATTCTTGATACCAGGCGTATGATAGTTATCAGTGGGCTGCCTGTGCTTCTGCCCCAGCCCCGGGTTCTTGGGTAGGTAGGGTCTCTCGTTCTCTATATCCTGGAACTCCTTGCACTCCTGGAAAGCGACTTGGGGGAAATTGTCCGTAGAATTGAAGAAAGAGTCCCACTTCGGGTCCATGGCTTGATCAAGGCAGGTAATCGTCAACGTGGAAGCATCTTCGACTATGGTACCACGTCGGCCGTCCTCGGGCTGAAGCAACTTCCAGGGATTGCGGCATGTCTGGTCGGCACAAGATTTCGTAGCTAGGAGAAGAGCGTTGAGACGGGTCAGAAGCCGTTTCGTTAGGTCATCTTTGGGATCTTTTGCCAGATTACGGAGTTCGTATGGATCGGCCACCGTATCGTATAGCTCCACCTCATTTGTACACCATTTCGAATACAAGTATCCAGTTTCTTCTCCCACGATACGCAATGTCTTGTAGCTGTTATTCCCGGTGTTGTATGGCTTCTCCTGCAATGGAGACTCGATACCTGCACCTCCCCAGAATTCCACATTAAGTATCTCGTGCGTGTCGTCGAGAGGGCAAGTTGGGAGCTTGCTCTGCGGGTTGTGCCATTTGCTGAGAAGGCTGCGACCGTCCAAGAAAGAGGGGTAGTCGGCGGACTTGACGCCGGCGATCTCCAAAAATGTCGGAGGGAAATCAAGATGGGCACTAGGTATGTTGGACGTTACCCCCGCCGGCACGTTGGGGCCACGGACGATAAGCGGCATGTTAGTATCTTCACGGTAGGGAAGGGACTTTCCTCCAGCGACTCGGTGATTACCAAGGTGGTACCCATTATCACTTGTGTAGATGATGTAGGTATTATCCAGGATTCCGTGCTGGGTGAGGTGTGTAATGATGTCTTCGATGATTTCGTCAACACCTTGGAGAGTCGCTATTCGAGCTCTATAATGGGCATCGATTCGGTCAACTATTGACGAGTTCAAGCCCTTGAGTTCCTTTAACCAGGAGGGCTTCTGGGCCGTGAAATTATCGCTTGCGTTCCAGTTGCCCTCCCTCGAGACTTTTAAGCCTTTGGCACTCCCCTGGTGCCTTTTCTGAGGGGTGGGTAGTGTATGCCCTTCCTCGATATGGGGTGTCGAAGGGGCGATGGTCAAATAGAATGGTTTGCCTTCCGTAGCTAGGTGATCAATCCGAGCAAGTCTAGCTATTTTCAGCCATATTTTTGCTTTATATGACGTAGGATTCTAGTACTTACGCCTTAGTTCGGATTACATCGAGCTGATGGAAGCCTTTATAGTGAATAGGGGTTTCGCCATTCTGAGACATCACAACATTGTTGTATGTATACGTAAAGGGGTCAACCTATGAATATCCGGCCTGATCAGCAAAATTTGGCCATGTATCGATAATTGCAAATACCACATACCAGCAGATCTGTGTGCGTCCAACCCTTGGGGGGATTCATATAAGTCGCGCGGGTGTAACCATTCATGAACTTGCCCAAATCTGCCAATAATTCAGTTTAATTGTCGGGGGTCTGATACCTAGTCTCGTTCACTTACATTCTGCATTATATCCAGCCTTCACAAGCCAGTGCGGCAGATAATCATCAATTTCGCGAGCTACCAAGAATTTCTGGTAATTTCCGCCAGGCGAAACAACGTCAGTCAGGTTCGTGTTGTGAGCTGCCTGACCCCTTAATAGCGACGCTCGGCTGGGACAGCACTGGGCTACGGTCGCATAGTGGTTCATGAACTGCGTGCCTTTCGAGATTAGTTCCCTGTGTAGGATAGGCATATGGTCTATGGACCCGAGGCGGAGGTCTTGGTCATCCGTAAAGATGAGGATGATGTTCGGTCTTGTTCCATTGCTTTGAGCAAGGCACTGTGCCGCGCAGGTGAGGGTAACTAATAGGGATTTGAAGAAACCCATATTCATAATATGGAAATATAACGCAAAGGCTCGTGGTGCGGTAAGGTCTCGAATCTTGACTCTCCAGGAAGTGAGGTCTTGAAGTGGCCTTTTATTAATCTCAAGTCTTTACCAAGGCATGAAATCCAACCCTTCAATTACCTCAGTAAGTATGATTAAAGGAGCGAGGCTGATTCTGGAGGGCTCTTGTGCAATATACGCTGTCATCGTATCCTGTGCCAATCGGTGGTAGTATTACAGACTATCATTTGCTATCGTGGCTGTGGCTAATGACAATCATCAGCTTTGACGTCACAACACTACTCTTGATTTCTATTAGACCAGGTGCACGGAAAAGCCATTTTCGGAGATGGAGAAGGGGTTACAATTATTTTCTAACAAAGTGCTACTGTAAATACATGTAACCAAGGTGGCTAAACAAAATCCCACCAACTATAATACGACGGCGGACGTAGATATTATCCAATCAACGAAAGGTTGCAGAAACAAGTATTGACATTCTGTTTAACAACCATTGGTTACATTTACGTTCGATACAGAATAGAATTTCATGAAACCTTATGTCACTTGTCAGAAAATGTAGCTTCACCGACTTCTGTTCCTTCGTCCGGTCCTCACCGCAATGCCTTTCGAACGCGTAGTCGGCATCACGACTCAAAAGTACAGTGCATATGGGACGAGTCAAATTTCTATACGATGATCATACGCAATTTGATATCTCAGCTCACTTATTGCACGATCAACGATCGCGATATATCACTATATTTGGCAAATACAAGTATCCAAACTTGAAGCTAGAAAGTGTAGGTAAGGTAGAAGTCGTGCTAGAAGCGGACTATTTCTTCATCAGGGAAACTTGCAATATATCTACTAACGCAGCCATAACCTTTGATGTGCTGATTGGCAACCCGCGATTGCTCCTATGCGGACAGCTACTTAGAAACCTACTGGGTCAAATTAAACCCTCGAAACACTGATTCCTAATATGATCATCGTTGGTCGCACCGGCACTTCTCCAGGCCCTCCTGAACGCCTCTTTGACTGGCAATAATGCAATCCTGATATAATTGTCAGAATTATCGCCCTTACTCCGCCCCATGGTGCCCTCGCTGGACTTGCAAGATTACAGTTTAGGAATTTCCTGTCGTATTGTGGGATCTATCTAATTGGTGGACGAAGAGACCGGCTGATAGCCATGGACCACAACCCTATAGTAACTATAACAGTCAAAACTAACTTGGTACAGGTGCATTACCGTCAAGTACCTACATTATATCGGCCAGACGAACCGCAGTTATTCGATAGCTACCCCGTGAAAGGGTTAAGTTCGCTCTCAGATACAAAATTGGGGAATACAGCAGTTCGATATTCTCTAGAGTTCTGGGTCAAAGGGTTGTCCAAATTGCTTATGAGTTGTGCGCAGGGGGTTTATTATATACAGGGACAACGAAGCTTCCGCAGGACATTGTCGTATTTTCCTCTCACTATAATAGGTACAGACTGGCGAATAAACTGTCGCTAGGAACTCCGAGCTCGTCCCTGCGCTTCAGCTGTCTTTAGCCCCGGGTCAGAGCTTAGCCCCTTTTCACCTTGTGTAACATGATTTAAGGGGCTCCACGTAACACAATTATTCCTGTACCTTTTAGCTACCTTGGTACATCATCATAAATGTACGTACACATTTCACGATAATTTTTCGTGGGCAGGTAGCAATGAATTATAAACTACGAGCTATTTGATGTATATAATGCTATTGTCTTAGGTAACGACAACTCTGTGTCTCCTTGCACCTTGGGTGCCCTGGGCAATGACAGACTCACCGCTTGAGAGATAGCCAGAGTTATGCCAGAACTAAACATATACATTGGGTAAGCCAAATCAGGGATCGACAATGTTGCACACTAATGCAGGTGAAGAGAAGGGAATCCAACGAAGAGAACGACTAGTTTCAAGGAGGGTCGGGGGGTACAAGGACACATCAAGAAACAGAGCCTTACAGGGTACGACATGAATTTGATCTTTTGTATTCTAAATCTAGTATCGCAAATTGGGTATTTCTATCATAGGGCCACGACGGCGCCAACGAGGCCGACGGCCAAGGCAGCCGCAGCGAGCATTCCGGTCTCCCTAGGTCCAGCATTCCGGCTCGGCGTAGGCGACGACGAGGCATTGGCACCCGCGCTGGTTGCGGAAGTCTGCGCGGCTCCGCTGCTGCTCGAGTCCGCCCCGGAGGTGCTAGTGCTGCTGCTAGCGCTGGAGGTGACGCTCGTGAGCGTTGCTCCCGGCGTAATCACCAAGGTTTTGCTGGAAGAGGCGGACGAGGAGCTGCTGTCGGTTACCGTTGCGGCGGCTTTGCAGCCGCCCGCCGAGAATGTCGAGTATACGGCGAGGAGCTGGCTAAGCTGGCTCGTGATGACGTCAGGAGGCGCACCCATATCGGTGGAGCAGCTAGTAGCAATCGCCATCAGGTTGGAAGACTGCTCCGAGAGATACGAGTACATCTCGAGGTTAAAGGAGGTGTAAGCGGAAGTCTGATCTTTGGGAAGGATCGAGGCGTATGCGCACAGGCCGGATACGCCGTCCTCGGCGTAGCCACCCCTCGCCGTGTTGCTTTCCATGGCGCTTTCCAGCGCTGGCGCGGGAGTGGGGAATGCGCCGGTCCACGACGAGATCCGGGAAAGGCATTCCGGCGAGGACTCGGTTTCTTCCGAAGGCAACTCGGATGTTTTGCGCGGGAGAACGGCCGGCATTTGGGCGGTCACGCTGGCGGTCAGGGCCGCAAGGATGATAGCTTTGGTATACATGTTTGTTTTCGTTGTCGTCGCGATTGCGGCAAATGAGTGTGAGGGTCAATAGACCTTAGGAATGCCGATTCGGGGACGGGCGAGTCGGGTATTGTCGTCTTGACTCGTGTGTGTACCTACTAGTAACAGCGACATCGCGAGACCTCGCGGGCTCACGAGTCCTTTTATAAGTCGGCGTCACAAGTTTGAGGCCCCTTAATATGGTCAACAGCGGGTATGCACTATGATGTATTAGGACTAAGCTTCTTTCAGGGACCCCGGGGTTGCAACGTTGTTAGCTTCTTCCTGCAGGAACTAGCCGGGACTCAGTCTTGGCGCCAGCTAATTTTTATTCACATATAGCAGGCCAGCAATGTTCACTGTAACTTCAACTTACCATACCTAATCTATTGGATTCAGAATTCTTATACTCGTAATCCAAATAATTCCCACTGGAATAGGTAGAGTCGTGAAGCTCCTACTCCGCCTTGCAAATTTTGATGATATTCGTCAGTGAACGGGAATTAGGAACCTGCACCTCGGGTTGTACTGCCGAACATATTGCTGGCAGTTTGACTGGCCCTGGTCATCATTGGCTGAGGAGGCCCACATCCGCTGCCATGAATCCCGTCAAAACCGAAATGAGAGGCCCAAGTTTGATTTCTGAATCCTGGCGGTAAAATTAGTTACCACCCCAAGTGACTCATGTGAAGCTCGTCCACCATCTGTCGTTCTCTACCTATTTTTATGTGCAAATATGCCAGATTTCCAGAGCTGTCACAAGAAATCGATCGCAAATGAAGTCATTAGAATATCGGTATAGATCACTTACATAATAACTTGAGGTACATACGTAAGAACATCGAACTCGAATATGAACTTCTCCAGTTCTACCCCAAGCATGGTAAAATTTAGATGGCAACCTAGCAGGACAAGGGCCACGGCGGAAGACAAAGGACTAAGATTTCTCGGGGTACATGTAACTAAGCAGTATATATGCACTTACTACCTAATAGGTATGCACATATGGAAACATATCCCCGTTGAGGCCAGCGGGTATTAATGTACCTACCTATTAATTTCATATCGTCATTTCGAGATAATCGCTACTGAAGGCTTATATTTTGAGAAATAGTAGTTAGCGGGCTTCCAGCGGTCAACATCTCCTTTCGTGATGCCATCCATGTCGATAAACCAAAGCCACACACATACAAAGCCGACCTGTCAGTGCGGGTACGGCACAAATGTAGGTTGTGTATAAGGTTGCTCTCTGACCTGAACTTGATAACCTACACAGCTGCCAATGATGGGTATACAACGTCTTGCATACTCGTCGCTGCTAGTGGACAACTTTCGTCGCGTGGCCAGCCTCACGTGTTTAACGCACATTTCGAAATTCCGAAACGGATAATCATCAGAGCCACTCTCGGTATTATCGAGGATGTGAAACTAGGCAGAGAACTAAGGTATCTTTTCTATACCTAACTCTCTGGTAAGGCTACGTTGGAGGCCCCGAAGCCGAGAAACCCCCTATTCGGGGCCTGCGGCTCAAACGGCAGGGCCACAATTTCACCATCATCGAGCAGGATATAGGTTCGAACGGCCTACTTACGAAGCAGGCGTAACCGTTGGGGGGAAAGTAGAAGAATTTCTGCGCAGATTTGATGCCGCTGAGCCTAAAGGCAACTATTCCCCCCCCCGTAGATACTTCGCATACCGCAAAAGATAAGACTTCTTAGACACTGAAAGGAAGTCCGAGCCTTTCAAACTGGATATATCTATATCGGATTCTACGGGCCAATTATTATCGCTTCGCTTCTGCAGCCTGTCCCAATTCCCCACAGCCTCTCCAGAAAAATAGGAAGGCCGTGTACCTCGCAGGAAAGCAAGTCACGGAGTTACGGTACGCGCACGGAACTGTAACCGTCTATTTCAAGGACGTCATGAGGCGTACATATATGATATGGTACGTGTGTTATGCTCCATGAAGAGACATTATCCTTCGATGCTGTATTGCCAATACCATTCATCCTCTCCATAGCTCTGCCATCCCTACAGACGACGGGAAAACGGAACCCGGCAAGCGTCTCCTTAATTGGGTTCGGTATTATAATGTCACTGGCGGCTCGCCCGAAATGAGCGAGATATCCACTGACATCAATAGTACCCCTCACCGCAACACGGTTCCGTGAGGGCTCATCCAACCTTCAGTATGGGACCGCGCCGTAGCTCTGTGCTGCCACAGATGGCGCCCCCTTTTGCTGAGCTCCCAGAAAAGACACGAGCGCCCTTCGTAACGAGGATAAATGACTTCTCATGTATATCCCCGGCTTTCTACGATGGCCATGTCGTGTTTGTAGGCGATGTCTTCAGCACGTTTTGGCCGCACGTTGGCCTCGCCACCGAACAAGCCGCTCTTCATAGTATTTCGCTAGAAACCCCTATTATCCAGGCAGAGTGTTTACTCAGGGAAGAGTGAAGATGAAATATCACATAGGAAGACGTCAAGTTACTAGCGAGTACTTAGAATCAAGACTAAGATAGAGGCAGTTAGGATATCCTGGGTCAGGATACGACCTATTAGTTTCAGTAACCTAGCCACTGCCGCTGAAACGTATGTTAGCGAGTCACGGAATTGAAGAGGAAGTCTTGTTTATGAGTCTCATTACTACGTAGACTTAATGCTCGAAGTATTTCCCGCCAAGGCGCCGCAAACCACCAGAGTCATAATGTCGTGAAAGGCTATTCACAGGAGAATAGCGTCGTGTCTACCCATCGTAACTGGATATCCACGCCTTGCTGAAGCGGTGCCACAGTACTACACGTCGGGAATGAGACAACCATGTAATGTTACATTTTCTCGATCTTCCGAGTGACCCAATTGAAAGCGCCTAGCGTATCTCTAGATAGGTCAATCCAGGTCCATTGGAATGCACGATAAGTGAGTGATTCCGAGGAGCGAGTCGCTGGGACGAAGCTGGAGTTCTTCACCGGCATGAGTCCACCATACTCACAGGCTATCTTCCGGGACTCTCGGCAGACCTGAGCGACCGAAGGAGGGGGCATTGTAGTAACCAGTCGGAACGCCCAGAAAGAGGCGTCACTGACAGGAATAAAAAATTCGCCGAGAAACGTGCGAGGCAGTGCCAGGTCCCAGATCATGGCTCGGACTTTCGACGGAAGCTTCGTGAATTGATGAAAGCGAGGGGTATCATTGATCACCTGGGCGCCTGTAGAGGTCGATCCTCCTGAAGATAGGGAGCTTGGGCTGTTGCTGGGTTCGTCCCACTGTCCGGATAGAAGGCTGTGGACTCGCTGCTCAAGAAACTCGGCTTCGTCTTGCTCGTACATCATTTCGTCAAATCGGTTCTGGAGTCGGTCTAGTTCGTCTTGGAGATTGTCGACCACATACCCATCGTCTTCCTGGTCTCGTTTGATGTTATCGACCATCTTGGTCAAGCCTCTCCGGAGGATGGCCTTTAGGTTTCCCTGGCCGATAGTGAATTTGTCGACAGGAGTGTTTTGGAGGTTCTCAAGTGCACGAGTCACATACTGAAGTGCAAGATCGCTGTCGATGCCTGCGGCACCGCGTCGATTAGGCATGGCGCCGGTCAGTACGTGGGTTGTGGGTAGAGCCTTGGAAAGAGCTTCGGCCTGGAGAGCAAATTTGAAGTTAAGGGACCAGAATCGAAAACCGGTCCAGTCCCATTTATATGAGAAGCAAACAGCATGCTGATAACACGGCGTGGCATGGCAACAAAGCCTCGAACCTTGTCCATTGAATTCGACTCTGATAAGACTTGCTGTTTGCTGTAGCCTAAAAGATAGAATCGGGTGTATGCACAGTGCAATGCTGTGTCGTTGGATGGCTCGTGACCAGAGTAGTTATTTCCATTATTGAAACATCAGTCACTAGAACAACAACAGAATCTGGGATTGACAAAGCACTCAATTAACTCGATATTTGAATATAGACGGCGAACTGAAATGAAACTCCGAAATCTTCTCATTTCCAAGTCGTCCATTATCATGTCTAATCTGTATTCTGTAGATGTAACGACCGGCGGTAAGAGGCAACGATCCTCGAGATCTCTCACATGCTTCCATAATCGGCGTATAATAACTCGATCTAGAGCACAAGATAGAGGAAGACTCGACTATAGCAAGCAACCTGGAAGTCCAGGAGCTTTGCCCAAGCTCACCTACAATAAAATGTGCCCATGTACAATTGATGAGAAAAAGAAGAAAAAGAAATGAAAGCCACAGTAAGAAATTTTGTATTTCAATGATACCCGAAATTTGGAAAGGCTTGGCACGAGACCTGGTCGAAGCGTCACCTCAGGTGCCTGCAAGGTCCGAGCTTTGATCTTGAGTTCATGTGGAGTCCGTCCAGAAATACGTAATTTTTATGAGCGGATTGCCTTAGAAATCAGGCCTCTAACGGGGTACAGCTAGAACCAATCATAGCGAACGTGAAATAATCGCAAATCAGCACTAGCGCCACTTCACGGCCATCCAATAGTTCCCCGACGAGAGAAGCACTTCTCAATAGACGTCAATATTTTGAAGAGGAACCTCCAATTGACCGCCATCCGACCTGATATCTACTCTTCCTCCCCTCCTCCATCCCCTAATCCCGTCGAGACGACACGATGCTCCGACAATCTCTAGCTCGTTCGGCTTGGCGGACGGGCAGCCATGCCGCAAAATGCTCGAGAGCTTTTTCTGCGACGCCTCGGCGGCAGGCCGAGGTGGAGCTTACCATTGGTGAGCACTTTACTTCATAGCTACTATCAATGGGATTTAGACTGACGCTGATGTCCTTGTAGATGGAAAGAAGGTATCAATTGAAGGTATGAACCCGTAATTTGCGCTGTCCGGGTAGTTGAGCTTCTTTATTAATAAAGCCCGCAGCCGGGTCAGCGTTAATTCAAGCTTGCGAGAAGGCCGGTGTCGTAGTCCCTAGGTCAGTACATGATATGTTTAACATAGTATAGGTGATATGTTGCTAATAGTTTAACAGATATTGTTATCATGAGTACGATTAATCCTGCCCCGACCGATGACCTCTCCGACCATTCCCACCTACTAATACTATGGATTAGGAAATTAATGATCGCCGGTAACTGCCGTATGTGCCTAGTCGAAGTCGAACGTGCACCGAAGCCCGTTGCCTCCTGCGCCTGGCCGGTACAGCCCGGTATGGTGGTCAAGACAAACTCGCCACTTACACATAAGGCCCGCGAGGGTGTGATGGAATTCCTATTAGCGAATCACCCGTTAGACTGCCCTATCTGTGATCAGGGTGGTGAATGTGATCTCCAAGATCAGTCTATGCGATACGGTGCCGATAGGGGGCGATTCCACGAGACCGGTGGCAAGCGAGCGGTGGAAGATAAGAATATTGGACCTCTGATCAAGACCTCGATGAACCGATGTATCCACTGCACAAGATGTATTCGATTCGCGAACGATATAGCCGGTGCCCCCGAGATGGGCTCGTTCGGACGAGGAAACGATATCCAGATCGGCACATACTTAGAAAAGAACCTAGATTCGGAGATGTCGGCCAACGTCATCGACCTGTGCCCTGTCGGTGCTCTCACATCAAAGCCCTACGCCTTCCGAGCTCGTCCTTGGGAACTGAAGAAGACCGAGTCTATTGATGTACTGGATGGCCTAGGATCCGCTATTCGTGTCGACTCACGAGGTCTCGAAGTTATGCGAGTTCTTCCTCGACTCAACGACGATGTTAACGAAGAATGGATCAATGACAAGACTCGATTCGCTTGCGACGGTCTTAAGACACAGCGTCTGACTATGCCTCTGGTACGACGGGATGGTAAATTCGAGCCGGCCCCGTGGGAGCAAGCCCTAACGGAGATTTCCGCGGCCTACCGACAGCTGGCACCCATGGGTAACGAGTTCAAGGTTATTGCTGGTGAGCTCACAGAAGTTGAGTCATTAGTTGCCATGAAGGATCTGGCCAACAAGCTCGGATCTGATAACCTGGCCCTCGACATGCCCTCCGGAAACCAGCCTATTGCTCATGGTATCGACGTCCGGTCTAACTACCTCTTCAACTCCAAGATCGTTAGTGTCGAGGATGTTGACGCCCTACTTCTCGTCGGCACCAACCCGAGACACGAGGCTGCTGGCTTGAACGCCCGCATCCGAAAGCAGTGGCTGAGGTCAGACCTGGAGATCGGTGTCGTGGGTGAATCGTGGGACTCGACCTTCGAATTTGAGCACCTGGGCACCGACTTCGCGTCCCTGAAGAAGGCTTTGTCCGGTCCCTTCGGCAAGAAGCTTCAGTCAGCCAAGAAGCCGATGATCGTGGTGGGCTCTGGTGTGACGGATCACCCCGACGCCAAGGCATTTTACGAGCTTATCGGCTCTTTCGTTGACAAGCATGCTTCTAACTTCCTCACCGAGGAGCACAATGGATTCAACATTCTCCAGCGTGCAGCTTCAAGAGCAGGTGCTTTTGAGGTTGGATTCACAACACCTTCCCCTGCTGTCGCTGAGACCAAGCCCAAGTTCGTCTGGCTCTTAGGTGCCGACGAATTCGCCGATACCGACATCCCCAAGGACGCCTTCGTCGTCTACCAAGGCCATCACGGTGACCGTGGCGCGCAGATTGCCGATGTTGTCCTCCCCGGTGCCGCTTACACCGAGAAGGCCGGTACCTATGTCAACACCGAAGGTCGCGCACAGATGACCCGTGCCGCGACCTCCCTCCCCGGCGCTGCCCGGACAGACTGGAAGATTATCCGAGCCGTCAGCGAGTTCCTCGGAGCCCCCCTACCATATGACGATGTTGCCATGCTACGTGACAGGATGGTCGAAATCAGCCCGGCACTCGCCTCATACGATATCGTCGAACCCACGGCAATGAAGCAGTTGAGCAAGGTGCAACTAGTAGACCAAAACAAGGGCGCTAAGCCCACTAATGAACCCCTGAAGAAGGTTATCCAAGATTTCTATTTCACAGACGTTATCTCTAGAAGGTTAGTACCCTCACATCTTCCCCTTATGATCGATATACGTCTAACCCATATTATAGCTCGCCGACGATGGCACGATGTTCAGTAGCTAAGGCCACGGGCAACCCGGACAACAACCTAATGGCCCCGGGCATGACCAACGACAAGCCGATGGGCCAGGTGGCGTATGGCTCGTGAGAGGGACGTAGAGATTGTGTAACGAGAACAAAAATAGAACGCGAACCTCATAAAAAATTATAGGCTTCGAGTCTTCTGCTACTATTGCTATCGGGCTGGGAATGTCATATTTTGTTCATCCTGTTTTCTTTGTCACTGGGCGCAAACATGGCATCGCAATCAAAGCAAATGTACATATAGTACAGGTTCACGGAGTAGTAGAAGAACGTACATAAAGTGCCCAGAATTCCCTCTCGCCTCTCGGTGCTTGCGCGAATATCTATTTGGAGACCTGTTGCCGTGTCAGAATAGGGGTTATTCGCAGGAGACCTCACGTTCGGTTTGACTTGGCTCATCTGGCAACAAATGATGCTCCCGAGATAAGTTGTACGTGGACGGCGTAACCCTCCGGGCATTCATGTCACATTGGAAACTGTATCAAAGTTATATATAGCCGAGCTTTCCACCGGCATACCAAATCAGGTAAATCTGGGATGGAATCCAGAGGCGTGACTTAGTATCGGATCTGCACTATCTTACGTACGTGAAGCTCGATAGAGATCATTAACGTAAAGCATTTATTTTTATAGTAATTGAGCGAACGACTATCTCGTAAATAAGGAAACTTTTCTCATACAAGGGGAGCATATGTAAGATTTTGTCGATAGCACGAAAGCACAAATAACATTGTTGAATTTGCGTCCGTGTCTCTGCTCGAACCTGAACCTCCACCGCGTACCGGTTTTGCGACAATCTTGAAAACAGCTACAAACCTGAATCCTCGTTTGTTCCCAACACAAAGTATCTATCCTCTGCAGAATGTCCACCTCAGCTCAGATCATCCATGCAACTATATTAGAAGGCGATGTGATGAGTCATGATGCGATTGTTTGATCGGCCGAAGGCTTGTCCACCATCCAATTAAGGATGTGAATGAACCGAGTTGGAATCAGGATAGGATGGCGAATGGAGTAAAATGTTTTGACCTCATATCGCAAAATCCATAACCATGATGTGTCCAACGCGCCCGAGCTGGGCTTTGGCCTGCTGGGCGTAGGATGTCATAGACGTATGATTCCGTAAATTTTCTGCTTGAGATGATGCTTCCTGTGAGACTTGCCATATGTGATCGATCCGTCCGAGGACCGAGTTGAAATTAGAGAGTAGCCTTCGGGCATCCGAAAGCGGAACATAGGAAAATGAAACAGAACAGTGAAGACGAAGAGCAGTGCGATGTCCTGAAAGGAGTTATGTCATGGGAGAACAGTAGATTAATTCACCAGGAGAATAGGGGTCCAGGTCCGTTATGAAACCGAGCAGGCTGGTGCCATTACTGGTAAGCACGGCCATTGTAACGAGGACCAGCAGGCATTCGTCCCATGCCAGCGCTGACACCAGGTCCGGGTCGCGTTGCGACAGCCGGGTTAGTGCAGAGCATTCCTACACGCGATCCAAATTTAGACCCACGAAGAGACACCATGTGCTTTCTGATGTGTGCGGCAACGACGTCGCGATGCTGAGGGGCGGCATGGGTTAGGATCCACTGGATTAGGTAGTTGCCGTATTGGTCGCTGGCAATATCGATCAGGGGGATTCGGGGGCGGTCTACACGGCCTTCGCAAACTCGATCGAGGTAACGGGTCAGAAATTCGGCCCCGCCAATCTTCAGACACTTCTCAACTACCTTGGAAGCATATTGATCCATGCTATACTCCGCTGCATAGCGAATGACATGATCGATAGCTCGGCTTCGATCAGCCGGCGCGCCGTGCTCACAGATGTGTTGGATACACCAGTTTCCGAATTGGCCATGGGCGACAATATCGATGTTGGCGAGAACTTCCTCAATGCAAGGGCGCTAAGTTGTCATTAGTATCATGGTTTAAATGTAAGCTATGATTCGGCCAGACATACCTTGTCCTCCTCGAGGCAATTCTCGAAGATGTTCTGGACGACTAGGCTTCCAGTCTCTCCCAGCGCAACCTCGTGCCACATTCCACGGAGGGCATCATTCACGTACTTCATAATTTGGGGGGGAGACTCGGTCCAGCGCAGCTCAAAGAGCTTCTGCCAGACATGGCACGCGTATCGATGAATAACCGTCTCAGGGATGCGTCGAAGTAGCTCGTGAACCATAATGGCCTTGTAGTCTTCCGGGACAGAATCGAATGCCTTCTGGACTACATGACATCCGAATGGATCCATTGAGAGGTTAAGTGTGCATCCTCGAATAGCTTCAGCGATCTTGATCACTTGCTCCGGGGTTCCGTGCTCAAAGCATCGTTGGACCAAGAAGTTGCCAAAGCGATTAACCATCAGGGGATAGGCTTGGGCGACGATTGCCTCTACGATCTCGTACTTCTGATCTGGTGTTCCAACTTTGAGCTTCTGCTGCAAGAAAATGGACGCTTGCTGGTCGTTGTTGCAGACAATTTTGTCGACGATGTACTTCCAGTTGCAATTGACGTTGCGATCAAGCAGACGACGATAGTTGAGAGGCTCAGTAGTAGGCAAGTATGTCTGGCCTTCGGGAGCGGGGGTCTGCAACAATATATGTGTTAGTGATGGTCTAGATAGGATATGGATTGGTACTTGCCTCCGACTTCCAAGGTGCGCTACCTGCAACTGAAGTGAACTCGCTCGCCAAGGGAGAAAGCGGTGTGCCGACGGGGCTCGGCTGATAATTGGAATAAATTCCTGGGCCAGCCGGAGGCTGGGGTGGGCCGGGCATACCATGGTCGGGTCCGTACTGTCCACCGCCATAGTTATAACCACCACCGTATCCTGATTGTGCTCCAAAACCGGGCATTCCGACGCGGCCATCGACTCGGTTGTTGCGTCGGTTATTAGTGGGTCTAATCGTCAGGTCATAATCCGGCGTCAAGCGGTCTCCATGGTAGTTACCGTGAGACGGAGGCTCGAAGGCCATGCTCTGATCCATGTATCCCTGGTTGGCACCACGTCCGCCCCATTGGCCATTCTGTGTTGGCTCGGGACCCGGGAAACCGCTCTGGAAAGAGCCATGGCCGCCCTTCGGTCCCCAAATGTTGCGAGCGCGATTGAAACCCGTGGCTGACAATGCATCGCTGACGTCCGATCGAGCATCGTCGAAAGTAGGCCAGGAAGGGCCACCCTCTCGGCCAATTGCCTGCTGGCTGCTAACCTTGAGGGTTGTAGGACCTGAGACTCGCGACATATTCGGAGCGGGCTGGAATCCGGAAGGGAATTCTACGTCCTTCGGAGACTCGCTCGGGGTGGGCTCCAAGCCAGGCTGGGTCTGACGGGTTTGCGCGAGCTCGTGGTCGAGCCGGGTGATCTTGGTTTGGGCTTGAGCGAGCTCTAGCTTCAAGCGGAGGACTTCCTCGTTGTTGGGACTTCCATCGTTCAACGCCGCGCTGGCAGGTCGGGTGGTGGGAGCCGTGCTACCAAAGGTCTCAGTAGCGGGCGTAATGGGTACTGAGTTGCTAGTAGGAGCATGCTCTAGGGGAGGAGGGTACATGCTGTTACCCTCGGAAGTCTTGAGAGCATCTCCCTGTCTGTGCAGCACAGATTGCTGGTGGGAGAGTTTCTCGAGGAGGTGGTCCATAAGATTCGGGTCGGTAGAAGTAGAAGGACCCGATGACTCGTGACTAGTCTTCATCTTCTGCTGTAGTTAGCGGGTGTAGCGTGAGTATACGAAGTCTTAAGTAGATTCCAACCTTAGGACAGCTCTGGTTGACCAGAGAGGAGGTCGAAAGAGCAGACAGGCACTTCTTCTGGGGCGCAGACGTATCTGTCTCCTGTAGACGATTGTTAGATAGGATCCGGATTGTTCGAAAAATGCCGCAATAGGGACAGGAACTGCTTGCCAGTTGGCAAGAGGACAAGCGGATAGGATAGCTAAGTAAAGGAATCATAGAAAGAACTTACATATCGAAGAAGACCTGTGAGGATGTCGGTGGCATTGGCGGTAGAGGTGTCTTCTTTACCGACCTTGATGTTCTCCTCTTTCGAAACGGACATGTTCTTGGAGGCTGCGGTTCGACGCGGGTTCGGAGACCCGGTCGAGGGGGCCGAAGCAGCAGACATGGCTTCTGTCTCAGGTCAGTACAGAGGCAAAAGATGTAGTCAACTGCGGGTAGAATCGCTTCTAGTTGAACACTAAGTGATCAAAAAGGTCAACAAATGGCAGATATGCCTTGATTGGAACAAAAAGATTAGATGTATGGTGTTGTGAAAAAGAGTAAGGAGAGTGGGTGTCTGGCGGTTGAGGGTTGAAGGTGAAATGTGTGGAAAACAATGGAAAAATTAGTGGATGAGGAATAGATGTAATGGGTGAGCTGGGGAACGGGATCAGATAATTTGACTTTGAAATAGAAGGTACGGGCTAGCAAGACGGTTAACATGCCTTGATCAGGACGTGGTAGGCCCCCTAGGCAGTCATCTCCCCGAAATTACTTAGCAGTATCTCGGCAGGCACAAGTTACAAGGGGTGCTGTATAAACCGGGAAGGGGCACGCGAAGAAGGAATTTGCCCTAGGGGTACAGCACTTACCAGATGACAATTGCTAGTCGACAGAGTTGGCAATACCGAGGCAATACCTACTCGAGAACGACGAGCTCGCAATATGCAGATGTGATGTGGGAAGATTCAATAGACGGATGACCCAGGTATTGTGGCGAGTCCTAACAGTTGGATGAGTGTTGGAAAGGGTCAACGCCTTGACCTAAATATTTGACACGTTGGGGGCCGGCGGCGGTCAATATCCACGTAGATGTAGGAAGTAGAGAGTAGAGAGAAAATGACTTGGATAACTTGGATCGGTCCTCGCTAGGTATTCTTGGAATGGGCCAACAGGGAAATCCCTAGCGGCCTCGAGATTGGACGGAATTAGGTTTGCTTGTACAACAACGTGAGTCAAGTTGAATGGATGTTGTGGATGGGAGGAAGTTGCGCGTTCCAGAGTTGAATATTGCTGATCAAGAAGGATTTATTCAATTGCCTATCCTAGGTGCCTGCTTCAAAAATCCGGGAAATAATGTTGCTACTTCCCCGTCTGCTTCCTATGGCTAGCCGTGGATCAATGTGTCAGTACGTACTGATAGGTACGTTTACAGCCGGGCCAGTAGGTGTGCTGGCAGGCGTACTTATGCAGCGTCCATGTCATGGTATGCCCTACCGATTTTTCGATTCCTCGGTTGATCCATCAGCATCCAGTCCCTGTACCAATGCCATCCCAATGACGAATTGAGTTTGCGGTCCTGTAAATCTAATGAAGCTAGTTTCTAATTAACACTGGCACCAATGCGGGAACGTGTTGCTTGAATGAAAGCCAGTGTGAAAACCGCCTCTAAGACCGATATTTGCACTTACATCAATCATGCTCTTTGCTCACGGCAGAGCCTTTCAGGTCACTCGATACCAGAGTGAGCTAGATACATGGTATGGTCATACATGATGACCGCTGATTTTCTCTAGGACCCCTATTCGAATAGCCCGTAGATGATAATGCTCGCGTAGCGCCAATTGCCAGGTAGATGGCAAAGCAACATCAAATACCGATCCAGTTTACCCAATCCGAGTAGCTCGAATCATGAGCGCCTCAGACGGCAGCGTCCGGCGGCAATCCAGTGTACCCTTGGAATATGGATTGAAGAAGGCGGACAAGTGTTGAGAAGCACGGCAGCATCAGCAAAAATCTGTGGACTTCAGTGACGAGTTCCCTCGGGACTCCCATCTTATATTGACAGTTTGACGTGGCTTCCGTATGAATGCCAGCATTATTGTACATATTAGTACAAGTCCAATCCACACTGATATTACCGCCCCTATCTGGCTTTGGCTACATTACACGTTAGTGACATTCCCAATACGGCAAGGAAGGGGACTATACGATCTGAAGGACCCTTCTTCTTCTTCGGTGCACCCTTTCCACGCGACTTTACCCTGTTTTCTGGTTAGATTCTTACAGCCGAATAGTAGTAGTGAGAGTATAGCTTGCCCTGCCAAGTGCTCCAGTCTATCATCTTCCTCCTCATTGATGGTCTCCAATTGCAGGCGCTTGAATGTCTTCTCTAATGTTACGACCGTTGGTCCTCTCGGGGGGTAGTACTTCGCAAGAGTTGGACCTTTTAATCGTTGCCGAAGAATCTTATTCCCCATCCGTATCCCATCAGGATTGTACGTGGTTGAGAAGATTTCGCATTGAGCCTAATACATTAGCTTACGCTCAATACAACAGAAGTCGGAAGCGATATATACGCACCTTCATGAGGTTCAGCAACCTCGCACGAGGGACTGCTGCCATTCTGGCTGTCTATGTGGCAAACGTTGACTTGCTGCACGAGAAAGAGATTGGATTGTCGCGATTGAAGTCATTAAGCTCACGTTGAATTTGCGGCGCGCTAATCGGACAAACGTCGGCAATTCTTATGGCCCGTGCCCGCTAAAGACTCGGATATATTCAAAAAGCCCCGATTCGTGAATAGCTGTAGTAAACTTCCGAAATTCAATTGGTTGCCCTGTCCAGCAAAAAAATCAATAACTGATATGTAAATACCTAAGGTAAAATAGCCGTGCATACTGATCTTCGTCGTTTACCTATCCTACACACTAGCCATCGAAGTTCTACGATAGCCTCACATTATTTTTACAGATCATAATGTCGAAACGTTCATACGCGGAGTTTACCTCCAAAGATACCACATCGATTTCACAGATCCTGGACCATGCCGAAGATCTACTAAAAGCTGTAAAGGCCCTGAAGAAGGAACTCGAAACATTTCGGGATACTCCCGAGCTCGATGACCAGATCATTTCAGTTCTAAAGAGTCACAACAAGAAGATACTCCCAGCTGCTCAACTGCTCACTCAAGATGAGGTGAAGAAGACTTTTTTTTTTAATATGACCTGTATTGCTAACTACTACTATAGATAAATGCTGTAGAACAGCGCGAGGGCATAACTAATAAGACACGAAAGCTTGGAGATGATACCAAAGGACCTCGCCATGCGTCTGCAGCGCTTCTCATACCGGCTCCAGTCTCCCTGACTCGATGGACCCCTGCAGATATACCAAATTCCGGTTTACCTCCCTTACCTCCCGTCATGGATCCTATCCTTGAACAAGCGGCACTTACTCATTCTGGAATGACGGCAAAACCGACGGATATGAGCTACGAGCGACTCGAATGGATTGGAGACGCTTATCTCTACCTCATGTCCACGTCTTTCATTTATCAGACATTCTCCAGTCTAAGCGCTGGGCGATGCTCCCAGCTACGAGAGAGACTTATCAAGAACGAGACTCTCTCGAATTACACCATGCAATACGGGATCAATAAGCGTACGAAATTTCCTGCCGAGTTCGACCTTCATGGCAGAATGGGAGGAAGTCAAGCGTCCCAGACAGCAAAGAAGAAGGTCCTAGGTGATGTTTTCGAATCTTATGTCGCAGCTGCAATCTTGGGGGATACAGACGGCCTACAACGTGTCTCGTCCTGGATAAAGTCTCTCTGGAGCGCAACACTCGCGCATGAGATTCGAGAAGAATCAAGAGTCCAACCTCATCTCCTACACGACTACTCAACTAAGGATGGGACTAATGATGATCACCAAAAACCCGCGAAACAAGATTTGAACCCGAAGGTCCTGCTCAGCCAGGTCATCGGAGCTAAAGGGGTTAAGATCACGTATAACGATATGGGCGAACCAAAGAAGGATAAGCATTCAAAACTGCCGTGGTATACCGTGGGTGTATTCTTCGAAGGGTTCGGCGAGAAAAACCTTAAGCTAGGTATTGGAGGTGCGCTCTCGAAGAAGGAAGCCGGAGCAAATGCAGCACGCTCGGCGTTAGAAAACAAGAGCTTGATTAAACGTTTGCAAAAGAAGAAAGAGGAATCTATAAAGTCGGCAAAAGTAGCCGAGTCAACCCAGCAAGAGTACGACAACTGGTCTTAGTTGAACACCATTTATGGGGTCATAGTCGTACCGCATACATAATTTCCAACCAGTAGCATGAGCTATCTTCTACAAGGACACGAATGAAGCTCGTCAAACGCGGCAGCTGTGTTTCTAATATGTGGTATATAAGTAAATGATCCAAGTCAGATGGTATATAAAATTGCTGGAATGTTTTGTCCGTTTCTAGCCTCTTGGCCAACTAACAATTAAGGCAAAAGATCCATTACACACAAAGCTACCGGAACACCAGATTTGTTCCTATAGCCACCTAGGTTGTGCATAGATCCATAGAGATCTGGCTTGATACCTAAACTAACGAAGTACGGTTGTTCAGAGCTAAGTATCGCCTTTAAGAAAGGGCATCCATTTGATGTTGTCTTCTTCACGTGCTTCCCTCGGAACAAGAGAAGACGGGACTTATTATACTCCCTGGAAGGTTCCCACTAATTAAATCTATCGGTCTCCACTCTCCAGGGGCTATCGGCTTAGTGATGCACTGTAGATACCTACGAAACAGTGCACATGTGCCGAACATGTAGGTACCTTAGGAGGTACCTTACAGAAAACGGAAAGGAGCTGAGACCCCCAGCAGCGGAACAGGGACCCGTTTCTTGCGCCGAGGCAATTGAATTCCCCAACACCCGAATCGACGCGAGGGTCCTCCCTAGTATGGGCTGAATCGCTCCAACTCCATGGCCTACATTTAAGCTATTTACTTTCATATACGCTTCACCTGTTCACCTCGATCGCGTCATATCAAACCAATTCAATCTTGTAATATTAACTCCGATATCTTGCTGACCTGACCTGACCTGACCCTCTTTACGTTCCCACCTGAATAGATGACGTGTTCCCGAATTTAGATTCCCATTGGCAGCCGAGGAACCAACGCATTGGGCGTCCATATTCCATCAGCTTCACTTCCTCTCAATTCGCTCTCCGGGTAGCAGTAGCAAGCCTGCTGCACGTACGTACGGCCTTCCGCTCGCCACGCCTCCATCGTACCAGATTCGTCAGACACCCCTCCATTAATGTAGGAATAGGGGTATATAGAAAGGAAGCGTAAGAGACGGGAGATAAGAGATTCTAGAGTTGTGTAATACAGATGAGAGAGATTCCCAATGGCCGACTCAGTTGGTATGTCCCCTGAGAATCGAGGCCCGCCAGGCCAATCGACCACTCTCATTCATCAGCCCATTCCTATCTCTGCCTTGTTTCTGAATTCCAAGTCCATCCTTCCCTCGCTAATAGAGACCCCGCTCCGAGTAGATCGCGTGTTCGTACACGCGCTGAACACGGTAAAGAAGATCCCCAAGACGGGGGCGTCGCGTCCCCCGCCCAACGACCGACTACGGCTCTATGGATTATACAAACAGGCAATGGAGGGCGATGTGGACGGCGTGATGGAGCGGCCCGAGCATCGCCCTGGGATCGACACGAACGAGCTCCAACGCGAACGTGACAAATGGGACGCATGGAACGCGCAAAGAGGAATCAGTCGAACCGAGGCAAAGCGGCGTTACATCGAGGCTCTGATAGAGACTATGCACCGCTATGCCACTACGCCGTAAGTTTGCCATTCTAGATTAACCCCTATGGTGATACGGGTGGTAACCCGTAGCCTGTGCCACCGATCTCTGGATAGAGGATGGTAGTACCCAATGAATTATAAGCTAATATGGGATGCCTTATAGAGAAGGAAAAGAGCTTGTAGATGAACTCGAGTTTGTCTGGGACCAGATTAAGAATAACAGCCCCTCGTCGTCGAGTTCATCACCGAAAGACGCCTCCTTCGCTGAACCCCGACGTTTTCAACAACCAATGAGTGGAACAGAAGGACCTATGAAGGTACTAAGTCCTATGAGCGAAGACGACGCCGCGGAACAAGAGTATCGTGAGAGGCAAGACGACGGAGACGACGGAGAATATGTAAAGAAGGGGGACAGGTGGTCACGTAAAGTCGAGCGTGCCTTGGTCAGGCTATCGGCTGAGGTTGCAGCCCTACGAGAGCAGATCACCGCCGGCCGCGAGTGGAGGTCTAAGAAGGAAAAGAGTTTTACAGCCTGGGCTAGTTGGATTCTATGGATCGTCACGAAACATCTGGCAGTCGATATAGTAATTTTAGGCATCGTACTAATATGGATGAGGAAGCGGAAGGATAGGCGACTCGAGGATCACGTCAGAGCGATGTTAAAGCTGGGCCGCGAATACGCAAGGAAAATATTGCCGTCCAGATGACCAGTACGACCGGCGGTGTTTCCTGCATTTGCACTATCTACCTAGGCTACCCTGCCTTTTCTCAAGTACCAACAGAACAGGCACCCTTATTCCGCGTCCTGAACACTAATCCATACTCTCCTTGGTAGGAGCACGTCTCTTCTTTCGGTATGTGAAAGAAACGGAAGACTCGGAAGACGAACCACCCACAAAGGGTTTATTCTCCGGCTCCTCGGGCGCCGTATACCAAGTGTTTTGGCGGAAAGGCGTAACCATGGTAGTCTTCGCTTTCAGGTAGGTCTCTTGATCGGGTCGATGGCCTTGCATCCATCGGGGATCTTCGAGACTGCTAGCGAAGACAAAAACCATCTCGGTCTCAGTAGTGGCATGCTTCCAGAGGACGGCGGCAGAGCAGTGGGGGCAGCTCATGACCCATTTCTTGTGGCGATCTTCTCCGCCAGGGGACTGGAACAGGTACGCCTTGGGACTCGCTGGCCGCCCATGAATGTCAGTCATCGTACATACCCAGAGACGGGAAGGATTAGAGAGACCAAAGGAAAAACAAGGCTATAGGAAACTTACGTTGGTAACCGAACCAGAGGCTGGTTCGGGGCATGACGAGATAATTGCCGGGATTTCCTCCATTGAGCTTCTTGCAATCGTGGCAGTGACAGACGCGCTAGTCGGTCAGCCTCAGAACCGTCAGGGGAGCACGAGGGCATAAGGGTAATACTTACATGGATCGGAACATGGCCAACAATCGAGCCGGCGAACTACGAAAACATAAAGTCAGTATTTGGTTGTCGCCCAATTTTTCCGTCGATGGCATATACGTACACCACCACACAGGCACGAAAAGCGCTCGTTGAGGTGTTGATCACGGTTCATGGCAGGATCGTAACGGATCTGGCCAGAACATCGTACGCTGTTTTCGGACTCTCCGTCAGGCTTTGTGTCGGGGGTGAGATTAATATCTCTGCCGCGAAGTGCTCCTTCACGTACAATATTCATGGTTGGAATTGAAACGAGGTGGTCAGTCTAGAACGCCTCCGAAGTGTGAGGTGCAGAAGGAGAACACAGAAACGCGTCTGTGTTTTGAAGACTTCTAGGTTATTTATGTGGGAAGTGTTGCTGATTCAGGAAATCAAATCAGGAGGACCAGTCCCCAGCTACTGATCCTAGATTTAAAAAGGGCAGGAGCTAGGGCTTTGAATCTATGCGTAACGGTGCTGTCGACTGGCAGCAGTCGAGCTAGCAGATTGCCAGTCGACATGCGAGGGGTTGATGGTTGGTTAGGCGCATGAGGCTATCGTCGAGGGTGAGTGAGTGCCAGCCGGATTGGGTACCCCTCCGCAAAACCTGTCGAGTAACCACTACCATAACAGTATCTTGTTTTTGCCTAGCCCTAATTGAGCAAAATCAAGAAAGACACCCGCCTGCTACTCTTAGGTGACTGCTTATTGTTGACTGTCTTAAGTGCTATTAGTCTACTAGCTCAAAGGAGGTTCCCCTATTCACGGCGTCTGGTCACCCGGACTAAGGATGTACTTCTGTATAGGGCCTAAGCTGATCGTGAGGCCCCTACCCGTTGGCAAAACATACTCTCGTGTTTACATTTAGGTACGACTTCGGAGGTAGATGCTCACGAGCCTGTGATCAAACCAGACTAGATTATTTTTACTCGGTCTTATACTAGAAATGAGTGCGCTTCTCACGTTCACATTGTCACGACGAGTTCATCCTCGTACTCAGGTCAGTTATGGATAAGTAACGTACCTACATGTACGTAGTTGACGTTCTTTAGAAGCCATTTAACTGTAGCCAACATGCTCACAAGGGTGACCGAGCAAGCATGGTCCCCGACAAAGACGAATCAAGCCTACAGAAGACAATATATGGTCCATACAAAGCAATATGGACTGTTCTCGTAAATAACCGTGAATGATTCTATGCTTAATATGTATGTGCTATAAACCTATGCTATTTCCTAAATATCCCGAAATCCTGATGCCAGATATGCAACATATACATTCTCGTCCCTTCCGGACGAAGGGGGGGATAAATATACGAAACTCCAGTAATGGCGTCTCCAATATGACAAGATTGATCTCATACCGCAAATAGATATTTATATCTGGGTAGCATATCGACTCTTCTTCCGAATTTGCTTTCCGTACCGGAAGAAGAGGTATGGAAAAGGCATCATCGCTAGCGTGAGGAATGCCAACAAGCTTGATCCCCACTGGTAGCCAAGCTTGTGGTACATTTGTACACCGAAGAGAGGGAAAGCACCTGTTCAAGGAGTTAGACAATTGACAAAGAGAAGTAGTGGTTATTGGTAGCTGAATCCTGAACTCACCAGCGAAGGTACATCTAGTGAAGCTGTTGGCGGCAAGGGCCGAAGCAGCATAGAGCGGGTACGCATCCACTATCACAACAGTCCATTAGTATATGTATATAATATGGATGACCGGCCGGCCATCATGTTATATAAGCGTCCAACATACCAAGAAAGGTGAATATTCCAGTGAACACCAGCAGCGTGCCACAGCCGAAGATACCGGACCCAACGATCGGCACCATCCAATGAACCCACGGGTAAGCACTCCACGCAAAGATGAAGAGCCCAATAGGAGCCAATACCGCGCCTGCGATTGCGGGAGGAAGACGGAACTCAGGTTCGGGGTTTCCCTGGTTTCGATCGAGTAGTTGGTGATTCACTCGGCGCCATACGGGGTCCGACAAGCAGCAGATGATCATGCCGACGAAGATACCGAGGAAGCTCAGGCCAGTCTGCCAGAGATTGAAGTCATAATTATCACCGAAGACCAGGGGAAATGCGCCGAAGAATAAATAGAGCACACCGAGCAGGATCGCGGAGAAGAGACAGAGTAGGAGGCACATGGGTTCGAAGATGAGTAACTGGAACGGCCGTAGTAAGGCACGCCCAACGGTCCTCGCGACGGATTTAGTTGACTTCTCCATGGGTGCCTTCCAGCGGTCTTCTCCAGTCTCCTTCCTTAATATTATGGCCTTCTCACGGAGCTTGATCGGATCTAGAGTATTAATTAGCGGCTTTTTTGTCTTCAGGGAACGTAAAGTTCATCGTTACGTACGATATGTCTCTGGCGCGAAGAAGAAAATCATGACCAAAAGAGCGAACGCCCAGATGATCATGGCCTAAGGGGAATCAAGTGTTAGCTAGGTAGGTTTATCGATCTAGTAACGAGAATGCACAAGTTCTTTAGGAAATACATACGTAATATGTCCATCTCCAGTTCGTGTAATAATTGATAAAACCGCCGAGCAAGGGACCTAAGCTAGGACCTGGAACTAGTTAATAATTGCCAGAAGGCCTAATTTGACGTCGCATACCGATAAAGGGGCTAAGCGATATTATGACCATTGGCGCTTGGATTTCGTGTCGCTTAAATATATCGCTCACAGTACCGCCGGCAACACTGAGAAACGAGCTTCCCGCGAAGCCGTCGATGAATCGTGCCTTTGATCCATGTTAGTTGCTAAAATTTTTGTCATGGCGATAGGTCCCCGACAAACTAGAACATACCACCATCATAGTTGCAGTGTTATGCGCGACAGCACTTGGTATTAGCCAGATCAGAAACATGGCCCAGGAAGCCAGGTATATCGGCCTTCGACCGACGAATTCGCTGAGTGGACTCATGAGCAACGGCCCAACAGCAACTAGGATGATACTTTTAGTAAGGGCAGCATTTCCAAGGATTACCAACGAGCGACATACTACCAAAAACGAAGAGGGATAAGCCAAGCGTGCCGATAATACTTGACATGTTAAACTCGGGATTCATCTGCTGATATGTCGACGCGTAGATTGAACTCGTACATGTTCTACATGTGACATATTGTTAGATTCTTGTTCTCGAGCTGGAGTTACAGCCATTGGCGATATCGGGTTTAACTTACACACAGAGGCTTCCCATGCCAACTGTCACCACCACGAGCCACTTACGGGCTAAACTCATGCTTCGAGGGCACAACGGATCATCGTCACCATCCCAAACTACTTCAAACGGGTCCTTCTCATTTTGAGGTTGCGTGGAAGTGAGTGTGTCCTCAGTAGTGTCACCTTCCTCTAAGTCGGCGCATCCGTGACCATTGTTTGATCGTACGCGGCCGATAGACGATGGTCGTATGCGAGATGGATGAGGTATCTCGATAGACTCCCGTTGAATGGTCTCCGGTCTAGATTCAGTATCGAATTTCTCCAAGTGTCCATCCGCGTTCGAAGCCATACTTCTCAATTCCCCCTACTATAGGACAGAATGATATTATATTTCTGTCTTACGATACGAATTCGATGTAAGGTAAACCAGGGACTGGTGATATGAGCCAACAGTATGTTGCTCTATATCAAATAATAAGAGGCAATATCACAACACAAAGAAATCGAGACGACTGAGGTTGGGACAGAGCATCATAAATAGTCTGATCCTCTGATTATAAAATAAGAGATGGGTTATTCATCTAATAGCCCCACTCACGATCCATATAAAAATGATTTCTATACGAAGGGAGCGTAAAGCCCGAGGTCGCGAAGAGTTAAAAGCCATGGGTACGTAGGTAGGGTAGGGTAGCGGTTTATCTAAACTACTACGTACATGTATTTCCAAGCTGTTTCCATATTGTTGTTGAGGCGAAAAGATTGTCCTGGGTTTACAAAGTGGGCTAGACCGGGTTGCATTTATTAGTAAGTCACCAGGCATGTCTCCGTGCTTTTCAATTAGATCATAAAAGATCACAGGGGGATTCCCAATTATCATCGTAAGTATGCAAAAGGATGAGTCAGTACACATTCGGCGTCGTCAATAAGAGAAGTGACGCCATACCCCGATCCTTGATGCCGTGGAAACTATTCAACGAATAGACCAGGAAAGTGGTAAAGAAGTGATACAGTGTCGGGGTTTGGCACATCAGGACACTGCATTGAATCCACAGGCAAAATAGCTCAACTTGCTTTAATCATCGGATTTATTATCACCGATGACATACATGTTGAAGTTTTCAATCGGCGTTATTATCGCCCATAGTGGTACCAACTCATAATATTACACGAAGCTCGAAATATATAACCAGTCTATATCCAACATATTACTTCCTGTGTAATGTTGAGTTTTCAGATCTAGCAAGCCTTACCTGTCAGACTCACATTGTCCTTACAACTGCTTATTTGCTAATAGGATATCATCGGAAGCAGATAATTGGTCTACACCCATTTATACCACTGGGTATTAGTTGACTACAATACCTATCAGGTGTTGGATGTGATCCCAAAAGTATCCATACACATCAGTGAGCTGTCATGGTTTGTAAAGCTATGATGATACTATCTGTCTAGTCTACGTTAGGTAGGTATATCCGTCTATAACGTTTCTGAAGACAATAATGCGCAAATGCATTAAACAAGCTCATAAACCCCACTATCAGTCCCTCCAGGGCTGCTTGCCCCGCGGATCGGAGACGGACTACAAAGTGGCATGAGCGACCAAAGACAAACCCGAATTTCTGATTGGCCAATTCTTATTAACCACAAAGATCGCTGTAAGGAACAGCCAAAAATTTTGGGGACAATGACCGCTTCGGACCCTAGCTCAAAGAGTCGACTCATAGGGCAAACCTTCATTGTTCATACTCGTCTAAGCGTTTTTCTTACATTTTCTCTACCTCTTATCCCAAGTCACGATAATTCCCTCGATGCTTTCCTAGACTCAAGGGAAGCAACGAAGTTGTCATTACGTGCACGTGCCCATGGAGTAAACAATTACATATTTATTCTCGCTAGAACATACTGAAGTCTAGTGGGTTAACTTTCTCGGTAACTCTATGTTATGTACTAGCTCCGTCGACCCTCTCCTCGTCGCGACATATCACAGGCTTATCCTTATCCGTCTTCCCGTAAGGTGTGAGACTTGAATACCGCGACCAAAACGATACTGTGGTAACATAATGACCGATCAGCCGAACGGTGCGTCGGGTCCAACCCGCATCTCTATCCTTGGATCCGACTCTATTATCGTCGACCATGGCATCTGGCGAGCATTTGTTCCCGACGATCTCCTCGAGAACCTCAAATCGTCCACCTATATCCTTATCACCGATACCAATCTCCATGAGCGCTACGTCCCTCCTTTTGTCGCTCTCTTCAACAAGGCCATTGAGCGCCGAAACTTACAAACCCGACTCCTGACTTATACTATTCCACCTGGCGAGACTTCTAAAAGTCGCGAGACCAAGGCCGAAATAGAGGACTGGATGCTCTCTCAACAATGTACGAGGGATACTGTCATCATTGCCCTAGGTGGCGGTGTGATTGGTGACATGATCGGTTACGTCGCTGCTACTTTCATGCGTGGCGTTCGCTTTGTTCAGGTCCCAACCACTTTACTTTCCATGGTGGACTCATCTATCGGCGGCAAGACAGCCATTGATACTCCCATGGGCAAAAACCTCGTTGGCTCCTTCTGGCAGCCCCGGCGCATCTACATAGATCTCGCTTTTCTCGAAACTCTTCCAGTGCGCGAGTTTATCAATGGCATGGCCGAGGTGATCAAGACCGCCGCTATCTGGAACGAATCCGAGTTTACGGCTCTGGAACAGAATGCGTCCCTAATATTGAGCTCTATCCGGTCTAAGACCCCTGATCCCAGTGATAGATTGCTCCCAATCCGTGCCATACTAAAGAGAATCGTCCTAGCCTCCGCCCGCGTCAAAGCCGAGGTCGTCTCCAAAGACGAAAAGGAGGGCGGTCTGCGAAATCTTCTCAACTTCGGCCATTCTATCGGCCATGCTATCGAGGCCATACTCACCCCCCAGGTGCTACACGGCGAGGCTGTAGCCATTGGAATGGTCAAGGAGGCCGAGCTAGCTCGCTACCTTGGCGTTTTGAAGCCGGGCGCAGTAGCTCGGCTGGTTAAGTGTATTGCGAGTTACGAACTGCCTACCTCCCTTCATGACAAGCGCATCGTAAAATTAACGGCCGGAAAGCAATGTCCCGTAGATGTTCTGCTCCAGAAGATGGCTGTAGACAAGAAGAACGAAGGAAAGAACAAGAAGATAGTCCTCCTATCCGCCGTAGGCCAAACCCACGAACCCCGAGCTAGCGTAGTAGACGACAGCGCCATCAGAGTTGTCCTTTCTCCCGCTATCCGTGTCACGCCGGGTGTACCTCAGGGGCTTAACGTGCAGGTGACTCCCCCTGGATCTAAAAGTATTTCCAACAGAGCCCTAGTGCTCGCTGCGCTTGGTCAAGGAACTTGTCGGGTCAAGAATCTCCTTCACTCCGACGATACCGAGTATATGCTGTCGGCAATTGCCCGACTCAACGGTGCCACTTATTCTTGGGAAGACGCTGGCGAAGTCCTTGTCGTCACAGGGAAAGGGGGCAGGCTTCAAGCCAGCGAGGAGCCTCTCTACCTTGGAAACGCGGGCACAGCTTCCCGTTTCCTAACAACTGTGGTTGCTCTATGCTCACCTTCTAACGCGAGCTCAACAGTCTTGACTGGGAATGCTAGGATGAAAGTCAGACCTATCGGGCCCCTCGTCGACGCCTTGCGATCGAATGGCGTCGATATCAAATACCTTGGAAACGAATATAGTCTTCCAGTACAAGTCAATGCGGCCGGTGGTCTAGACGGAGGCGTTATCGAGCTAGCTGCGACTATTTCATCGCAATACGTATCATCTCTCCTTATGTGTGCGCCGTACGCCAAGAAACCAGTAACCCTTCGCTTGATAGGCGGCAAACCGATCTCGCAACTTTACATCGACATGACTATCGCCATGATGAAGACATTCGGTATTTCCGTTACGAAGTCAGCCGATGAGCCACACACCTACCACATCCCTCAAGGCGCATATCAAAACCCCGAGGAGTATGTCGTAGAGAGCGATGCTAGCTCAGCAACCTATCCGCTGGCCGTGGCCGCTATAACCGGGACTACATGTACGATTCCAAACATCGGTGCAAGTTCCCTGCAAGGAGATGCTCGGTTCGCAACAGATGTATTGCGCCCGATGGGCTGTACTGTAGAACAAACCGCCATATCTACCACCGTGACTGGTCCGAGCCCGGGCAGCTTGAAGGGTATCGATGTCGACATGGAACCCATGACTGATGCTTTCCTGACAGCCTCTGTTCTTGCCGCAGTGGCATCTGGCGAGACGCGAATTACCGGAATTGCCAACCAACGTGTAAAGGAGTGCAATCGTATCGCAGCAATGAGAGAGCAGCTCGCAAAATTCGGTGTGCACTGCCGTGAACTCGAAGATGGCATTATCGTGTCTGGCAAGAACTTCACTGAACTTTCTGAGCCAAACGAAGGTATTTTCTGCTACGATGATCACCGTGTGGCTATGAGTTTTAGTGTCATATCAATAGTTGCGCCAAGCCCTGTCCTCATCCTAGAACGCGAATGTACCGGCAAGACATGGCCGGGATGGTGGGATGTGATGGCCCAGTCGTTCGGAGTTAGCCTCACAGGTGAGGACGTCGTACCTACCTCCCACAAGAAGGCAAAGCAAACCGAGGCTGGATCGTCGATCTTCATCGTTGGTATGCGAGGCGCTGGAAAGACAACAACCGGTCGTTGGATGGCTAACATCCTTAAACGCCCTTTCATTGACCTTGACCAGGAATTAGAACGGCGGGCTGGCATGACGATTCCCCAGATAATACAAGAAAGCGGCCGTGGCTGGGAGGGTTTCCGGAGTGACGAGCTAGAACTTCTGAAAGATGTCATGAAAAACCAAGGCCGTGGTCATGTCTTTTCCTGTGGGGGTGGTATTGTCGAAACACCTGAAGCCCGGGAATTACTCATTTCCTACCATCGTAATGGTGGGGTGGTACTCCTCGTAAATCGCGATGTTGAACAAATGGTGGAGTATCTGACGCGGGACAAAACTCGCCCTGCTTATACCGAAGAGATACGAGGGGTATACGAACGACGCAAGCCTCTATTCCAAGAATGCAGCAACTACGAGTACCACAGCCCTTACCTTGACCCACCTGGAGGCCTTGGTGACTGTCCGGAAGACTTCACCCGGTTTGTCTCGGCGATCAGTGGGAAGGGAACACATCTCGAGGACGTCAAGAAGAAACGTCAGTCTTTCTTCGTGTCTCTCACAGTGCCTAGCGTATCGTCAGCGGTAGAGGTGATCCCCCGGGTTGTGGTTGGCGTAGACGCCGTTGAGCTACGAGTAGATCTGCTCGATGATATTTCGCCAGAATCAGTAGCGAAGCAGATCTCGCTGTTACGCTCTGCAGCAAAGATACCTATAATATTTACGGTCCGCTCTAAATCCCAGGGAGGTCGTTTTTGCTACGCATCCGAAAAGGAGCTGCTTCCTCTATACCAGACAGCTATGCGTACAGGTGTCGAATACGTAGATCTCGAAATGACACTTTCAGATGAGACTTTAGATACGATCATCCAGTCGCGAGGCAGTTCTACACGCGTCATCGCGTCACACCATGACCCAGAGGGTAAGCTCTCATGGAAGAACGGGGGTTGGCAAACGTGGTACAACCGAGCCCTGCAGTACGGCGACATCATCAAGCTAGTGGGAGTTGCGAAGAAAATGGAAGACAATTTCTCACTAGCGACTTTCAAGGATAGAATGTTGGCTGCTCATGGGAAACCCATCATCGCCCTGAACATGGGCACTATCGGCAAGCTCTCTCGCATACTGAATACTTTCATGACGCCTGTCTCACACCCCGATCTACCCTTTAAAGCAGCCCCCGGTCAGCTTTCAGCGGCCGAGATCCGTAGCGGGTTGGCTCTGATCGGAGAGCTCGACGCCAAGCAATTCTACCTATTCGGAAAGCCTATCTCGGCGTCGCGGTCGCCAGCTCTGCACAACTCTCTATTCCACCAGACGGGGTTACCGCATAAGTACTCGCTATTTGAGACAGATGCCGCAGCAGATGTGCGCGAGTTGATTCGGGCGCCTGATTTTGGTGGTGCATCGGTCACCATCCCCCTCAAACTAGATATTATGGACTTGCTTGACGACGTCTCGGAATCGGCCAAGATCATCGGCGCTGTTAACACCATCATACCTATGGCTTCGCCTAACGAATCAGCCCCCCGCCTACTTGGTGATAATACGGACTGGAGAGGTATGGTTTACTCCCTGCGCTCGGCAGGGCTAGTACCACCGACTGAGGGGTCAGCAAGCGGTGCGATGGTAGTAGGCTCCGGTGGTACTAGCAGAGCGGCTATATACGCGCTACATTCCCTTGGCTACAGCCCTATCTACATTGTAGCACGAAACCCTAGCGCGGCAGACTCTCTTCGCTCATCCTTCCCCGATGATATTAAGATTGAGCAAGTACAGGAGGCCAGCCAAGTCCGTCACTTACCAAACGTCATCATCAGCACAGTGCCCGCTGACAAGCCGATTGAAAAATCGGTGTTGGAACTACTTGGGTCTGTATTGCGGCAGCCTAGACACACTGATGGTCTACGCGTGCTATTGGAGATGGCCTACAGGCCTCGCTGTACGCCATTGATGGAGCTGGCTGAGAACTCAGGCTGGACTAGTATTCCAGGGCTGGAAGTGCTCGCATCACAAGGTTACTACCAGGTACGTAGGAGATGACGAAGCTATTCGCCGCAATAATGTTTCTGCTTTGCTGACAAGATTTTCTATAGTTCCAACTCTGGACAGGCATTGCGCCCCTATTCTCCGATGTACGAGCGGCGGTGCTGGGTGACTAGTTACTATACCGCGGAGTTAGTTGTCTGTCAAGGGGTTCAAAATATTCGTAACTATACTTTTTTGATAGACCGCTATTTGGCTGCCTAGTTTATGTGATACTCATCCATCGCCTCCGACTAGGCAGTGTTAATATCATGTAAATATTGATCATGGGATCAACTGCGGGATTGGCTCGCTCTCCGTAAGCTCCTCTCGTGCATATACAATGGCAAAATATCTGCATTGGTGTTTACTCACGATGCCTAAAATATTTGTCACCGTGACCAGAAGAGAAAAAAACCGATTGCCCCCGAGGCCTGTCGGCCTGTAGAATCACTCCGGAATAGGAGGCGAGACACTGCCCGGGTGGGCAAGTCGCACAAATCCCGTGGTATCCGAACCTCCGGCCACGCCGGCCACCCTCGCCTATATCCTAATTACCAGGGTCGGCAATAGCTTGTGATAATTGAACGGAAAACGAGGTCTGCCCGGGTATTAGAATGCCTACCCAAGATATCTCCCGTAACTACTTGCCGTAACTACGTGTAACGGGGGGCTCGTAATTCCGATGACTCTACGGATTTAGGCGAGCATCGAATGTAGGTAGATCCGAATGGTGTTGAGGCGAAGTGCATTCCCGCAGGACGCTCGTAGGAGGCGCGCAACTACGTATGCTACTGCACATAGGTATTTCAAATTGCATTTCTAAAAATAACATAAGAGATAGGAGAAACGCGAAATCTTGGACGCGACATTGTAGGTCGATGCGACGTGTCGATCGATGTACGCATTTGCCTATAGAGCGCACCGCCACAAGATCATCGATGTCGATCGACAAGCCACAGCTTGGCAGCTGTATCTCTGTGGCTGAGTAGAGTTGGGGGAGGGGTATGTAATCTGAGATCAATCTGACAGGTTCTCGATTCTCGGGTGGCTTCGGCTACTGCCGAGCAGAAGCGGCTTCCAGAACGCACGAGCGGACAGGAGAAAATCTTGGAAAGAGCTGGCTAAGTATTCCCGTACCTGCCCAAAGTTACACGGCGATGATATCCACATTGATGCCCTGAGACACGGGGGGAAAGCCGGCTATGTGTACATGTATGTACCATACATGGATGCGTACCACGCTTGGAAAGAGACTTGCAAGTACTTACCTACCTAGGTACATGAATAGTTCGTGATACTAGTACTTACTCGAGCCATAAGCTAGCATTATTCATTTATTTCAGCCAAAGGGCATCAATGATACTATGGATAGTATACATGCTGTACTTTGCCTATACGAAGCGATAGGCGCAAATCAACAGGAAAAGTTTACAGCTCTGCTTCATTCTTCCTGCTCGATTGCATCACTCATGCCTAGGGCTCATGCAACAAACATGCATGTCGTGCAGCAGAACCGTATCCATGCAGTCCAGTTATACGAACGCACCCACAGCAGAGGAAAGGTAGGGGCTCCCGTATATTGCTTGTATCAATGGAGCGCAGCATGAGTTGGATGCCAATATAGAACCTTGAACGGGCTACCCGATGCTCTCCCCCCCAAAAAAACTATGAAAGAACAGAGATAAAATAAATTTACAAAATGCTGAATTATACATGCGTTAGGTATGCTACATAGATGTAACCCCTCGTTTCCAAGTAACCTGTTTTTTCCCGCACTTTTTGAGGCGTTGTATGTATGTACATGTAGACAGGATGTATGTAGGCGCAGGTAGGGTAAGATGATACCTAACAAGCAGCAAGCTACCTTAGCTTACAGCTTACCTTAGGTACAGCAACAAACCTCGGTGCAGCAGCAGAAGCAGGAGCAGTAGTAGTGCCTCCAAATGCGCGCCGGCAGCAGCAGCAGCAACAACTAACCAACCTCGACGGCGTCCATTCGACCAAAAAACTTGTGATATACGTGGGGACATCCGACGCCAGTCAGTCAGCCTACCAACATACGATGGGCCCCGAAGTTTTCTCTGCGTGCATTGAGGTAATTAAATGCCTATGCCATGTAGACTAGCTACCTATAGCTGTATGGCAGCATCAGAACGATATCGTCACAAGCAAACCTACCCCCCCATAACAAGCAAGCAAACAAATTCATCCAAGCCGCATCGCACCGTCTAACGACGTCTTGAGCCGAGGAACCAATTATTGCGAACACGAATTTACACTCTCGGTCACGCGTTGAATATAAGCTTAATGTACGATGCCTCAGAGCAAGACACGTATGCATACGAGCACTCATTTCATTCCGCACGCACGTTAAAGCATATCGGATATCTGGAAAGAGATGCAGAGACTATATAGTATGTAGTATTATTAGGTATGTACCCTTGCAGGATCGTAATATTTTGACTCTTCTATAATAATTATATCGTGACAACTTGAGAAGCACCCGTCGGCTCTCTTTTTTAGTTAACCGTTCATTTCCCGTATGGTACAATCTTTTTGGTTTGTGCCGACGTCGTTTCTTTGGAAGGATGATTCCCGCTTGCTTTTGTGTGTGTATATGTGCCGCCCAGTGGTAGTTGTGCTGTGCTGTTAAAACGATATAAACCGAGTTAAAAATAAATAATTATCCCCGCTGATCATACTGTCGTAAATTGAAAATCTTGATCTCATCATAGAAGGGTCTTCCCATCATCACTCCTTAAACCCAATCAATCGCAAGCCTGCGTCAATTCTTTTGCTTTCCCCGCCAGAATCGTACAGCGCCCATTTGCAACCGGGGAAAGTAGAGTAATAGATACCACCCATTGGCAGTACAAACGAAGAAAAAATTGTACAGATGAAAAAAATGATTAAATGATATAATATGGATAAGGAAATTGAAAAAAGGACGTCGCTGATCCCGATCCCGGCAGTTTCTTTTCCCCAGTCTATAAGGTAACCGATTCCGTAAACCGTAAGAATGACATAGATGACGTAAGGAGACGCAAGGAGATAGATGGGGGAAGCTAAAATCGCATCAAATCTCTATTAGTTCCCGCTCCCTTTCGTGACGCCTGAATTCCTTTGGACTCTCGAGGAAAACAAAAGCCCAAATTAATGCAAAGTGATGACAGATGCGAAACATCATGATGCGTCCCACAGGATCCGGGTGATCTGACGGTTCGACCATGAGATGGTTACATGGACATCGTCAGAAAGCGGGATCGAGTGCTTGCTGTTCCGGTAGAATGTAGAATGTACCAGAAAAGGGCTGCCGATGATGCAAAGCAATGATAAGCAGTATGGAATATGATGTAGGTGGTGATGCTGTTACACTCGGCGGCCCACGCCCCAAAGGGACCCCAGAGGCTTGGAATTACGTCATGGGGAGACGTCATAAGGCCAAAGCCAGTCGTGGGTGCTGCGGGGATGGTTCGGGTGTCGACCCCAGGGGTCCTGATTGATCAGCGGGTCCAATAACCCAAGTTGGAAGCCGGACCACAACTTAGTGTTTAGCCATGCCGCAAATAGCCTGCTGCATGATTAGTCCGCAGGTCCCTGCAGATTGACGTTGGACCCTTGATAACGATCCCTTCACCCAACGTCAACGGATACCCCACTCATACGCCTCGGCCTTGCATGCATTGGGCCTGCATACCTGCAGCTTCCAGGCCCTTCGAGTACAATCCCTCCATCAGGAACATCGGCAGCCTATGATCGCTTAGCCTTGGCAACGCACACAGTTGCACACTTTCAGGCTTCATCGTGCGCGCCAACTCATACGCCAACACCACCCCGTCTCCGGTGCTTGCCCGGAAATTCGACGTCGGGGTGGCAGACGCGGTAGTGTCTCGTAAGTGCATCCGCCCGACTGAAAGTCTTTTCCTCGGTGCAGAGGTCGCAGCGCACCTTTTGCTTCCGTGCATTGTGAATGGTGTCCTCGTGGCGCGTAAGATCGTAGGGCCGCGAAAATATCGTGTTACACGGCTTCCCGGTGCTCGGGTTTATTCTTTCGCACTTGTGCGGGCCAGCCTGGCTGTTGAGCAGCGTACCCGCCATTGCACTTGATGCCGAAGGGGAGGATCTGACGTGGCTCAAGGCATTGGCCTGTCGATGTCCCTCGCGTTTATGCTTCTGTAGTAACGCTGGTGTCTCGAACCGCAGAGTGCAGCCGTGATACGTACAAGTGTACGTACCCCCGTCCGCGTTAGCACCCGCTGGTTTCTGGCTTGGCGCATCGCCACCTTCTGAATTGCTCGCTTCCACCGAACTAACCCTCGAGTATGTCGATGTCGCGGGCGTAGAGCGTTGCTGTTGTCGCTGGTGAGCGACGAAAGGGTATTGCTGCGGCACCGGGACATTACTCGGCATCGAGAAGTTGAATCCACTTTGTAGTGGCGTCGACGATACTGATTGGAAAGAAGGACTCGAATGCTGTGACATGGTCCTTGATGCCACATTTACGGCGTCGTTGCTAGCCGGCTCTATATGGTAAGGATTGGTCTCCTGCGGGAACAGAGGCATGCTGGAACCGTCATCCGATTCATTGAAGTCGAGCATCGCATCCTTCGGCGAGATTGTATGCGGGGTGCCTTGCTGCTGCGTAGAATTGCGTACGATCTGCTGTTGCATTTCCTTTTCTTCTCGTTCAGCCTTCCGTCTCTGATGCATTTGTCGGGCTGATCCTAGTCGCATTTGCTCCACACCTACCTGAGGAAACTCGTTCATGGTGGAAGCGTAAGGAGAGCCCTGTCGAAACGGCGACTGATCGTCTCGCGACACGCTAGAGACTGGCGACTGGACAGCGCTCAAGTGTTGGCTGTTAGCGGCCTGGAGTCTCTGGGCGAATATCTCGTTGCTTGGCGACATAGCTATATGGGTCTGTGGCGGTGGAGACGCTGACGTGATAGTGAAGTTGGGATTATAAAGCTCGTCGTTGTAGATGTCCGTCATAGTGCGGTCCAGTTTGGGGACTTGGTTGTGGAAAACTGCGTCGGAGGGAAAGTGTAAGTAATTTTCATAATCAGAATCATAGTCAGAGTCGCGAAGGAAATGCGTCGTAAGGATGGAGGCCTCACCATTCCTTGGTCTTCTACAGTCATCTTCGGGTTCATGGAACGACGGGGTGGCAGGTGAGTCACCGCCAGCAACCGAACTCGCCACTGAGACGGGATGAGATCTCGAAGACGAACCACCACCTACACCAATGGACAGATCTGGTGCCGGTGCTAAGCCTCGGTCGCCTCTTTGCTTGCGCTGTTGCTGATTCGCCAGGTTTGATAAGCCTTCAACCGAGGCTACATCGCGCGACATGTGCTGACCACTGATCATATCACGATTGCCGTGGTAGCCATTGTTACTGCTATTAGTAATACTGCCGTCGCGGTTGTTGCTGTTGTTGAAGTTGGCCAAGGCGCTGGCGTAGAAGGCGGTGTCGGGTATTGGCAGAGGCTTGCCCATATTATAGGCGTAGTTGTTGTCGCCACCCCCTATGTCGTGATACCCATCGCTACTCGAATCGTTGACGGCGATGTGAGGATTCGAAGTGTTGGCATTGTATGGCGACGCTGGTCCATTAGATCCTAACGACGAGAGAGACGATTCGCGCTGGTGGCTAAATCGATGTGCTGCCCGAGGAGTCTGTTGGTTGCTGTGTAGCATCCACGAGTCCGACGGCATCAATTCCGGTACCTGGGACAAGCTCTGGCTGTTGTTTCCCCCGTCGAAGCTCTGCTGCGAAGGCGTCGCTGGCGTCCTGTATCGCTGGGTGGCGGCGATGGCGGCGGCGGCGGTGTCTAAGTTAGACAGTGAAGTCGACGGATGGAAGGCGGCGTTTCTGTTTTGTACGATGTTCGTAGTCGAGTTGGCGTCGAGGGGTTGCTGGGTGAAGAATTGGAAAGGTTGGTTTCTCGAATAGCTATTGTGATCGAGCATCTGCATCATATTGTATTACGATGCGATCGGTCGAAGTAGCGGACAAGTCGTCGAGCGATGTTTGCAGTTATGTGTATTGTCTTTCGTTCAAAGAAAAATTTTAAGAAAGAGTTATAAGCAAATGCAATGAAGTATTCAGATGATGTATTAGTTCGATAGAATGGTAGAGTGTGGGGTGGAAGACGAGTGGCGAAGGAGATACTTTAAATATGGAGGGTCCAACCAGATCGATGGACCAGGGAGGGAGGTGACCGACTGGGGTGGAGGGTACAATGAGGTACCTCGATACTTGGGGTACAAGGACAAGGGAATTTCAATTTCCCAATTCTTTCTTTCCCACCTCCGAGGAACTTTGGCAAGGTGACTTGTTAGAACCTTAAGAGACGGTCCTTTAGTAACCTTATCGGGAACTGGGAGTGACTCGGAACCGGATTCCACCGGCTAGTCACCAATTAAAAAAGAGACTAGGTGTTTCGCTGGTGAATCGATAGTCCTGGACTTTTCCCTCTGGATCGAATGAGTAACAGTCAGGTGCCGGAGTGAATAACGATGATGGCTTGATAATGAACCCCTTGGTCATGTGGTTCGACCGTCTTATTGACTTAAGATACGCTTCTTTGTTTGTTCTTCGGCTTGCTTGTCCGAGCCAGGCTTAGGTCCGCTATAACAGAAGATACCACAGTGGTAGTTCCTAGTTCCGTTTAGGTTGACTATACGTCGGATCTGAGTTGGTGTGTAATGAATCTTGCTCCGTTCTGTCTATATTGAGTTGTGTGGATGATGTAAAATAAGATGGCGTTTACAGGTGGTATTTATTATTTTTATCAAAAGCACAGGTATACAGATTAGTACTATGAGCTCATCTACTATACGTACAAGTAATATTCACCATTAAAATGATTATACTCATATTTCCATACTAGCCGAAGGGATACATGGTAATGCCGATTTGATCCTGCGATGCAGTGTGTACTGTTCTCAAGGTTGGGTACATACTATGTAGTACCTACAAGACATCTGGGTACATGATGTGTAATGGGGGTGGGCTTCCATGGGGTACCCTAGGAAGAATGACGTATTTGCGCGTGCGGTTTGTATGGTAAGTGGACAGGGGTACGCTGTCCTGTTCTCTTGATTCGGTTTGTATGCATGTGTGGGTCGATCTAATTGGGAGGGTCGTACAACATCGTTGAGACCTGTAACTATTTTCTCTTTCGTTGTATCTTCCACTCTCTGACTTTTCATATGTCATAAAACCCCATTCGGTATAAGTTTGTATAGCCCGATGCGCATCCGACATACTCCATTAGTCATTGGCCATTAGCCGTTCCTGTCATTGGATAGGGCAAGTACTTATGGGGATGGTATACATTCCCAGAACCCCGATGTATATCCGGCTACCCGCGGAAGGGTCCTCGCTCGCTGCACTGCCACTTCTAGATGATTCACGAGCCACAGTTATTCAGCAGACAAAGAGTTCGAGACTCTAATATCTAGCGAGCATTTCCGATATGGGCAAGTGTTCCCGAAGCAAAGCAAAAGCGTACGTAGGAAACCAAACATTCATAGGGACTGTTCCACGGTAAGATACGTATTTGCATGTAGTCATCCTCAATTATACTACGGCGCAAGCCTAGAACAATTACTAGCATAGAAGATACAACCATCAACCACGTGTGAGATAGATCTAGAGCGGACGCGGAGATTTGGTCACATGTCAGGTACCAATCAGATCATCTCTCGTGTTGGTCGGGTCATCATCATCCCACAGTCATAATACTACAACACTATTTTAATATCACGAACTACGGATTATAAACTATACACAAAATGTACATAGACGAGAACAAATTTTCCCCAAATTATCCGCGGCATTTACGGACGGAGGTGTTAGTAATGCGCCTGCGATTACTATATACTCCGGAGCATCGTCGTCTTTATTTTCGGAGCTGATGGAGTTCCAAGACAAAACAACGGAAGTTTCGGCTTTAGTGGTCATACCATATGCCCATTGTATATGCAACATAATCAATTCGCATTTCTTTTCAGCTTCTACTAATTGTTGAATGTAACGTAGAATAGAAAAAAAAGTTTCTACCGCGGGGGATTTATGGTCCCTGGAGAGCGTAGGGTAACATTACCTAAATCCTCGGCATTCGAACACGGCCTTATTCAGCCCTACAAGGACAAATAGAATACATCGTAAAGCCAGACCGAGAAATTTTCAGCGCATCGCCGATGAGTCCGACCTGATATTGGCTCCTGCAGGTATTACTTGTCGGTGTTCCTGGGAATGATGAGCAGTGACTAACAAGATCACGGATCTAAGGGGTGGTATGCATGGTCTCGCATTGCAGAGAACGAACGCATCGAACGCAGAAGACGCAGACCCCGACTGCCCGAGTCCCGGAGAAGCGCAGTCTAAGCGATGCACGTGACACGCAAACCCCGTTAAAAATCCCCATGGTTTCCAAGGTCGCATAAATTGTACAACTAACCGGTGTTCGCCGCTCCGAGGCTACACAAAATCCCATGTCCGGCAACTTGAAGAGGTAGTTTGCATTATTCCCTGAATCCTTTCTCGCTGGCAGAATGAAGTCCCGGAGATCTGGAACCGGCAGATAAGAGACAACTGTATTCTAGGCCTTCAATTGGTAAGGATTAAAAAATCTCTGATGGAACATTCTATGGCTGTGTGGCTGTGCTCGGTACACGCTACTGCAAGGCAGGTACCTTGCATATTGGATATCGGTTGTCCCGGTTCGCTAGTCTCCCTCATTTGAGGCTCTCTTTTTCCATTCAATGTTCTTTTGGTGTCACAGAAAACTTTTTGGCCCCTCTGCCCCTTCTTTTCGCGTATGCTATAGGGCGTCAACTACCGGGCCCACGGACACGGACTGGGATGTGTAGCTTGGTAATCCAAGCACAGACATTACGTTACGTCCTTCCAGTTGATTCGTGTCACTTGATTATCTAAGGGTATACGAATCCATACGGGTTACTTACAGTAAGATACATCTAATACTTTGCTTATACATGCATATACAATAGTAATGTACGTATGTCGATGGATGTCATGAGGCAGCCTACCTAGTATAGTAGGACATGTAGAGTCTACCGACCTTCAGTTGCGCATATACTCGGCGATGATTCATACTGGCGTCGGCTATAATCGCCTTTGGCCGACCGCGTCAACGCCAGCCCTCCGCATAATACCGTTTACTAGGCTGCTAGGTCAGGCACCAAGTAGCGTCTACGGCGCAAATCAGGGGTCAAGGGCACAGGACATAAGCGCGCGCACAGCCTTTCCGTGCCGAGCTGTAGTGCCTGTAAGTGCTGACGATACACGAACCCAGTACATGGGTGCAAAGATGGGAAAGTTCAAATACGATTCTCAATCCCCATCATAAATGCTGTGTACCCAACTTGCTGTTACATCCGTGGCTGGTGAGTGACATTCAGCTCTCGCTCTTCCCCACGTGGAACTGTCACTCGCTTCGACCGAAAGGGTTGCCAAGATCTGGCCAGAACGCTACGATGGGGACAATTGCTCGAGAACACGAAGTCTAAGACATTAGACCACCACGTTGCATCTAGAAATAGCTATTTTACATCGCACAGCTGAATTGGTACGCGATAACACAGCGTCGGTCGGCCCCGGATCTTCGGCTTCTGACCACAATCTCATATCGACTACCTAGTAGTGTCACGCATGGCTCTCCTCTTCGGTTTTTGGGGGGTTTTTTTCTTAAAAAAATTTCCTGCCCTCTGTGCTAGTCGTCTTCCCCGCATAGGTCCACTCGTAGATCGCACGCGCCAGCCCGCAGACACAGCCACCAAATCTACCTTCATAGGAGATTTACAGATCAAGTGTAACCTATCGACACGCAATACTTGTGCTTCACTAAAAAAGAGGGCCCCTCCTATGCGCGTGCATACAGATTGCATTATAGTTGGTGATGTCGCATCATCGATGGCGCACACCGGCACCGTGGTGAATTGCGGGCGCAGCTAATCCAGACAACGCTTGTCTTGGATACGTACGCGTCTCATGTATGACAGCCTAGGAAGTAACACTCATTTACTTGCTCTAGACCTAAAAGCCTCCCGGACACAGCTGAAGTTGCGTAGTCTCGTCTCTGTTGCCAAGGACAGAAACATAACCCTGTAGTAGATCTATAGGCCTGTCGCTTAGATCCTTATCAAACGTAGACGAAGCACGGCATTAGGCAACTTAAGCCGGCCCCCAAAGCGCTGTCGTATCGGTAGTGTCCCTCGGGTTTTGGCCATGAGGGATATGGTATCCCATTGGCATGATTCTATGGCGGCTGCTCATCAAATTTTTACAATTATAATCTTTGTCAGCGTAACTTCAGCTATAGTCTTACTTAAATATGAGAAGAGGTATTGGGAGCTCGACACATGGTCTATATCTCCTAAGCTTAGTCATTGACTAACATACCAAGCAAAGCAATTCAGTTGGCCTTGCTACGAGCCAGTTGTGTGAAAAGGATTTAACAAATTTGAGAATAATGAATAGTAGGGATAGAAATATTTTATATTTTAGGGATAGGGAATGAGGATATGTGTGATTAAGATTATACTAGTCCAAACATGGACGAAACTGGGTTGAAATCCCATAGAAAACGCGACTAATCGGTGTAAGTGGTTTGTAAAACGCGTATTTTCGCGTTAGCGATAATGCAAAACTCCTAATCAGCCACGCCATCACCCCCACATACCACAGTCCATATCAACCCAGCAAGACTCACCGGCCTTTCTTTCTTTCTTTCTCTTTCTCTTTTGTTTTGACCTTTCTTTTCCCCTTTCTTTCCAGTTTTTATTTTCTCTTTCTCTTTCTTTCTTTCTTTCTTTGTGAAGCAAGAAGTCTTGCACTGTGTGGCTGACGTACGTGCCTTGAATGAACTGGGGATCACGGACCGGTAGTCGTCGTCGATTACACTGCTGGATGGCAGAAAAGAGCCTCAGTTCATCTGATCCGAGCTAGTGTAACGTAACCATGGTTTTACCCATCAGTCTTTCGACTCGATACCTCCAATGGGCAATACTTACCGACTCCAGACCCCGCCGAAGTCATTAAGTTGGTAAGCCTGTTTCTTTTTTTGAAGAGCGCGTGCCTCCCACGAAGGTAAGAACTGTCAGACCGATTTACACCATCTCGTAGCTTCCCACGCCCACCGAGGACTGATACATATGTACATTCCATCATCCATCCACGACAACCCTACCGCGTCAAGGGGTAGTATTGGACAGGTCAGTCATCGTTGTAGGACGCCACAACCACGGTACAGGATACAGTGAGTTGCTGCACTTGAGGCGAGATTCCCGTGTCTCCGTAAGCCTTCTCAAGCCGTACCATAGTATATCCACAGTCTTGTTGTCGTGCTTGGATGGGCAGGTAGTACTCATAGTAATCAAACACAACCCACCCAAGGAATATACCTGGTGCCGTCAAGTGAATACTGAGCTGAGTCAGGTGAGCCACACAATGGGAGCCGCCAATTTTTCAATCCAGCTGGCCCTCTATCGGTATCACGAGAGTGGAGAATCCATGAAGATTATGTGCAGAATATTGCATGTGGACATATTAGATCGTGTCTTAGGGGTTCGTCTTCGTGGGAGTGGCTTCATTTCACTGGTAGGATGTAGAGAAGATACTACATTTGAAACCCTACGAGGAGGCGTTGGGTATCCATTTGTATAATCTATCTGGTACTTAGTAGCATATCATAACAAAGCCACCCATCGATATGCCGGTTGGCCTTTTAAATTTAAGCGTGAACGAGACCAGGGAACCGTATCAAACTTACGCTGCCTCTCTCAGCCTACTGCTTACACGCCAAAGTTCAAAGCGCAGGTGCGATGTGATACCCAATAGTACCTACATATAGATCTTCGCCCGCTAAGACAAGCAACAGTATAATTCACTAGTGCGGTATCAAACTCGTTATACGGACAACTATAACGTTCCAATGCTCCTGACGGGCTTTCAAGCATGTCCATGTAATGGGCACGGCTTCGTTATTATTATTATGTTTCTATGTGCTAGTGATATGTTTAGGGTTCTCGACCGCTTACGGTTGGGGAATATCGTGCCATCAGCCATGGAATATACGCCCATATGACTCATAATGAATAAGCTGTGGATGAGTACAGCGAGCTAGCTGACTTAGACCAGGTACCTAATATGTATAGATAGCCATTGGCTTACAAATTCTACACGGTGTATACTCGGGGTTTTACTCTCTACGGGAACGGTATTATGGCTTGTGGTTATGAAACAGCCAGCATTCCGTATACAACAAAAATACTATCAAGCATAGCTCGTAATCCACGTAACTCTTCATTACACAAGCACTTGTAGCATGGGATGGGTATACGAGGTGAGTAAGCGACTATAATACAAACTTTGTATTCTCACAATGGTCTCATTTTATTCCTTGAAGTCTTAAACGACAGCTAGTACTCGACACGTATTCTTAATGTATAGCTTACATAACCTTAGAATACGCTGCTCGGCTTGTAGGTAATCGGTATGGTTACTTGTCTGGTTGCGATATAGCTCATCTAAGCTAGCCAACCACTGAACAAGACGAGGTTTTGTATCTAATAATCAACCAGGCAAGAGTGATTTGAACGTAAGCATGAACCATTGGTAAATTTTCTACTTCGTCTTTCTTACTTCGTTGATTTTTGTTGGATTATACAACCCCTTCGTCATACCACGAGTATATATACATTATATATAACAGAGCATAAACATTGGCATATAAGTGTAAAGGTATATGACGAGAGTAAAACAGTGGAATAAGTTATATCTAGATCGTCGGGTGTAATAACATCGTTAATAACGTAGTAGGAGGCGTGTTACCAATAGGATATATATAATTTGTAAGTTTTAAAGATACATCATGAGGATACATCATTAAGTAAAATACGAGTAGCGGGATTGTTGCGGGAAATGTAGACTGATATCATAATGAGGTTTGATGTAAGTATATTGAGACTACCACTAAACAACCGTGTTCTCACCGAGCCTATGAAGACATCATCACTGCATAGATTATGATATTATCCATATTCTAACATAACCACCTTCGTAATTATATGGCTACATATGTGCACACATATTCGAAACATGCTTAGCATAAACACAACATCCTGAACGCAGGAGACACTAAACCTACGGTCAATTTATAACTGGACCTAATATGCGGTAGCAACATGGGCTACGTCGATACACAAAACCTAGCAGCGAGAGCGACTCACGTCTTACAAGGGACATGGTAGCACTTAAATGAAAGTATCGAACGTCAAATCAAATATGGAATTGGAAGATATGACGATGAAGCCAGATACCGAATGAGGGAAGACGAACTCACGTAGAGCGACGAAAAGCGCAAAATATCACCAACGAGCTAAGTCCAAGCAATATCGAGCATATCTTATACGGATATATATGATTACAGTTAACCTCAAGTTGGCATATGCATATATGTAATTTATAACTAAACACATGCTTCTATTACAATTCCGCTTTGGGAGTTCTCATGACACAACTATGTAAGGGTTGGATATTATCACAAACAACTACGGCTGGCTTGGGACTGTTCTAGTAAGATACGGATCCGAACGAAGAGCATGGGTGCAATCCAGCGAACACTCTGTTATAGTCCCTAAGTATATACCTAACTAGAATGGACACTTGCTTATGCCTAGTCGCCATTGGGGACCCGGTAGACAGAATGAGAATCCGGATGGAAACGAATTCTGCTCCCTGGGTAACCAGGCGACTCATCATAGGAGAATATTTACAAATCATCCTTTCCCTATAGTTAGCCTGTGTATTATATTGGTCCCATCCTTCAATACTATCAATGGTTTCTAGCGACTGGAGTCTAAAACGACTGAACAGGGGCCGGATCGAGGCGAATGTTTCTCACATGGGGAACGTGGGATTCGGAAAATATCACGAGTACCGGTACATGTACAGATGACTAGGATAGCGTGTCCTATGTGGATTCTAAGTGGTTTGCTACGGTGGGGGAATATAAGGAAACCATAGCTGCAGGCCTCAGTGTCAACGGACTGTGCTGGAATTGACTCATCTAGGTATTGGATGGATGAATTTCATGACTCACATTCGAGTGAATGATTGCCTAGGTATTCATGTACAAGGGTAGACCTGGGCTGAAAGCTTCGAATACTGATCCACTACGACATACGCGAAGAGCACTACAGAGATACGCGACAAAGACTAGGGCGACGCGAATACAAGGCAATCACAGGCAAGACAAGATGTAATGTTCGTATGTGTTCATCGAATTGATTATGCCTCAGTGGACAAATGTAGTGACCCCCCTAATTCCCTTATGGTACAGTGAACACCCGAAACGCAGAACCCAAATCCATGATCATGACCAGCCACTCAAGTGTTTGTGGCAACCGCGAGAAAAGACTTCATAACTGACGTGACCAAACCCTCCCAAAGCCGAAAAAGACTGAAAGTTTAACCACCGAAACCGTAGAGAGTGCGGCCTTGTCGCTTCAAGGCGTAGACGACGTCGAGAGATGTGACGGTCTTGCGCTTGGCGTGCTCAGTGTAGGTGACGGCATCACGAATGACACCCTCAAGGAAGGACTTCAAGACACCTCGGGTCTCCTCGTAGATCACTGGAGTAAACGTGTTAGTCGCGACGCGTCATAGGCGCGACGGGGTAATAGGCAAGACTTACTAGCAGAGATACGCTTGACACCACCACGACGGGCGAGACGTCGGATAGCGGGCTTGGTGATACCCTGGATGTTGTCACGAAGAATCTTGCGATGACGCTTGGCGCCACCCTTGCCGAGACCCTTTCCGCCCTTGCCGCCTGATAATACGCGTTAGTGAGATGTTCGACGATGAGGCTGAAGCTGAAACAGCATGTGGAAGATACTTACGTCCAGTCATCTTGAATGAGGTTGAGTGAAGTTGAAAGTGTAAATGGTTTTTGTTGTGGTTGGTGGATGCAAGTGTTGCAGGTGAGGCTGAGGTACAAGCGGGATGTTTTGCTGATGGAAAGGTTAAGACGTGGGGAAAAGGCTGGTTTTAAATAAGAAACCGGTGGGACCGGTAGCTCGAAATCAGATCAGCCTGGGATTGACGTGAACTGTGAATTGTGCCTGATCAGCCCCATTTACCAGAAAAAACAGCGCGCCGGCCAATGGAAAAAAAGGAGAATGCAGACCCCACAACTGTGCATCTGCAGCTGTATGGATGGCGCTATTCTTGTTATAGACAATTTCCAGCATAACCTTAAATTACCTTGGGCCAATCATTAATTCGCATCGTCCTTGCCAGCCTAATTTTTCGGCTCTTACTTTGATATGGATAACCAGCCGTTCTCTATCAACCTTGGAACGAATTGCAATTATTGAACACTGTTTAAACTTGTCATTGTTAATAGCTAATTGCATCGAGCTAAACCAGAAACGGTACCAGCAGGCCCGGATTAACCTTTGCCAATTGATTTATTGTATTATTTGCCGTGACTAACATGTACCATGTGCACTTGCCTTGACGCATTCAATAAGTATGGATTGAATGCACTCATACCATTCGTTAATGACTGCTCAATATGTGATTAATAAGTACGCTGCGTTATTACTGGCAATAACAATGAAACCCGTAATAGTAGTTAGTCAGATCAAATATGGTGAGTGCAACTATTGTTTATGGGCTACAGTTTCCGTCCCTTGGAGATCAATTAGCCCAGCATCAAGTTGGATTATTGTGCCCAGTAATTGATTATTCTCTTTCTTGATTCGGACCATTAAATGCTACGAAAGAGGTAAAGCGGCTATAGTGGTGGAACGTGCGTTTGGCTGCACCCAATCAGAAATTCAACAGGTTTTACGCGGCAACTAAGATCTCAATTTCCCACCTAAAACCAAAGCACTTTTAGACAGCAAAACGCACCCCTGTCTCCCCCGAAAAAAAATAATCAACAGTGCATACCAAAACAGTAGGCGCGCTTTTTGATTTTCTCTGATCCTGCCTGCCTACCGCACGGCGCATTGACCAACTGACCTGCCCTCGCACACAATCAGCCAGCAGCGCAACCCGCTTGCAAAGCTATTTAACCCAGTCCCCCCACCCCTCCAATCCATCTCTTTTTCATCATCCACAATCCACTCTCAAACACATCTCTCTCTCTTGCCTTGAGCAACATTCATCAAAACAATCAACTTTCATCAACTTTTCCATCACCAAAACAATCCACAACATCATTCGAGATGGCCCGCACTAAGCAGACCGCCCGTAAGTCCACCGGTGGCAAGGCTCCCCGTAAGCAGCTCGCCTCCAAGGCCGCCCGCAAGAGCGCCCCCTCTACCGGAGGTGTCAAGAAGCCTCACCGCTACAAGCCTGGTACCGTCGCTCTTCGTGAGATTCGTCGCTACCAGAAGTCGACTGAGCTGCTCATCCGCAAGCTCCCCTTCCAGCGTCTGGTAAGTCAATAACCTATCTAGTCATCGTCGCAGGCTATCGCGACCGCTACTTTCCTGGCGCGATTTCCCCGCATCGCGACCGTCAACAATATACTAACGCGACGCGTCTTTACAGGTTCGTGAGATCGCCCAGGACTTCAAGTCCGACCTCCGCTTCCAGTCCTCGGCCATCGGTGCTCTTCAGGAGTCCGTTGAGTCCTACCTCGTCTCTCTCTTCGAGGACACCAACCTGTGTGCCATCCACGCCAAGCGTGTCACCATCCAGTCGGTTAGTATCCCCAACACACCTCTACTTGATGATACAGTTACTAACAGCCATTACAGAAGGACATCCAGCTTGCCCGCCGCCTCCGTGGTGAGCGCAACTAAGCAACTGTTCTTTAATTGTTAGTGGGTGATGGCTTTGGGCGGGTTTTGCACTTTATGATTCCCACTGGGATGGCATGACGACTCGGTTTTACAGGGAAAGGGTAATCAGGCGTTATGAATTGTCTTTACACACATTACTTGTACATCAGTAATAGGCGGGTGGCGCTGAGCACCGCGATACTGAATTCAGGAACCTGAACAAACATTAAACAATACTTGGGTCCCGATTCCTGCCGTAGTGACATAAATCGTAGTTGATTGCCATTATTTCTAGACTTCCCCAGTGCTTGATTGCCTCCTAGTGACTGGTTATGCCAATGTTTCAACGACACCGGCGCATGTTTAACCGTATTTTCGTCCCACCTGTGTATTCATATGCCATACGCGCCCCGTCGCGTTGACCCTAGTGGGGATTATCTTCAATTCAACTGATAGCGATATGACACTATTGCTTCTACTCATCGGAGGCTGCTGTCTGTTGAATGGCTATGTGTATACCGCAGTTCTATCCGACCGTGTCGTAACGTTCCTCTCGGTCCGCCGCGCCATCCCTTGAAATAAGTAGTTATCATCAGGTTCTACGGAATCAAGGTATCGTAGACAGATAATGGGTTTCGTGTACTAAATGATGCTATAATCGACGCGGTATCATTCTTCTTTAGCGATGCTGGTCGCGGTTGCGCCGTGACGAGAAGCGTTTGTAGGACCCACGCTGTCGGACCTCCGCTATCTCACGCGTTGAGATCTTCAACGAGATAGACAGATATCACGAAAATACAATACCGAGTATCTACTAATACATTTGTAACTATTCGCGCTTTATTTTTATGCCAATACCCCTCCAGATCGCGAGTATCAAGTCGAAAATTCGACCGTTGCTTTGTCCCTCGTTGGCAAAACAATCGCCGGTCGCAGCAAAATGCCGACCGGAGTGGCAGCCTGGGAAATTTTTGGAGTGGCAGGATAGGCGTGGCAAATCGGCGTCCTGCATTCGCCACCTCGTCTATCTGACTTGCCGGTTCTACCGTATTATTGATGTTTACAGGATAGATCTGTTTACTCACAAACCCTTGTTTATCTAATATCCTTTCACAAGTATACAGAGTAACGGGTGGGCTATCCATTGTCCCTTGATACTCGGAGGGATTCTGGCTCCGAATTTCTCCAAGGGTCTAATAAGTCGGATAAGAGGAATTGCTATATTAGGTTAACGCCACCAACTCTCTTGTTTACAGTTTTGGAGGTGCCCCTACGAACCCCGAGAAAACAGCGGGCGTGGTCATTTTTGTAGGCTACTTACTTATTTAAGTTGCCTCCGAGTTGGAAATCTTGTCATCAGTTAACTAAATATCGTACGTAGAACTCGAAAATTATTAACATATTAGTGCATGCCCATCTCCATATGCTTAGGTTACTAGGTAACTACAAAAAACGAGCGTGACAAAATGAAGTTAATTGCAATATATTGTGACTTCGTGGAGCTTATACGGTTGCAACTAGGTTGACCGTACCATACGTTTATTTACTATATGTCTTGATGTCTATCGTCAATGGCGATTACATTTACATCGAACGTCCTGTCACTAGTATCTTGAATTATATTCACTTGTGCTGCGGCTATCCTCTATGCCTTTTGCTGTTGCGAACGGAGCAAAATAAGTGCAATTTAACTCTCATCGTGTAACTGCGTCGTAAGACATGCGCGAAGCCATATGAATATGCTTCCATTTTCCTCACAGCGCACTACTGCTAGATCGCGGTGAGATTAGTTTGTGTCTCCCGTCCACGTAGTCCTACGAGAAGCTGTGAAGCGGCGCCAGGCTATGGGCATACAGTTCGATTTCGACCTCAAGTTTTACACATGATAAAACCGATCAAGCGCCACGATATTGAAAATGTATAACGAAGAATTTCTGATATTCGAACCATCAAATACGACAATAGGGTTACATAATGCATATACACCAAGCTACCTTTTTTTCAAAGACGCCAATACGCCCTGTTCACAACCTAATAACAGCAACTTCTGCTTAGCTCAAGAAGTTCTTCCCGTTCTTCGGATGCGCCTTGGTAAGGACATCAAATGCTCCCGTACCGATCTTGCCCAGTCTGCCCATGACGATCCGGCCGCTTGGCGTGCTGAGGTCATCCCAGTCCCCATCGAGGACAGCGTCCTTCAAGAATGACAATGTTGTCTCGAAACTCATCTTGGTGAACGGACTGACGTTGCCCTTTAAGCCGTTGCGGTTGAATGGAGTGAATCCTCCATTTCTCGTCATGTAATCACCGATAAGATTGAGATGTCGGGTATCGACGCTGATACCGTGGCCCTCGAAGACTCCGCTCAGTTCACGGATGATGCCGTTGCGTGCCGCTTCAACACCGTACACTTGTAGTACCGATGCGATGTCGTTCGTCAGGATCCTATTAGGATTGATGAAGTCGCCGTACTTCTGCATAGCACGGAGGTTGACGCCGTTGGTGTGTACGACCGCTTTCGTTTCCTCTGCACCGGTTTTCGGATTCTTAATAGTCTCACCGGCCACAAAGGTACATGTGCGGATGCCGTCGATTTGCTGGATAAGCGTCTTCCGGACTGCCTCCTGTACGATATTCAACATGAGAATTTTGGGTATGTTGGAATCGTATTCGAGTGTGAAATCGCACCACTCGCCCTTCTTCTCGTCGCATTGGTAACGAGATACGGCATGGGTGTCTTCCTTGACGCGAGTCTCGCGGCTAGCCGTCTGCTTGGCAACGCCCGAATTCTCACCCTCGTCATGGCTTGGTGGAGGCGGACTACCGCCAAATCCTTCATCCTCTGGTTCATCCTCATCCTCAGATGACGCTTCACGTTCTAGCTGCCTTTGAATCTCGTCATCCTCGTCGTCATTTGCGCCGTAAGAAACTGCTTGCGACCGATTTGCGCGTTGTTTGGCGCCGGTCGCATCGTCGTCATCGTCGTCGTCGTCGTCATCCTCATCACGAGCTGGAGCATCGGGGTTACCTGATGCTACTTCCACTACACCGGACTTGACGCCGACCTCAGGTACCGCGGCACCACCCTCTCGTTCAGATTTTGCCTTGATCTCTTTCTTGATTAACCTCTCTAGTACGAACAAGAACTTATTTTCCAAAGTATCGAGGACGTCAGAAATACTGATCGCGTATGTTTTCGTGTATTCCTCAGAGGGGAAGAACTCGAGACGGATATCGAACATCTTGGCTAAGCGGTGACCAGTACCTTTGCCGACGCGTTCCTTCACAATAGCCTTGTCAAGGACGTGCGAGAGCGGGAGGATACTAATTGCTTTCGCGAACGTCTCCCCGTCTGCCTCCGATAGTTCCTCGTTTAGTATCAACGTCATAGACGGCGTAGAGATGTGATCGCTTGCTGTCATGAGAATTTCTCGCAGTCGAGGTATACCAAGGGTGACGTTCTTCGCGGAGTGACCGGCCAAATGGAAAGTGTTCAGTGTCATTTGAGTTGAGGGTTCACCAACGGATTGACCGGCGACGATACCTACAGCTTCGCCGGGTTCTACTAACGAGCTGAGATACTTGGAATGGAAAATCTTTTCCGCATACTTGCGGGGAATGAGGACAGCACTGGTGTTCTTCTCTCCTTTCTCCTTGATCAGGCCGTCTGCGTTTTTCTTGATATACTCCGTTACCTTCTCGTAGAACTTCTCCGACGTAGAGAAGGCATGACGGTTAGGGTTGAGCTCAGTGTGAATGGGGTCAAGACCTTTCGGGTCATCTGCCTTGGCTTGCTTGATGGCCTTCTTTTGGTATTTCTGGGCAAAGTCCTTGGACTCGTAGATTTCTTGGTCCCATCCCCTCTCGGCTATTCCAAGCCGATCGACTTGGGATGTCTGATTTCGTAGTACGAAACCAAAATCGTTCAGGTACTTTTGCTTGGTAATATCCAGCCCGTCTTCTCCGTACAAGAATTGGACCATTGATCCGTCGGCGTCTCGTACTGACGAATCGTAAGCCACCTTCAGTCCCTCCATTCCCTTGATCAGACACCTCTGTAAGTAACCGGATCGGGATGTTTTCACGGCTGTGTCGATTAGACCTTCTCGTCCAGCCATGTGATGGAAATAGTATTCTTGAGGTCGGATGCCAGTCAAGAAACGATTCACGATATAACCACCAGCTCGTATGCTAGTTTCGAATGGACGGAAACACGGTAGCGACTTGCCACTGACCATGAGAGGTACCCTTCTACCTTCGAGAACTTGTTGCCCAAGATTGCAAGAAATCAAATTCGCGTTGACAGAGCTTCCCTTTGCACCAGACGTAGTCATTGCCTGCATCTGGTTCTTGGGAAACTGTTTCTCCAGCGCCGAAGGAAGGCAGGCCAAGGTGACCTCACTCGATAGGTTGCGAGATGAAGAGTTCATCATGCGATCTAAGTCTTCTTGTTTGCTATCGTCGCGCATGACCTCCTCCAGTCGTTCTAGCAAGAGAGGGTCTGTACTACTAACGTTGTTGCGGTCACCGAGACTCACGAACTTTGCAGCGACCTCAAGACCGATATGGTGGGCGCCTTGGAGTTTTGCTCTGCGATTCTCTTCACCTTCCGGTGTAAGTCGCAAATCGTCCATACCACAGCTGAAAGCACGCATATTAAGATACCGAGTTAGGAGACGGCCGAGACAGCTGAGTAGTTTGGCGGCGGATTCGGGACCCCAAATCTCGTGGATTGAGTGTATGAAGCCGCCTCCGCTAGGTCCAAGTTGCGATTTATCGAGGATACCGGAAATAAATTCGCCATCGTTGAATAACACGGTGTACTCTTCTGTAAACTGGCCCCATGCAGGAGCTTTGAGTTGTGTTTTCCCGGAGAGCCAGAGGTCACCACATCCGGCGGGCTTCATATTCTTCAATATCGTTGTAATGACCTGTTTACCGGTCCAGCGCTTTGCCGGTTTCAAAATAGCTGGTGGTACAAGCTCAAGCCTTTCAGACGCGATATGGCCGCTCTCGGGTCGTAGCGCGCTGTACACAAGCTGGTGATAGGCGCCTTTGTCGAAGAAGGTATCCTTGTTACAGAGAGCCACTGATACGGAAAGATGGTCCTGAATCAGACCTCGGAGAGGCTTCCCGGCGGTTGCGGAGAGATACTGATGGTCTGTGTCGGCAATTTTTAAGGCTTCCGCTCGAGCGAGTTCGTTCTGAGGAAAATGCATGTTCATCTCGTCACCGTCGAAATCTGCGTTATAGGTGTTACAGTTCGCGTAGTGCATACGAATGGTTTTTTCCCCAGGCAAGACTCTCGCTCGGTGGCCCATGATGGAGGGTTTGTGCAGGGTTGGCTGACGGTTCATCAACACCACATCGCCATTTCCGAGATGGCGGTGGACTTTCTTGCCTTTCATGCTGGCGTACTCGTGACTCGTCGGGGCAAGAAGCTGATTGGCCAGGGCAACACGGTCTTCGACAGATTTATTCTTCAAATTGATTATTTGCCCGTTCTCATTCTCGATGGCTGCTGCGCCGGGCCACTTGTCAACGCCATTAATAACGGCCTGTTGCATTTCCCTGAAGTTATGGCTTGTGACCGGCTCCGGATAAGTTAGCTTTTTAGCAAAAACAGGGGGAACGCCTATTTCACTGGTTTCGATGTTGGGGTCCGGAGAAATAACACTTCGAGCTGCGTAGTTCACACGTTTTCCCATCATATTCTTCCTGAAGAGACCTTCTTTCTTTTCGAGCTTCTGCTTGATGCCGTCTTCGTTCCTCTTCCCGGCAGCTCCACGGATAGGATTCCTGTCGCGGTCAATCAAGGAGTTAACGCCGTCTTGAAGCTGAATGCAGGCCTCATGCATTTCGGACATATCTCGTCGCCGAACTCCCGCATCAGGATCATTTGCATGCTGCGAAATCTCCTTGTGGGTTTGGGCGATTTTTGCGCATGCAGTAAGAATCTGCTTGTAGAGTGAGTTTTGTTGAGCCTCTGCGATCGCTCCATCGCCTTGCCGAGCTTCGGGGCGGTACTTGTTCGGTGGGACGAGGACCGTTTGGATGAAGAAATTATCAGCAGGAAGCTTCTTCCCGAGAGGCCTCGAGTTGTAGACCAGACCCATTAGGTCTTGTTCCTTTTCGAACAGGAGTTGTAATCGAGCCTGGACCTCCATCGAGTTAACATAGCGTTGTTGAGGCTTACTGTCGGAGTCTTTCTTCTTAGAGGATTTAAGAGTAGCACCGCCTTCCGACATAATGACATCGCCATTTTCATCGAGTTCCTCGCCCTCTCCTTCATCCTCACCCTCTTCCTCATCATTATCTTGATCAACCTCCCCTTCACTTGACGGTAGATCGATGTCGGCTATTCCTTCGTCTGACTCGTAGCTGCGCTTCTTGGCTTTATCCGCTTTAGATTGTCGCTTGATAGATAATGCGTCTGTGTGTCGAAAGCTGCGTTGAGCCATCTTGGCTTGGTCCTTGCCGCTGAGCGGCTTCTCGAAGATCTTCACAAATCGGTCTTTTCTGAAACTTGGGGATATGGCCTGGCATGTGTAGCATAACCTTCCTTTGGTCATTTCCTTGAAGAAGTTCTTGAGTACCTCTCTCCTGGCTTCGGATGCACCCTCATGCTTGCCTTTCCTGATGTCGGCAGTCCCGAGTTTATGTTTCTTAAGTGCAGTCTGAGTGAAAACTTCTCTCATACGCATCATTTTGTCAGCTCCCGAGGTTTCCTCGCCATCGGACAGATTTTCATCTTCCAATTCTATGCCGGTAGTCTCGGCCGTAATATCGTCAAGGTCATTGGCCGCGTCTATAAGACCGAATTGGAGAAGACGTAGCTTGCATGCGACAAGGCTGATGTCGGCCCGGCGCATTCGAAAGCGAAAGCAGTATTGACATTGAGCTCGAAGTAATCTTAAAACTTGGTCCATAAAAACTGGATGGTATACGGGGACTGGAAGGTCGATATGGCCAACGTGGCCGGGGCAGTTCGGCTGCCCAAGGTTACAAGTCGTACATCTAATAAGATCGAATGAGCATGCTATGCATACCAAAGATGAACGTTCTGACTATATCTAGATCCTACTTACATTTGTTCCCCCCAAGCTCCAAGCGCTGGGTCATAGAGTCCACCAGGTATCGGATTTAGAAGACTATCGAATGTGGTCGGGTTTTCTATTCTTTTAACAGAGATAGCTTTGATCTCGGTGGGAGTGAGGAAGTCAAAGTCGACGCTGTCGATGGCCGACGATATAGGCTGTGAGATATTCATGGCTGATGTTATTGTAGCTTCATAGCCTATCCCGATTCTTTGAAGACCGTTCCCGAACCTATAATCAGTAATATTAAGATTAGAATAACGCCAGAGAGTTATCGGCAAACTCAATTAACTCATTCACGCTGATCTGATATCGGTTCGGGACGGCTGGTCGAGAATACAGCTTCAAAGGGTTTTTTAGTGGGGTTGGAGGTCGGAGCCAAAATTTTGGAGCTTGAACTTTTTAGCGGTGGTGAGAGGCAGAAATAGAAGATCATGTGACACACCCAGTCTTCATGACATGTGTACAGTACCGTACCTGTACATCAATACATGTCCGGTAGATAAGCCTATTAGATAAGAAAGGCGCTAAACTAGGGTTGGTTAGCAGCTGTTTCTTACTGCTGGTCGGCACTGACGAAATCCAAACGCGACAGGATCGGAACCTTCTTTACCCTTACCCACTTGGCTACCTCAGCTTTTCTTTATTCAACCTTGAGGTTGGTTGCTGCGGCCTGCCAGCGCGTCCTTCCAGATTCTTTCTTTCGGGATAATGATATAGTATTCGACATTCTCTTCGCATTAGGACATCTCCCATTTCATCGCACTGTCACAAAGGCCGCAATCACAATCCTTCTCCATGGATCGACACGGCTCACCTGGGCTTGGCCCGCGCAACGACTCCGGATCTCGAGTACAGAAACCGGACTCGAACTCCGACAAAGCAGCGAAGCTCGCAGCGCTCAAGGCGCGCGTATCTGCGGCTATAGGGACTACCAAAGCAAAAGGTGGGTTGAATGTCGGTCTTCACCCGGCACTTGAGGACATAGGACAATGGAAGCCTGGAGGGAGCAAGGCCAACGATTCGAAAACTGGCTCGGGTTCACGGTCACGTAACGAAGCTGGCAAGTCACAGGCGAAACAGAAGCCCCTTGATCTGTCCGGCCCATCACAGGAAGAGATCAAGAGCAATCCCTATTATGACGCGAGTCTCGGTGCCCCTACCGCGAAGCCGAGACAGTCCCGGCATCTTATATTCAACCAGAAGGGCAAATACATCCAACAGGCGAACGCGTTACGGAGGCAGGCGGCACTTGAGGCCCTGAAGAAGAAGATCGCGGCAGGAACGCGCAAGGTCGGCATAGACGAGGACAAGGATGTCGAGAAGAACTTTGTTGTCGAAGCTCCACCGGATATCGAGTGGTGGGACGAGGGCTTAGTAGACGGCAAGAACTACGATAATATCGAAGACCCCAAAGTCCTCAAGATCGACACCGACGATACCATAGTCACCAGATATATCCAACATCCCGTCCCCATCGAACCTCCCCAGGACAAGAACATTCCCGCGCCGAAACCCATGTACCTCACCTCTACAGAACAAGCGAAGTTACGACGCCAGCGCCGAATGGCAGATCTAAAGGAGGAACAAGCCAAGATTAGACTCGGCCTAGTCCCGGCGCCGCCGCCGAAGGTCAAGAAGGGCAACCTCATGCGTGTACTGGGCGAAGAAGCAGTCAAGGACCCGACGGCCGTCGAAGCCCGCGTGAACCGCGAAATCGCAGACCGGCACGCGAAGCACGTGCAGACGAACGAGGAGCGCAAGTTGACCAAGGACCAAAAACACGAGAAGCTAGCAGCGAACCAGGAGAAGGACGCGGCCAAGGGCCTGCACATGCTGGTGTTCAAGATTAACAGCTTGGCCAACGGCCAGCACCGGTACAAGATCGGCGTCAACGCCGACCAGCTGGCTCTCACCGGCATCGTGATTATGCATCCCAAGCAGAACCTGGTCATAGTGGAGGGCGGCGAGTGGTCCATCACGCACTACAAGAAGCTCATGCTGAACCGCATCAACTGGACCGAAAACCTGCCTTCACGAGAGAAGGACCTGCAGAACGAGGCACTTCGGCAGTGGCTCAAGGCCGAAACCGAGGAGGGCGATCTCAAGGACCTGACCACAAACCAGTGCAAGCTTATATTCGAAGGCGAGATCAAGTCTCGCGCGTTCCGGAAGTGGGGATCGAAGGTCTGCGAGACGGACAGCGAGGCGCGGGAAGTGTTGTCTAAGTCGAAGCTGGAGAACTTTTGGAACCTCGCAAAGTCTACGCACTAGAGAACATTGAACTTATCATCAATAAATCGTTCGATAGGGAGGTTATAATGAAATTGTAATAATATACCGCGATACCCAGGAAATGCGAGTGTTATTTCAGTTCAATGAATGATTTTAGTATTATATAAACTATCTTCTGTTTTGCGAGTCACGCCGCCACGTACTCGCCTCCAACGCCCATAAGTGCCAAACAATATCCCTAATTTGCTTATTACAGACTATACTTAGAATTAGACTTGGAGGTATCCAAGTACTATCAAGCACCGTCGAGTTCCATCATCCCCTGATCGAGGTCGTCGTCATCCATATCGTAGTCATCGTCAAAGGTCTGCATAGCCTGAGCCCTTTTTAGAGCCTCCAAGGCTGCAGCGTCATCCTGCAGCTCCCTGATCCTTTCCTCGTCCACCTGCTTCTGGTGTGCCTTCAAGTCCTCGAGACTCCACATGCTGATGCCCTCCTGGTCCTTCGACTTAAACGGCCGCGCCATGTCTCTCAAGAAGCGCTTCGCCGTGATGACCGCCATATCGGTACTGAGATTCCCGTCGACGTCCTGCATGGCCTGGTTGATCCACTTGGGGAGTTGGAGCCTCTTCTTCTGAAATCGGCGGTCCGCTAACACCATGATTCCGTAATCGTCCTTGCCTCTCAGCACACGACCAAGACATTGGGCGGCATGTCGCATGGCGTCGAAAGACAAGAAGTCATTCTCGCGGATGCGATAGGTTTCTCGGAGGAATTCCAACCTGGCCTTGAGGATACGCGATTCCGTATACTGGAATGGAACACCGATACACAACACAGTTCGTCCATACTGGTGGTCAAAATCGATTCCTTCCGAGACTTTTCCACGCGCGACACAAAGGAGAACCGCGCCTCTACCATTAGAGCAGGCCGTACGGTACGTCTCGAGTGCCAGCGATGTCTCCTGGGCATCAGGGGTTTCGACCAGGATCAACTTGTATTTCCACACCTCGTCTAGAATTCCCATTCCTTGCCACATGCTAATAATGGATTCCATGTAGAGATAGGAAGGGAAGAACACCACCATGCCGTCAGGAGTGATCCTGGCAAATTCGGTTAAGAGATTCCCGTAGTTGCGGACGACGCTTGGCTCATTTCTAACCGTGAAACTGGTAGATATTGCCGCTTGGTCGCTTCCTCGGGTGACAATCATCGGCAAGAAAGACCTTCTGGCCAGTGTCATCGTGTACGATTCCTGGACGACCGTCGAGAACCCTAACATCTTAGGATACATCTCTAGGGGTGAGATGGTACCTGATGTGATGATGACGGAGCTGAACCTGTCGAAGACGGGTTTGATGGCAATTGCGGCATCCAAACACGTAAAATGCAGGACGGGATTTGGCACTTCGGCCGTGTCCGACTCGAATGGTTCAAGAATAAGCAAGAACCCCTTCTCATATGTTGCGACGAGAGTTGCAAAAGTGGCTACTTCTTGAAGCGGTTGATAATCCTCGATGTTGGTAAGTTCAAGTGTCCTTACAAGGGACGCCAGCCGTTCGGCACAGAATCGTAACGGCTTCTTCTCGATGAATGTATGTTCCTTAAGATGTGCTAAGAACGACGGTGGGGTTTCCGAAATTACTTGGCGGACCTTCATTCGAGTCTTGAGGTATTCGATGAATCGTTTGAGGAAAGCAGTGAAGTGCTCTGCCCTTCGGATATTCCCAGGTACTGCCTCGCTGAGTAGGTCGTCAGGAAGAACTGGATTCGCCATAAAAGCGTCTTCTTGCCGGGCTTCTTCGGCATCTCGAAGACCTTCCACGAGCTTCTGATACTCGTTCTCTAACTGTTCTCGATCCGTATCCTTCATTTCGGCAATCTTACGCTCCAGGTTCTGGGCACCTCTCGTGGCCTTACGTAGGGAGTCTTCTGTGATATCTGTACTCAAGGACTCAATACAGACATTGTCTATGTTGTGAGCCTCGTCGAAAACAACGATGCAGTCCTTCGAAAGGTCCTTGGACACGCGCTCTGCTATCTTGGGGTCTAGCAGGTAGTGATAAGAGTAGATGATGACATTGCAATATTGCATCTATTATCCGAAATGAGTAAGCCGAAAATTCTGAATAGGTAGCAGAGATACGAAGCGAAGAAAACTTACCATCCGCCTTGCTGTGAAATAGGAGCATTGCTTGTGCTGCTCGCCGTATCTTAAAAGGTCGTCGAGGGTCCATACACCGTTCGGAACAAGGTTATGCGGTTCCAAAAGATCCAGGTTATCGTGGTAGATACAGGTGTCGACACTTTCTCCTTTGTCCTTCTTTTCTTTGACGAAGCCGGCTGTCAAGCTACGACACCTGGCATCCACGACAGCACCACTCTTCTCTCTTTTCACTGAAGGATGGAGGCAGAGATTCTTACGACTGGTCAAGCCCAGTCCGCGAAACTCTTCGACATGGCCAAGCTCGTCTGCCCGGAATTTCATCAAAGCCTTAAGTTCTGCCAAGGCCTTTTCGATTTCGGACATGGTACGGGAGCAATATATCAGCTTTCGATGCTCGGGGTAGTGTTGTTGGTAGGCGACGATTAGTGAGAGCAAGGAGACGGTTTTGCCAGTGCCTGAAGGCATCTCCAGAACACAGTGACCGCCGGCATCGAGAGTTTTTTTGAGATCACACATATAGGCATATTGCTCGGGATATATGCGAGGGTAGGGGAAGAGAACGGGTAGATCGTCGATGAGGAACTTCATCTTTGCTAAGCTCTGGTTGAGCACACTTCCCGATGCCGAGGTTTGTGGCCTACCTAGTAGACGTATTTATATTTCCTTGTATCCAGAGTGCACAGTATAGTACGATTTGGTACAGTTGCGCAAGGGAAGAGCTAGCGTAACCGAGTCTCTCAAGTTGCAATTGTGATGAGATTTACTGGTTGAGGTAGCATGCCGCCGCTAGAGTTAATACCCCAGTCAATCAAATGCAAAGCAAACCTCCGGGATATATGCTTCATTCACTATTTTCCAAGCAGAGCTTTTCGACATAGCATATGAGTTAGTATATCTAGATAGTACTCACTAATGCGTGATGGATTTGTCTTTGTTGTCACCTTGAATTCATAAGATGATTAGGGACAGTGGTACCTACTGTAGGCAGTGGAATTGATCTATGATATACGATAAGATAAGCTCTGCGAAGCTACTGCCTGGTACATAGTGGCTCGTGCGTCTTAATGCTGCTGCACCAATCAATTAATGTTCAAAAATTTTGAAACCGGGAGGCTGAAATCAGCCACAGAGCCCCCCACTTATCAAGCTTAGATCCCGCTTACCTAATATAGACAATATGCCGAAGTTAGTAGCTCGGGATATTGTTACACGAGTCTATTTTAGTTGCAATTTGATGTCTTCCGCCTTGTTATCCCCTCTCAAACAACTCCTCAACAATGAGGCAATGAATTTAATAATGTTGATTCGACTCTAAAACACTATGTGGCATTGCACTTAATTTCAGTACCAGTACTTTGCGTCGGACGCGATTGAAACATCAACTGGTCGACCAAAGACTGCTGCACTGCCATAAGCTGTTCATTTCAGGGGTGGTCGCCGACGCCAGTTTTCTGTTCAATCGTATTGATTCAACTCAAAGAATGCAGCTGAAATGAGGTCGCAATAAGCTTTTCTATTGGGCTCGGATTAGCTCTAAAAACAGGATCGACGGGTTTTGTGACATCGGGACGTGCCGAGGCTTAATACGGCGGGATGCATCCCTCCGGATCGTACGGTGTATCAGGCTTAGGAAAATAAACCCGAGAGCGGGCAAATGAGCAAGTGTTCCCGATCGACTCTTTTCACCTTTTCCGTGGGGTTGGGTTGGGGTATTGGATATATTGACCCAGACTGTCGGGATCTGGCGCAGTACATTAAGCTTAATCGCCTTTCCGCTTCCTGTCCGCCTGTTCGAATATTATCGACATATTCATACATGGTCGGCGAAGTAAGCCAGCTGAACCGGGCTCATCGCCGCGCACTCGCAGGCGAAGTCGGGGAGATTTATACTCGGTTCATAACTTTTGCCTCTTTCGGACCCCGGACACTACACATCTTACGCAAGCCCCTTATGCCGAAATCTCGGATTACGGCCTTCCATTTAATACGGCGGCCGAGGCTTGCGTAGAGATTTTCTATGCTTCGCTCGCTCTCAAACTACGCCGAAAAGCGCGAATGCTGTGTTGGCGACGTAACGTCAGCTATCAGCTTCAGCCCTACCGACCTACCTGAAAGTTTCTATTTTTAAGACGTTACACAACCACTTTCCAGGCCCACGCTTGCATTGCCGAATTTATCGCTGACACTAGGCGGTAGAAAATGTTACGCAGTAGAATGTTTTAATCAACTCTCGTTTCAGGTGAAGCTAACAAGCGCGCATCCTGCGCGCCATACTACTTTGTGGCAAGGCACACACACGCTAAAAGACGATTTACACAGATCTGGAAAGAGATGCGGTTATACTTTACTTCATTCATGCTAGTAGCTTACCCTTTAGCCCCCGAAACTGGCCTTGGCCTTTCTGCTTATTACTAGAGAGGCGGCTAGCTCTTCTCTAACGACACGTTTTGGTAAAGGGGTCTTTAGGAATCCTCCCTAACGCAAGTAATCCATCGTGTGGGGAGTCCTGCGTATCCCGAATAGGATATGAAGAAGCTACATTGTTGGTAGTACGCGTCGTACCTCACCTTGGTGCTTTCAACCCGCTCTGATTACAATCCACGATCGTATGCTTATGGAAGAAGTACCCAATATACGTGCATGAAGTATGTGTGTTGGGTGATATTACGGACTCCCCGGGTAGGTATTTCATTTTATGTACATTATTTCTTTCCGTTATATGCAATATGGTGTGAACAGGATAGCAGTGGGTCGATAAGACGCTCTACTATGTAAGGTAACTACATGATCCTTCTCTCGCCTATTGCAGCATGTATTGTGTTGGTCTCGAAGTGCCAGTCACACGACCTTGAAGATTCGCTTCAACCTTCTTCTTTGCGAGAATCGCTCTGCTTCAAATCCGTTTCCGGCAATTCTGGTTGCGCTTCGTACGTCTCCTCGTCCCCATAAGGATGACTCTACAAGGGCTATGTGCGAGTTGGCCCCTCCCCGTATGAATCATAATAAGTCCATTCCTAACACGAGAGAACCTTTTTGACAAAGATGGACAAGTGCTTATTTGTGATATATGGAAACGTTTTAAGAAACTCATAGCGAGCTACCTAATAGTCGTTGATGATATTCTTGAAACGTAGAGATATATATATATAAGATTCATTCCTTCGGGGCTGCTCAGCCTCTCAGGGACCTGTGTACCGAAACGTGGCGAGGTAGATTGACTGCCGCGTCTGGAAGGTCCGCCTAGTCTAAGATAACAATGAGACTTAACCTGCCGTCAAGCGCTTACCTACTCCCGCTACTTCCGTCCGTAAAACCGAGCCCGAGGGACCCGGCCGCGACACGTGGGTTACGGCAGCACCCACAGGGCGCTAAAGATGGGGGCCGGATGAAAAGAAGCTTCTCAGCTCTATCCGTTAGGTACGTAGCAATACGCAGTACATGATCATCGTCGTCCCCTGGTTGTGGGTCGCCTCTGTACGGGTCGAATGGGGTCTCTCGCTCTTCGGTAGTACTCGTAGTGGATGATGCATTGGGCGGCTGTTCTGCTATCTACGTATCATCACGTTGCTAGAAGAGGAGAAAAACAACATGGACGAGACATGTTGGTATTCTTGTCTACTTCTGCGCTGGTACCTGCAGTGAGGCCAAGGGTGAAAAAGTCCAAAAGTCCAAAAGTCCAAAAGTCTCAGATAACTGCAGGGATACTGGCCGAATGACATCAACTATTGATTTGAGGATCGTCAAATGGCTGTGCATTCAGGAACTTGTTGTTTGACACTCTTATGACTTCATATATTTACCATCTAATTGCTGCTATGCATCTTGTTACATCGAGGCTATCGAGGCCATCGAGGGTCGGCAGGGTGGGCCATGTAACTTATCCAGGTAATGATAAGGACCTGGGGGATTGTATCTGGGCTGTCTGGGTTAAATAAAAGCTTGGTCTTGTAAGAAAGCATAGAGCTTTCGTTGATACTGCTATGTGGCGCAGCTGTTGGAATCATTGTTCACTATCCGGGTTCTGAGGGCTTCGGGATTTAGGTACTTGGCGAAAAGCAAACCCCTTCCTACGATTAGCTGTTGCGTGTTATTCCCCCTCATGGAAACGAGCTGGCGGTCCGCTCGCCTGGCGGGGACGTTGTTGGTCAGGTCTGCCTCGCAGGAACAGCGATCATTTGGCATTTGCCCACTTTAGAACTGAAGAACAAAAAGAGTTACATCGCCCCAGGGCTAAAATCGACAGTCTGACGCTTTAGTGTTAGGGGTATAATTATTTTTATAATTCTTCTCAGTTTCTCGTACCGTTGTAGTATAACTTCTACATATAGCAAAGTATGGGTCTAATCTCATTTCATGCTATACCACTAACCACCAACGGCGTTGGTTTATGCTCTGGCGGATGTTGTTTCCTATCGTTCTTGTTATTCTGTCGCCACGACGCGAGAGCAGAGTAGTTGAGAAATGACCCCTGGAGTTGGTAACTAGTCCTCTTTTCCTCTAGCTGTCATAACGCCGGGCGGCGTTAGATTCTCTCGTTCCGTACAGTCCAGTTTAGTCCGTGCCCGCGGATGTGGCTAACGACCCTTGTCGGCCTTTAGAAGACTCCAGGCTTGGAAGACAATGCTGTCTACCGCCCCCCTGCATCTTATGACCTGGTGCTAAGACCACATGGTAATAGCCTTCTGCCCTACAAATGTACGTATTTTATTATCCCCCACTACATTTAAAATCATAGGCGAGCCAGAGCCAGACATCCCCAGACTCGACCCAAGAACCAACAACCATATCACGCCATGCTGCTACTGTCGTTGCTAACTAAAGGACGCGTCCACGCTACTGTAAAGTCGAGGTGACGAACACTGCAGAGCTAACGCTAAAGTCTCTTCACGGTTCTTATTCGCTCGTCTCCTTCTCATCATCCGCGATCATATTGACTCACTCTAGATATATTTATGGTTACTATGTGTGTACCGAATAAAACTGTTATGGATGGCATCGTCCTTTTTTCGCTCCCTCGGCCCCGATTCGCCAAATAAGAACTTTATTTTATGGAAGACCATAACAAGGGGACCCGGGGGGGCATGGTAAGGCTACAATTCTGCAGCAACCTGGAGGATCTCTCCCTATCAGGTACTTGACTACATCGTATACCCTGTTCTCGCATATATACTAGGTATGTACAACGGTCCACTGCATATGTACTCTGTATAGCACCATTTATGAAAGTTTGGTTCTCTTGATATGAGGAGCAGGGCTTCATTAAGGGCACGTTGGACAGTACGTAACAGATGTGAGTTACCTTCATACACTGTTACTATGTATGGTAGGTTGGTTCGAGGTAGGCCTTGGTAAGGTAGGTTGTATTTTTCGGTCTAGGTCGATGGGTTCAATCATTTCCCCGCCCCCCCGGCTCCAACCTCATCAGACGCCGAAATCGTACGGGAGTTAGTCACTCGCGCATCTCTTCTCTTCTCGTCTCCATTGGCCTTTTTTCTAAGAATGGAAAACACATGTACACAAGTATACAAATCTAACATGTACGTACCTTAGGTAACCACCCAATACTGACCCAATGTATGTACATAAGCGTATGTATGCATAATCTGACGTTATGTATCATCTATGCTTGTCCATCTTCCCATCTCCCATGTTTTCCCCCCTACACCCACCACCACTTTTGAGACTGCCGCCAGTAGCTAGGAACCCGTTTGAGCAGTTCGCACACTTTCTCTACCTCACACCCTTGTAATCTTGTAATCTTGTATCCTCATTTTGATATACACTACCACTCTGCCACTTAACCAGAAATGACAATGAGAAGACCAGAAGGAAAACTGGGCCCTGCCTTACGAGCATCATATGTACATTGTTATGTACTACGTATTCCTACCCCTGGTAACTATGTATAATCATCCCGAATCTGCCTTGACTTGAACTTGACGCAGCGCGCTTGCGGTTCCTGGTGTCTGCCTCACTATCTTTATCTTGCTGCAGTTATATGGAGTACGGTTTCACTCCTAATGTACTTCCTCTTGTGAGATCCCCATCGTTACGCCAACGTTGTCTTGCTATATCATAACGTAGGGGTGTGTGCCGAGGCTTTAGTACTACTTGAACGGGATGTCCTCTGTATAACTATTGCTTACATCCCGCCTTCTTGGATAGCCTTTTATGTATCGACACCACTTAGGATCAAGCCTCAAATTAGACTTGTCAGACAGGCCGTTAGAAGAAGTAACTCTCGCATACTCACCATTGTCCCCTTCGTCGGACTCGCCTTGTGTTCCACAACACCCAGCTGTCCCCCCTTTCGCTTTTTATACAACCAACCTTACCCTCTGTTGGAACGTAAATTGCGTTTCGATACAGCCCCGATGGATCTCTCACCTCCATCCTTAACAAGGTCGCCGTCGTCACCACCGAGTACAAATTGCTCCGACAGCCCTACTCTGGACTATCCCTCTCCGGATTTCGTAGACCCCATCTATAAGATCGCTTCCATGTTTGACCAGTCTTGCGCATCGATGCCTCCCAACATGGGCCCTGAAAACTCGCTACCGCCTTTGGACACGATGACTTCGACAGGCTGGAATGGGACTCCCGTAATACACCATAACTCGACGTCAGGCGCGCCGAATATGTCGTCGGCGGATTATGACGGCTTTGCTCACTACGAGTCCAACATGCATGCGTCGTACAGTCACGAATTATATACATCTCACCCGGGGCAGGTTCCTATCCTTTCAAGTAGTACCCCTCCCCCGATGTCCTCAGCAACCTCTCGCTCGCCAGACCCATCTTCAAGACACGCTTTCAGCTATTCTCATAGTGTTTCACCGATACCGCGGATCAAGATGGAGAATGCTGCCGCCGTCGCCGATTATACTGGTGGAGCTGAGCTAACTCAATACCCATCACCTCGCTCTGCCCACTCTTTAACTTTAGAGCCTACTAGCTATGGATCAGCTCCTGGTAGCTCGGGCTACCTATCGGATGTCTCCTCGGGCACATGGCCGAAGTCTGACTATCCGTCGCTCGAGTCGGACCCTTACTACGCCGGACCCAGCGGCCCCGGCGCCGCCTTCCCTCACGATAGGCGACAGCTCCGTGTGCCGAGGGCGCAAAGGCGACAGCCCCGGAAGTTGACCACGAAGGAGGAAGCCAATTTTCAATGTGAAGTTAAGGGATGCGGGAAACTATTCAGCAGGAGCTACAACTTTAAGGCGCATATGGAAACTCATGACGAGAAGAGGGAGTACCCTTTTCCCTGCACGGTCCCGGACTGTAACAAGAAGTTCGTACGGAAGACAGATCTGCAAAGGCACAACCAAAGCGTTCATATGAAAGAGAAGAACCACAGGTGCGACTACTGTGGCCGGATGTTTGCGCGTAAAGATACCCTTCGAAGGTGAGTCGCATACTTTATTCCCCGCCCCAGTAATGAGATCAATAAATTAACTTCCAATGCGATTAGACACATGGAAGATGGTTGCTCTAAGCGTTTTGACTTGGGCACCTTAGACTTGCGCGCCGAGAGCTACGATGCTTACCCGGCGCCGACGAGAACTCTTGGGAGCACACCAGGCCACCTAGTTGCGCCTGCGGCGCAGTTACCACCAATGACTATGTCTCAGGCTGCCGGCGGTAGTCTCTTAGCACCTATGCCTTTTACGAAGAGATGATGATTCGACTACGATTACGACGACGAAGATGTTGAGACGGCAGAGCGTCATTGGGCCCACTGCCTCCATGTTGCTAATTATACTTGTACGCATATCCTCGGGGACTCTGGAGTTGGCTCTCATCGGGAAAAACGGGCCATAGAATTTTTACAATGGGCGGATTTCTTTTATTTTGAGCATCGATATATCCACAGCGGCCTTTTTTTGTTCAAAACTTGTATTACTAGTATCATGACGACTCACCTTACGCTCGTCTAAGCTGGGAAGCGATTCGGCGTTCAGGGCGGCTCTAGACACACCCCGTCTAGGTTATGAAGGAAGCACTGGGTGGTTGTTTTTTGTTTTCCGCAGTATTGTGTAGAATTCTATGAAGCAGCAAAGCAAAGATACTTGTTTTCTGACTTTACTTACTGACCCATGGAACCTGTGTGCGCCAGCGGCCTACCCCTCCATACATGCCTGCCTACTTGAGAAGTTCTTCTAATCTCTATCTATTTTTGTTTTATTTTCCTAATTCCCTGTTCAAAGCAAACTCACATGCTCTGAATGTCTCGCAACAACTTACTTCGACAGGTGACACTACACGGGAGAAAATGAAGTAAGGCTCAGCCCGCCTTTCTGACGTGCATTTCCCGTGAAACGAAACACAAAAATTACGATTTCAATGCCCTATGAAGCGCTACGCGTTGTGTATCATCGAAGTAACGACAGACTTATCGGACCGCCCTGTACGGAAGTCCAGCCAGCATCAGTCCATTCATTTACTGATCGTACCTCATCGAAACGGGTGTGGTGTGTCTTCACAACGATCTCAATCTATGCATTGTTGGTTGGGATGTTCTGAATAACAGAAAAAAGGGCATAGACGATGTAGCATTGGAGATGGATAAGGTATTGACACCAACGCAGGGTCTTACATCATGTATGAACCCACTTGGCTGGCTGGTCGTATGGAGAGCCTACCAGCTGGTGGGTATCATCATTCTACAATGTACGAAGATGATTGTCGTAATCCGCGGTTCGCTGGAAAGCGTATTATACGTAAGCCACTACTAACATTGTGACCAAAGTACAACACAGCCTACCTTAAAAAGTACACCCAGGCCATAAACTACAGGCCACAGGCCGCATACAGGGGGATATCCAAATTCATGGATACTATGTACTTTAAACGGGTAAGGGGGGCTCAACTGTAACCAATAGATAGCAACCCTCCAATCAAGGGTCTTTGGTTTCAAGATGAGCACCCATGACTATACTTACCTGACTCGTATATCCCATAACGCCAACACTAATAAAAGAATTTGTCACCCAATCAATGCGGGCTTTGGAAATGGCGGGAGGGCAGGCAGCAGTTTATGAGCCGAGCAAAGGCATAAAAATGCGATGACTTTGGGTCGCAAATTATATCTGATTGAGGCCGAGTTGAAGCTTTTCCTTCAGTTTACTGCGATACTACGAATATGAGGGCCCGACCTCGTGGATTGGCTACCGATTGGGTAGAATGCCGAGGCGGGCGAATAGCACCATTTTGAACAGTTAGCTTTCCAAGTATAGTAAGTACCTATGTAATCGTGACTCGACACGGAAAGGCGGATCTTACATGTGGGGGCGCTTCGACTCTGAACTCGGGGTTCCACAATGCAAACCCGGACAGCAGTCGCGGATCTAGATATGATTGGTCGGATAATGAAGGGACCCCGGAAACTAAGACATCGATACGTACTAGGCGGCGTACAAACGTAGTATTGAGGTATTTGGCAGGAATAGAGCCTACATATATTCTCTACTACATAATCATCTAATGCTGTAGCATTCACGTCACCTCCATACTTAAGTAATGGTAAGGCGGACGGGATAAAAGAGATAGAGCCACACTTGTTGGTATCACAATGACGAGCGTCAGCTGACTTTTCAGCTGCTACCTAGGTACAAGATAAAGTATGCGTGCTGCGTTGCTGTGTTACTGCGTGCTACGTGGTACGGGTAGGTAGAGGCGTTTAATTACTCGCAGATTTTCACGAAGCTATGCAATATTAAGCGCGCTGAAGTTTACTAAGGCAATCTGGAGGGGTATTGGTATTAGTATAGAGGTCTTAAGATCTAGCGTGTTTAGAAATACGGTACTGAAGGTCTAATACGGTGGGACGAGGAGGAGGAGTACTGTCCACCTGGTACTGTAAGGTAATATCATCATTAATGGTGTATATTACATTGTATGAATCAGAATTGGTAGATATCCCAAGGATCGGGTTTGTCTCAGGCTGGATACCACAGTGCTGACTAAAACCGTACATACGGCCACATGGCCAACCATGCGGGAAGAGCCTTATGATGCAGGAACCTCCCAATTCAGTATTGTATGTGCGATGGAGTATCACGGCCTTGGGACCAATAAGTGAGCGTGTATCTCTCGAGGAGCCGTAACGACGCAGCTTACAGCAACTCCCGTCCGCCACGAGACGTCCTCCATGGCGCGGGAGATGCAGGGCCGAAAGAAGGTGCTTACCATCGTCGGACGAACATCGGGGCATTTTAAACGAGTTATCTATCGCAAGATTGGCTTGGTTAAGGACGAGAGTGCTGACAGGTGCCCAGGGGACCCTCAGCCTTATTACATTCTTTAACAATCGCTCATCTGGCGTGAAACGGTATGACTGGCATGCCGTACACACCTAAGTGCTTACTAGAGACTTAGAAGACACACACATACCGTACACACAACAATTCAAAATCCATCTATTCCAAAGTGTCCGCCATTCTACTTACCATCGACACTGCCCAAGCTTGACGATATTTGGTTGTCATTTCTCTAAATTGAAATTCTTCAACACGATCTTGCTCATCTCCATTCCGATCGGCTGCTCGCAAACAATTACCCCATACATTCGCGCGATCACACATAAAAGATACCTATTTCGATGCGAGTCGCGGCCGACTCTCCAGAATTGGAGTAGCGGTCAGCTTATGACTTTCGCGTCTTGGTCCTCTTAAGCGCCCGCCCGCCCCCATCTTATTCGTTACCCAAAGCCGTTCGCTGAACCTGCAGCAGCGCAACAGCCAGTTAGATCCCCTAGTCGACCTGCGAATCCCGACCTGCAGGACGGTGCCGTGTAACCCAGTACCTGCGACGCTATCGTTCCAGCTTTTCTTGCGGTGTACCTAGCAGGACGCAGAACCACCTAAAATTTCCCAGTTGGTTGGTTGGAGCTATTCTACCGTTACTTCTGGCTGCAGTGCAATTTTGTAGATCTGTAGCTGGTGATGCCTGCCTTCTTGGTTTCAATTCTCCCTGAAACAGCCCGAAGGTTGCTATTGCAACAGCACTGCTTGCCACCTACGTAGGTAGGTAAGGCTACCAACGACAATCGAGATATTTCAATTTTCGAAATATATATGCCGGATGCTATATACCTGAATTACCAACTGCATTCCATTACGTCGCGATAGCCATTTCTAATTCAGTTAACAAATTTAGAGCTAACAAGATGACGGATTGCGACCATTGCCACAATTCCTACATACAGTATCTCGTCTAAAGTACAGTTATCACAGTTGCATGACATATGCTAAACTAGAGGAACGAGCCTGACATCGTCTATACCTCATCGTTCAGTGCACAACAGATCCGCATCCCTGAGGCCAATGACGACTAGACAACTTTACCGAGATTCATCGACTCACCTCATGGCTCATCCCCGCACGCCAGTTCTCTATCAGATTTCCGGATACTACGTAGTGATATCGGCCTCGGCCTCGGCCACGAGGCGGTCCCCTCATGTCCGAAAAGCCTCCAGGGTATCGTCTTGGGTAACCACTCGTCCCCATGACTAACATTTTAGCCTGCTGCAGGTCTCATACGATAGGTCAACAGCTAAAATCAGTACGGCAATAATTACAGCAGCAGTACTCTGATACGATGAAGGATAAGAATAAACAACGGACTCGCAAAAACTCTGATATTATAATTATCGCGTTCCGTACAACACCAGTTGTGAGCATGACACACCACTAGAGCACGTATCATATCATCGTCATATGGATATTGTGAGCTGCAAGGCAAGTCCATATGAAGGCCGGACCTAGTTTAGCAGAAGTAGGGGGTCCCCAATCGTGGAGCTCACCATACATCCAGACATACATCTCGAGCGCTCATTTCAAGGTTTTTCTCCTTTCTCCTTTTCTAATTGTAGCAAACAATTCAGCACGACACCTCGTGATGCAAAGTTCTTTCCATATAAAGAAAACAATGTCTCTGGGATCCCAACCACACGGGAAATAAAGCGCAAAATCAATCATGCTGCATGAAAATGCAACCACACTGCGTGGCAAGAAACCCGAATCACGCCATGCTCGCGATCTGGTTGGAGGAAGCCTACAGCAGCCTAGACTTCGGTCCTGTTATTGATTACTCGCTTCACGAACGCACATGAACATCAGGTATAGTACATACATAAACGCGCTAGATGGCGAGATTGGAGATGCTGTGCAGCCCATCCCCTCCTTCGCCTTACTTTCCCTACCCGGATAGCTTCTCGAAGCTTTTTGGGGAACGGCCCCCAACTTCTAAGACTGTTAGAGAAAGGAAAAGAAGATGCTACATTAATTGGGGTTTCAGCTGTGATGTCTTGAATCCTACCTAGAAAATAACGTAATATAGCCCCTTCGTCGATCTCCCCCCCGAAACAGGGTCAGGTGCCTCGTACGGCGATAATGGAGTCGTGAAGAGATGACGTAAGGAAGGATATCGGAAACCGTATTCATCGTATTCCATCCTTTAAGCAATTTTTGAAGCTATTCAGCTTCTTGTGGTTTGACGCTTTAGGAGTTAAGATATGATCGCTTACAGTAGCACGTGTTCAAGATAAGTTTACGTTGAGCACCGTAAGCAGTTTGCATGAATACCTAGGTACGTATCTGGAATCTGGACTTTCAGTGTCATTTAGGTAGTCATAAACGCTCATTACGGTTCCATCCCCTGGCCCTACTCCCGCGGGCCGGTCCATGCAAATGGAGAATATCGTCGTTAGCTTAACTCCAAGGTATCAACCGAGTGCATCGTTACGGCCGTAAGTTTTGGATGTGGTAATCTCAAGAGCATACTAATAAAAATGATATAACTATGCTATATGTAAGCAGCAGGTTAATCCGGATTCCGCGGACCTACCAAAAATGGTAAATGGTATCGTCGATAAGGCGGTAGATAGTGGGTATTTTACAAACATTGAAGTATGTGAGTGACTGAATTGGGTACGATGATAATATATTATTATCTTCTAGAACAATTCTCTAACGGTCAGATACGGCAGCTGGGAGCGCGAAGGATCGTAGGCGAGGCCGATGAACGCAACCCGAAGTGACGATCCTTCGTCCGAAGTTGAACAAACCGTAACATCGCGAACCATCACGACCCCTGACCAAGAGACTCGCTGGTCGGTTGACTTGCATCTCGCTCTCCCGGATGTGAATTAGGTGGATAACCGGCCCTGTTAATCCTGGGTTTGGACGGCAAAGTTGGCCGTCCTCCTTCCTCTCTCATACTACCCCCTGTTTTTCAGCTCGTGGGTACCAGGGGTCTTCATTCGAGGGTTAATTCCGCGTTGCTGTAGGTACAATGCAGAGTGAGCTGCACATGGCCCTGTGTGGGCCGCGTGGTGGACAAATTCTTCAGCGCCTACGCTGCTACGTAAGGTACAGCTTTACCCCGGTCCAAGGTTGCATCTGCAACTGACCATATAAAATCCCCAGTTATTAAACGGCTCCAGTTTATTGACTTGGGCAATCTTTACTGGACGGTGGTCAGTGGACGATGACGATACTTAGTAAAGGGGAGGAATTATGCATCTTACGATGAAAAGAAAAAGATGCTTAAAAGCGAGACTAGGCAAGGAAAGGCGAGATGTGGGTTCGGCACAAGTGCGCCTTTCCAAGTACCCTATTCCCTAATCCGCAAGCCGACCATCTCGAAAGAATCTAGGGCCGCCTGCCGGCGCTACCTCATGGCTCCATCTCGTCTCCATCATGTCACCTAAGTGTAAAACTAGGGTTTGTCTTGGTCGCCTTGTCTTCCTTGAAAACCTTGAACGAACAACTCCCGTTACCGATACCGATTCCGCACGCGACGACGCAGCATTCCGCGCAGGAAGAACGGTTGTTGTTCCATCCATGGGTCGAGGATTTTCCCAAGCATTCCTTCCTCTAACGGCGACGATCTGGGCTTGTCAGCACTTAACAGCAATACGTACATAGTGTGAGGCACGGAAACCCAGCCCACCAGTGGGGAAACGAACGCGAAAAACGAGATCGCAGGACGTAATTCAATCGCGCCAGAGCTCGGCTACGGAGAGTAAAAGTCGGATTGTGGTCCGCGGCTATTTCACCGCCCTGTTCGGAGATAATGCTGTGCCCACGTTCCCTTGACTCAGTGACTAAATAACCAAGCTCGAGCGCGTTTAGAAAGGGGAAACAATGCGCAACCATGGTTCCCATTCGCGCCAGGAATAGGTACTTGTCGGCAGTTGTGCTTGTCAGTGCATGGTGGCGTTCTTAAGCTCGCCGATTACGGGTAGAGGCGGTTGCTTCATGGCCCTGGCGATAATGAATCATGGGTGAATCATGCTATGCTTGGGGCTAGGTGGGATGGAGGGGAAGGGGGATGAGGAGGTGGCAGTGACGATGGCGGTTGAGGCAAGTCTAGCCTATCGAAGAGCACATGTGCCCCCCTTAGAGGCAAAACGACGACAATCAACTAGTCTCCTGGCACTTCGACAAGGTACCGAACCAATTTTGGCTCATGGGTCGATTTTGATAGCGTATGTACCATCCATAACTTAGCAAATGAACTTTGACCCTCTAATAGGTATTTAAAAATTCTTTTCATAGTCTTCACGCGTTAATTGCGGGCGGGAAGCATCGTGAGAGAAGGATCTCAACCCTTAGGAACCGATCGTGGCGAAGCCTCTCGACCTTTCTACGGCACTGTTAGGATCTTCTGACACGTCAATCCAGACACAGCATGCGAAGATCTTATTTCTTGTTCATGCAGGGCTAATCGTACGGGATTTAGGGGCGAGAAGCGCTGGCGAGCTTAAATTACGTATGCGTATAGTGAGGAGCGGACGCGCTTCGCAACGTGAAGTATCGGTACAGCATACCGTCTTGCCGACAGCGACGACGTGAACGATGAATCCCTCCGTACATTGGAGTTATCCTGTTGTCTCACCACACAAAACGCCGTCTATACACATGTTGATTGCCTGCGTGCGGCAAAGGATTGGTCACACTACGCTTTCACATGGTACAGATATGATAGTATGGCCATACAGTTAGACCACAGGATTAAGACTTGGTGGCGAATTATACCCGGATGACGATGGTAGTCTGGTAGCCTGCCTTCCGCATTTGCTAGAGCGCAAGAGTCCAGTCAAATCCAGGCAGCCGAACTGTGCCGTGAATGGTACGACCTATAAGCGCGATGGTGAGGATTTTGTGACGACCGGTCTAGGATACAGGAACATCCCGCCCGGTTACCTGCCCAATGGACGACGTAAACTTTGAGATCGAGGATATATCCTAGTAGCGGCCTTCTACAAATTCGATCTGAGACACCGCGTCAGGTAGTGATGTACATGCTGTAGTATTACCAACCTTGAACTGAGACGAAGCCGGTGTATGCGTTATCGCATAATCGAGAGTACAAAGTCTACCGATAGGTTAATGGAATCTTTATATCCATTTCTCGATGTATTTTTCTTGCTTATGAATTCGTATCGGTAATACTGGTTGGTCTATCCCCCATGTCGAGTTCCTTACAGTTGCCAGGGAGTCTCGTTGGTTGCGTTTGTCATCCAACATCTCGTAATCAAGCATGCCTAAGAGACTGACTGCTTGTCCCCTATGACGGAATACAACCAACAAGCGTCGATCTGAACCGGTCAGGGGATTAACATATGTTGGTAACCTGACTTTCATCTCTTGGCCATAGTGTCTAACATTAGCACCAGCGGCGGAAGAACACGGAGGCCGAGGCCCCCAGGTTCGATGTATATGATAGGAGACCGTGATACAATGTTTCTCCTTCCCACTACAGCACAGTAATGCGGGATGTCGGAGATAACTCCGACCTTGCACATCACACAACCATAGAAACCTCCAAGAGAGTCGGGACGCTGCGGAATAAGAGTCCCGGTTTGAAGGAGGTCGCAGAGCAGTAGTTGTTTGCCGGTAGTGCGATTAAGCAGTTAACCGAATATCCTCACTTAGGGAAGGTAGCAGCAAGGACGCATATCGTCATTAATGTGAACATGTCGAAGCTCTGCTACCCATGAGCCTGGCCTCCTGGCTAGATGTCCCTGTCAGTGTCGATGTTGTTTTCCCTTCCGAACCCCTATACCCAAGTCCGACCGATGCTGACCCACTGTCGGATGATATAGGATTGCTAGCGAGTCTCCTAATAGTATATCGACTATATCGAGATTTCGGTGCGATATAGTGACCCCCTATAGATATTGTCGATGTCCTTTTACGTTATTCAACTTTGTCGTTAAGACGCGCACCGATTCCGCGTCGGTTCTTTCGACATTCCATACCAGTGACTAGCTTAACCTAGGAGGTGGGCCGCCTATCCCTCAGGGTATCGTTCTGGGTATCGATCTAGCCTACAACAGGGGTATAGCCTATGAGTTCGGAAAACGCTCGGATGCTTAGAAAACTATAAAAGAAACAAGGAGCGGATAGTAGGCCGACAAAATGAAGCTTGAAATATCGGCACACCTCGACCTTTCCGATGGTTAGGAGGGATAGACATGTTTCGTAGCGTAGGGCATGTAGGTCATTACCTCATCATGCTGCCAGTACCGAGAGAATGAGTTTGGTGCCGATTCTTCCCAGGATGCCCGCTACCCTCGTTTAAGTATCGACCACCTGTCGGCTCTCGAGCCGTTGAATTGTCTAAACGCTAGGGCAGCTATATTTATAAGTATAGTGCGGCAAGGTAGTATATGGGTAGTGTATACTTTGATCGTGGAACGGGGTGTGTATTTCTATGCTGTTGTGACTTGTGAACATCTTCAAACTAGTAATGGGTATCCGACATCTATATGCTCCCACCCCGGTCTAATACCATAACTCCAGGCTAGAAATTCAAAAGTACTCGTAAATCATTACATTTTATTCAGACAGTCGGAGGAATCACTCGCTTCGCAGCTTTCACTGCTCTCATCGCCGGTAAGGTATTCGCTTTCCCGGGATTCCTTCCGATTTCTATACACAGCATGCGGATTAAGTCGTGGTTTACCCAGTAACTCGTGTGAGCGCTGAGCATATTCAGATACTGAAGTTCAAGTGGGCCGCTTCCTGATCGTAGGAAATAGTCGATCTGTCCGTTATCATTCAGCAGGAAAGCCTTCTTCTCGGCAATCTCCTCGCGCGAGAAATCGTGTACTTCAAGTTCGAGTTGCGACGGAAGACGCACAGTCGGTGGCCTTGTAATAGGAGCATTTGCACCGCCGACTGATGCAGTATTTGTATGCCCGGGTACAATACTCATCATCGTATTGCCAATTGACTGTAGGAAAGATGGCGATGTGCTCGGAACATAGGCGGTCTTCAGGCTTGCTGCGTACATTGGGTCTAAGGTACCGTTGAGTAGGTACGCGACGGCATCCTCGCGGGCCATAACATTATAAATGTTGTCTACGGCAATGCAGCCAAACCGCCCTGCCTCCCCGCCGATGTCCTTTGACATGACATCGCTGAGGTCTGCTCCTGGCTTCCGGCGCCCTTTTCTCGGTAGTAACGCCCCCCTTTCAAGTAATAAGAAGAACGCAGCAGGACTGCCGAGAAGAAATAAATTCTTTGTATCGAACTCGAAGTGCTTCAACTGAATAGACTTCGTTAGCTGTAGAGGCGGTGCGGTAGTCGGTTGCCTCGACAACACTTCAACACACATGACGCTGCCGAGGGAGTGACCGATTAGATGAACCCTCCCCTTCTCTGCAAAGCCAGGGTTATTCCGGCACCAGAGCCTGTAAACACGATTTGCTTCGCCAACCATAGCTGCCACCATCTTCGGCTTATGATGTGACATGTAGAAGGGGATATCGAACATGACATCGGATATCATACTCCGGACAGCAGGAATAGTCTTGGGCTCGATATCTTTCAATGTGAAGCCGCCAGGTGTATAGTGCTCTTTATCCTCCTCCTTCATTGGACCGCCGTCTTCGAATGATAAGTTCTGCCTCCAATTTACCGGGAGAACCATGATGCCATGTAGGCCTTGCCTCAAAAACCCTCTAACCGCATCATTTCGAAGCTCGACATTGATAGCTCGACGGAAGGCGTTAATGGCGTGTGTGAAATGATAATTTTCTACTCGCTCTGCTAGTTTCTGACCGATGCCATGGACGACAAGAACGAGGTCGGTAACCTGCGCCCGCTCTTCGTCGGCCTTGCAGGCTAAGCAGGTGCCATCGTTAGGATTGCGTGAACCAGTAGGGGTTGACGCAGGCTGCTGATTCTGCTGGCCCTTCTTCTTCTCGTGCTTTCTCACCCATGCCTCATAATTAAAGCCTCTCACTACCGGGACGCCAACGGTAAGGCCCCTCATAATCTTTGCGACTGGGCGACGTCCGTAGTATGCCGAGGGCTTCAGGCTTGGTTTGAGCAGGTACGCCGTGGTCTCATCTTTGTAGATTACATGATATTGCTCAAACTTCCTGTGAATTGGGACGGATGAGGAGTTGTCCTCATTTGGATCTGGTATAAGACTACCTTGCGCGGCTGCCTCACCATGAAAACAGCGAGCGGCACAAAAGGGATTACTAGAAATAGGTGGCTCTATCAAATCGTCGGGTTTCTTCGATGACTTGCTTGTTGGAGTCTTCGGCCAGAGAGGATGTGAAACTTTTTCCTCACCCAGAGGACCTACTTCTACAGCACATCTTAGTTCATCATTCCACGTTTCAGTATGAGGCTTTAGCTCTCGATAACCAGCCTCGAGCTGATTAGCTACAGTGGGATCGATAGGTCTCATATCATCTCTATCTCCAAATTAGTATGGCTCCCCTTTTAGGGTGAGGGTGTAATAATACCGGTAGAACCAAGTCGCTCGAAGAACGGTGGCAATATCGTTAACAGGAGACCAGTATATCGGTTTCATCTGTAAAGCAGGAAGGGACACTGCGTGCAACCTAGAGACACCAACAGTCACCTCCCTCGTGATCGCCTTTGGAGCTTCCACGGGTTTGAACGAGGAAGATGGGGTATCTTCCGACGAGGGGGAACAAGGCTCGGCTTTCTTGGCCTTGACCTCCTCGGAAAGTTTGCTGGGATGGAAAGTAGCGGCCCTTGGGAGTGATGCCGGCGGAGAAATAGTCGAAGAATCTAGGCTGCCTACGCGAATAAATGGTTTACCCGAAATGCCATCGTCCACCAGGGAGGACCTTCCAGGGACGGGCACATTGGCACTTATGTCGGCTGAAGTATTGTGAGCTGCCACTTGAGAGTGTGGCACCTTGCCCGATAGTTCGCCATTGGATTGCTCATCAACTTGGCCTGACCGCATTACCGAGTCAATTTGTGACTGACTTGAAGGTATGCTGTTCGGTGGTGCGGTCCGTTCCGTGACGGAAGCCATCGAATCAGTATGTAGCGTATTCATCTCACTCATCACAGCCTGGGCTACCATATCTCGGTTGAGTTCAGGCTGCCTCCGCCTAGCGACGGAGCAGAAAGATATCCGTAGAGCAACACCGACATCAACCAGAAGGTCAGGGCAGCACAAGGGCGTGGCAACATCTGGCTCTGGTAGAGCTTCGGTAAAAGGCTGGACCTTTTCTCGCGAAGGCCCTTCGCGTGCATGCTTCTGAGCATGTTCCACAGCCAAGTGACGTACGATGCTACGCAACTTCTCGCCGTTCGTATTGGCGAGGGAGGGACTGGGAGACCGGCTCCGCAACGCGTTTGTGTGGTTCTGACGGTAGGCATCCGAAGCAAGACTTAACCAAGCCTTCTCGAGTGCGTTGTTGTCCCCTGGACAGAAGGGTCGCAGACTACTCTTAGCAGCTTTAGGATCGGCTGTGGCAGCAACAGTGGTGGTAGAAAAGGGATCGTCGATGGGGACAGAGGACATGTAGAAGTATTGCGCGTTCATGAGCGGGATATCATCGACGTCAGAAGGAGAAGGGCGAGATATCGGAGCGAGCCGGCATTTGGACCCGAAGTTATGTGCCTTCGGAGCTTCCCCAAAGTAGCTGCTGATGACGGTATTTGAAGGCATTGTCGGTTGGTATTGAGACTATCTATCCGATCCGCTTCTAAATTCTATTATATTCGACCCTTTCCCTGCGAGTCGAGGATTGTCGCGTACAAAGCCGCACACACGATGCGATATCAGCGAGAGGCAATTGTAATAGCGAAGGCATACTTTGAGGGATGTTGGTGCTTATGGTGTGTATTTTTCGGCTGGGCCGTTAGTCAATTGGTCAGCAGAGCGGCTGCTTGCACGCAAAGAAAACAAGCATGGTAAACGAAGGCGGAAGCAGGAAGCAGGAATCAAATAACTTAGGATTCTATGCTTGCTCGTCGACAGCTCATCACGGCCGAATGGTGATGCAAAAAATCGGAAGAAGCAAAAATCGAAATGTACCTGGAATACTGTAGTTAGGTAGGGTACCATATGCATATGCATGTGCTTGTATGCGGCGGTGACGTGGTTCTTGAAGATTAATGGAATGGAACAGAAAAGGATGTGGATGCATGATCCAATTAGAACTACCGAGGTAGCTAAAGCTCGGTGCCGCTAAATTCCCAACTGCTACGTTCTGGTAAGCCTCACTCCCCGCTGTGGCTGCCCCCCGCGCCCCGCCTGCCCGCCACGCCTTGATATGCACCTGGCAGCTTCTACCTTTTCAGCAACCTTAATATTCTATATTATGGGGCCTTCACGTAATCCCGCCGCATAGACTCTTAGATGGATAAATCAATTGATATCATTTGAATATAAGGTCGTTTCGACCTCTCTGTCTTACAAATTATAACTGCAGTGATGTCTGATCTTCTTGGACGTGTCGCTGATCTCGCCCCTCTCCGCCCGATTCTCTATTCCCGAACTCTTCGATGGTCGGGGAAAAGGCAAAGTCTAATGCTGTCGATCTAAAGGCGCTCCTGTTGAAAATGCTCTATCTATATCTCCTTTGTAACGATGGACTTTATACATATGGGTTAATCATCTCATAGACGGCCGAAACTTGAACCCGAATGGATCCTTGCATTGCAGCTGTGACCCGTCCTTGGCACTTTCAGTGTGTGGAGTACAGAAAGTTTGATGGTTCGCCTCGGACGCCAGTACACGTAAGTTTCGATGACATTTGATGCCGAGCAGCTAACGTTAATAACGAGCAGATAATCCATAGCCAATGTGACTTTGGCAGCATTCCAAGTTACTCGGACTAGATAAAAGTCTATTATTTCTGTACGCGCAATGCTAATAGAGTCTAATTGATATCTGTCTAATGACATTACTATCGTTCGACAAGTCCACGGGTATACCGAAGATCGACGGCACCAATCTACTCGCGTTTCGCCCCTAATTAAGATATTAGAATAAACGCTCGAATAGAAGCAAGAGATTTCGGCTGAATTGGAAGTCGACGGATGTGGACACCAATGTAATACACACAGTATGCATAAGTGGTGAACCCGGATGCTCTGGCAACAGGTCTGGAAGTGAGAGATGGCAAAAATATTGGTGGCGATGGTAGTAATGGCCCTGATTTGTATTGCAGATACTTACAACCAAGCTGCCGATTTTAGTGGTTCTCTCGGTTTAGTCCCTGACGATTGGGTCAAAGATGCAGCTCGCCAATGGAACCCCAGTCGCGGATATGGCAATAGATGCCTTCGAAAGCGTACATTACACATGCTGATAGAGAATAGTGTGCCGGATTGAGGGTGGGGTCCTAGTCTCCTTCATTGGCCAACAATGCCTTGAGTATCTGAGGTTACAGCGTCGACGATGTTGGATTGCCCCTCGTTTCAGTAACCCCCCAGTATCCTTTACTTCAAAGACTCCAAATTCCATACATCCCGTACTTGCATTGATGTATGTACACGTATGTGGGCACACACATATGTAGGTACTATGCTGCCTTTACGTGTATGTCGTCGTGGCTCTGTTACTTTGGTCGAAACCTCATTAGGTCCGTCGAGGCGGCAAGACGGCCTATCATGAAGCGCATACCATTGTCTTTGGATTTTAGGAGCGACACTAATATCAGCCATATCTGCTATACTGTTCGCGACCCTAAAATTACCAACGTCTAACCTACCAGGTAGGTCTTATCTAGCGGATAGATAAAAGTAGCCCCGACCGATGTTGAGAGCGGCTTCGAAACTTGCCCAGAGTTGATGATGCATTTACATGCGCAATTGCAATGCTCGCAACATACATCCAACTAAACCACTTACTAAGTGTACACAGGTCTGTATACCTCCAAATTTCGAAGTACCTGATTCGTATAGGGTAGTAGAGCGTGAAAATTTTCCCACATAAATCAAAGAAAAGATACCTTGAAGGTACTTGATTAATTACACTTCTTAGCTGCAGATACCTAACTCAATAATGAGCAGCTATTAGTAGATAAAATCCAATTATTTAGCCAACTACAAGGGAGCCAGTATCACTTACCCTGATATCATCTTTTTGTCGAGCTAGACTTCTCGACCGAGTATCAAATCTCAAACCTTTTGTCCACTTTACTGCCGCTTTCTAGGTCGGGGTTTGTCTGGACATTGACCCATGGGACAAGGGTTATGCAGTTCGCCCGGCACTGATCAACGTCTGGAAACCATGGGTCCTCCCTTCAAAGTGGAAAGGCCTAGCTCTAAGGTCAACACTAAGCAAGATAGGCCAAGACTAATGGTCATGCTGCATCTTGGCGTCGTATGTAAACGAAACGCTATAATTTGTTTAACCTAGCACCTGGTTCCGCATTAGCTACCACGGCACACAGCAGTGGTTCTCATAGAACGACTTATCAAAGAATTAAGAGGAGTACAATGAATGAGACACATACCATAGTAGTTGTAAATACGTAATGATATACCTATCCTATATTCCCATACATTTGAAATGAATGGATTGGAGGGGACAAAGATCTGTTTTATAAGAACATTAAGGTAGGGGGTATAAACACACCATGATCCCATCTGACCCAATCTCGCACCATCATCTATCGATCAAATCAAGTTGCCTTATCTACCGCTGGTGCTGCTTCAACTTACATGTACTGGGAACCACTAGGGACCACCCAGCACTGTACTGCATCGCCAGGGATGTGCGATAAGGCTGCAACTCCAATCATTGAACATGGTTGAACATGGTCGGATGCGTGAAACGAATCTGATATACCCTCCTACGTCCGACCAACCCTTCTACCATATTATATCTAGTTACATCTAGTCTCTCTCCTCGCATTGATAATCTGTAAGTTTCAACCCGTCTTGTCCTATCGGTCTATTCTTTTTCTGCCTGTCGTGTCTCTTCTACTGTAGGTAGGTGATCTTGCCCCCTCTCTCCTCCTTTGCCTCTTCGTCTTTCCATCCTATAACATGTCTCCTCTTTAATGTCCACCCTCCTGGCAAACAATAATTGAGACCACAAAAAGGGGGGGAATATAAGGTAAGGTATACATAAGCTATATCAATGATGAAAGGAAACAAACACCCTCGCATTCGATTAACTTCCTTCCACGCAAGCTGCCGCTAACGTTTACATAAAACAAGTTAACGAGAATTTAACTCTTAACTTGCAGGGACGAACTACGCAGCTATACGTTATTGCCAATTACCGACCTACTTACTTACAGTAGTAGCTCCTACTTGACTGTATATTTCGATCTCGATCTCAATTCCATCTCCATCGACAAACAACTTTAAGACACCCCCGCCATCTACCTGATCCTTCCCTACCTCCCTGACTTCTCTCCACTCCAATCAACCCACATCCTTCGTCCTCCCCCGCAATTGCGCTTGGATCATCAACAACCCCCGGTGCCTGAGTCTGGAAGAAGCCTGACCCTCCAGGGCTGATATGAAGCACGGGAATGCCAACATTTCCCGTCAATCTACTTCAGAAATAATCATAACATAAAACAAGTAGTACTATGAGTAGGACCATGACGACAGTTGCTCTACCCAGACCAGTTCCACCTCATCGTACTTCGTCTGGCATCGTCACTTTGTCTCCAATAGCACTCGAGACAATCAATCCTCAGCAAGTATCCAACGCCGCGCCTGTGCCAATTCCAAACAAGCATATACCTGTCTGCCCGACTGGTCCAGCACCTGTTCGTGAGCCCAACACTCCACCACCTTCTCCGGGCCGCGAGGATGAACAGCGCCGTTCATCTTTGCTCCATCCACCGGACAAGTTCGAGCGTCTGGAAGCGGGATCACTCTCAATCTTCAAGATTCAGCCTGCCGACGTAGCGGCTGCTCTAGATCATCTCTCAAGACAGCCTCTCCCAGACCCTTCGCAGGTGTTCCCCTGGTTCCATGGATTGCATCCTAACAACCAGATCCAACAAACCTTCTTTATGACGAGGAGCAAGGCGGTGCGCCAGATCCCTAACTGTTTACGTGGTATCACAGTGGTGAAAGCAGATGGCGATCTCTCCACCGCGCGACTGAAGGGGGCCATCGCCCCCAACGAGTTCATGCAATCTGGCTCCGAAGGTGAATTCATCGAGGTTGACCCGAAAGAAGGCTTCTCCGTCCGAAACTTCCACATTCAGGCTGCTAAAACGGCTATAACCTCCGACATAATCGTGTATGGCGATGATGCCAACGTGGTCCGTAAGTTGGGATGGGAGATAGCGTCGGCACAGTCTAAGTGGAGGAGAAAACACGAATCTATCCCAAAATATAATACTTTTATCTGCGTTAGTCAATTTCGGGATTTTGAGAGGAAGCATGGCGAAATTGTCGCCGTTGACTCGCAGGGCCGCCCAACAGGTGCTGTTGTCGATTTCTTCCACCAAGAACGGCAGGAGATGTATTCGATGACGAAGGCAACCGAGATATCGCGCAATGTGTGGATGGGCCCGACTCCTGAGACTGCGGGTGAAGAGGAGCAGCAGTATGATATCCTCATTGAATGCAGTGATCTTGGCCGGCTGAACCCTGCTGCGCTGCGAGCAATTGCTGAGGGGCCCAATGACCACACAAGACATCCTTACCTTGATTTTCCTTCTTCCGGGAGTATTCTCCCACCAACATGGTCTCATGCCGAAGCCGATGGCATCTTGGATACTTGCAAATGGCTCTGGCACCTCTCCCACGGAACCCTACCCGTGAAGCAAGATGTCGATGTGGACGGTGATTCAAACATGTCTGATTCTTCCTCAGCAACTGAGGTTGAGATGTGTCGGCCGCGAAGGATTCTCATTCATTGTGCTGACGGGTACACCGAATCTACCATGCTAGGTATTGCTTACTTCAGCTACAGTACCGGCAGACCGGTCCCCCAAGCTTGGATGGACCTGCATACGACGATGAAACGCAATTTCTTCGCTTACCCGACCGATGTGTCTTTACTGACTTCGATTGCGCCCCGTCTACTCCATGAATCGCCGGTCTGCGGGGACAAGAGTCTCTTGGAAATTACGAACCTCGTGAAAAGTGAACCGAAATGGCTCGCTTCGCTCGACGGCTCATTCCCGAGTCGCATCCTCGACTACATGTACCTAGGTAATCTAGGTCATGCTAACAACCCCGATTTGTTGAAAGCGATGGGCATCAATCAGATCCTTAGCGTTGGCGAGATGGCCATGTGGAGGGATGGCGAGCTGGAAGAATGGGGAGTTGACAATGTGCTCGTTGTCGAAAAAGTTCAGGATAATGGCATCGACCCGTTGACGAAAGAATTTGAGAAGTGCTTAGAATTTATTGGTACGTATATCCACTCTGCTTTTTGCCTGCGTGGTGGATTCCGATCCAGGACCCATCTCAAATGGAGGCTTCAACCTCGCGAGACCCGCCCACTAATGCGAAATAGATCGCGGCCGTCGGAATGGTACCGCAACTTTGGTCCACTGCCGAGTCGGTGTCTCCCGCAGCGCCACTATATGCATTGCGGAGGTAATGCGGTCACGCAACCTCTCATTCCCGCGCGCCTACTGCTTCGTCCGTGCTCGTCGGCTCAACGTGATTATCCAGCCCCATCTCAGATTTGCGTACGAGCTCCTCAAGTGGGAGGAAATGCTACACGCCCGGCGTCAGCGTGGTGGAAACCCGCATCACGCCGGCCGAGGCGTCCGGAGAGAGCTGGAGTGGGGCGAGATCGCAAGGGAGATCGCCCTTATGAATCGCCCCTATGCCAGATAAAAATGTTCAGGCCATAACCTGATCATTAAACAATACATCCCGAACTCACCTAACCCTTTAATGGCGTTGGTGGTACTCCGAAATACTTCTAGGCTTTCCATCGTTAGACGGCGACGCCATCGGACTATGAGTGGTCGTGCTAGGTCTATGGGGAGACTTAGCCGGCGAAACGATCCTAATCGTGCCCAGCTACAAGATCGTGACAACGAGAGGTGCTGGTTGCATAGGGTTAACTCCCGATACGTTGTTGCCTTCTAACACATACCCCTAACCTAGTTCTCATCTGTATGGTACATACGTACCTAGCACATACATTGCTTTCCCCGATACCAACATTTGAGGTATCTTGGCGTCGATAGGACCGGCAGGTCAGGGAGGAGTCAGTCAGTGATTTTACTTCTAACGACGGGATGACACAAACAACTTTGGCATTTTTGTTTCTGCGCAATCTTCAAGGAAAGGGGCTGAGAACCTGGGGGGTTACTCTCTTCGGGCCTTGTTGCATCACCAGTTCATCCACTGGCGTCGCGGCGTCGTTGCTTTGAGAGGAGCTTTGGGGAGCTTTGGGAGCTGCTTTCATTTCGATCGTTTTTTGGGACGGAGGGCGGTTTGGGTCATTTTCAAGTCTCGTATCATCATCACTCGTCCCCCATAAAGGGGTGGCTAGATACATGGGGGCTGTTCTGTTGTATTGGTAGTAGCACTTACATACATGTATGTGATCGAGCAATTGGATGCTCATGTTCAAGATTTTTACGGCTTTACGAGTTGGATATCCTCAATAATAAGAATGTTAAGGGGAATCGACTGAGCCACGGTGAACGCGTCACAACCCACGTAGCTTCCGTCCGACCTTCAACGACCTGCACCACAGATATTATGATTCGTTCGCCTGGTTTCTGGGCCAAAGGGGTACTGTCAAGAAATTTTCATTGGGGTAGACAGAAGTCCAACAACTCTCAGCTATGAACCGAACCTTGCCGCATGGACGCCGAACGCTGATGCAAAACATGGGTGGGGTCCCATTCGCGCATAATACCAATCCGTCTTCTGTGCGTGGGGGTATGACTACTGCGCTCAACTCGTAGGCAACGACGGAGAGGGTACAACTCAATTAAAGGACAAAAATATTTCTCCGTATACTCCCCCCAAACCCGGTATAACGCCTTTCGGATGCCGATTCTCTCCTTATTCTGGGTCCTGGGGGTCGACAATTAGCCAACCCTGGCTCTCGGGCCTCTCGCCTTCGTCGCTGTCTTCTACTGCGCATAACTTAAAGTCGATGGGTCCGCGTCTGCCAGGATCGCCGCCCTACGGTCCGTAATTCGAGGCATCGAGCTTATCATCGCTATCGAGGACTCTGGATGGAGATATTCTGGTTAGTTTAAGTTTAAGTAGACATTGAAGTAAGGAAAAAAGGGGGGTGGTGATCTGATGAGAGGTAGGACTTACGAAAACTGCTTAACTAAATAGCCCTCTCCACCTTGTTCCATGTCGATGTTGAATACGTAGAATCCGCCATCGCTGGTAACAACCATGACCTGCGGGCTGCTGCTACTCATTGCCACAACACTGCGCAGCTGCTGCCCGCTGGCTGATCCGCCGGGACGTGGGGACACCGACGTGCTCTTCGGGATTTTGATATAAGCGAAGTCGCGTAGGGGTTCCCACATCTCCGTCACGGTCTGTGGCAGATAGTTGCCCACGACACCAGCGACACTACGACCCATCATCTGCGACGATCGACGCAGCATACTGCTAAACGACCCGCTCTGCCTCCTATGCGTTGTGGGGTTGGTAGGTGTCGATGACGTGGCAAGGTCGGCCGCGTCGCTGCGTGGGGAGCCCTGGGTGCTGCTAGGCGAGTCGTTACCGCTATCATAGCTGCGACTACGAGACCAACGGTCTTGTCTCGGAGAGCCAGGAGTTCGTGTTTCAGAGGTAGAATTGGTGTTATTTGGTCCTGGCTGCTGGAGACGGAAGATATGTACGGTATCCGAAGTGGAAGAGACGCACAGCAGCGAACTTGCCATGTTGAAGGACATGCTGTAGATCGTGCTCGGGTAGGTTCCGCGTCGAAACTGGAAGAGCTTCTGGCCGCGAGGGACTGAGAATACTCGAATGATTGTCCCTGTCTCGCTGGCTGTTGCTAGCAAATTCCCTTCATTGTTGAGCGCGATACATGATAACGGTGACCTATGAGCCTCGATGACATTAACAGCTTTTAGGGTCAAGGTATCGTATATGAGCACATCTCCAGATGTTACGGGAGCATAGAGCGAAGCTGGCGGCGCATGCGACGGTCGTTTGTCTTGCGTATCGTCGCGGGGTTTCGGTAGAGGGTAAGCGAGGTAGCAGTGCTCGGAAGAGGGCGAGAGAGCGCAGACGGCGCCGGCATTCGGGGAAGTCGCGATGTTGGTGAGAAGTGACATGTTGGAGATATCATACAAGTAGATCTCATCCTCGAGCACGACAGCTAGCCGCTTGCGGTTCAGGCGAACGGCAAGGACGGCGGACGGAAAGGTGAGTTCGCAAATAACAGACGCACGCTTCGTATTCTGTATTATTAGGTGACGAGGAGAAAGGATGAGAGCAACGAGGGATGTGGAAAAAAGCATCTCAATAATTGCAATGTTTCCATCATCGCTGCTGAAGATTTTGGAGAATGGATCAGTATGGTAAATGCGAAATCCCTTAGAGGTTCCTAAAACTGTTAGCTACCTGTATGCAGTGTAAAAGCCGAAGTGTAGGCGATCCATCAAGAGCTGACATACCAACAGCTAGGCAGCTATGGTCCTGATTGAAGGTGATGAAGTTGAGCGCCGGGTTCGACATGGCTGGAGAAGCGACTGGTGATTCCTAGCGGGAAGAGCGAATGAATAATGTAAACTTAGAGTCCCTCAAGGCGACGCGAATGCGATGAAGCTATCTCAAGCTTGGTGGTGTGACCAGTTCGACGCTATTGCCTAGTTCAGATGATTGCTGAGTAGGTAGGTACCTCGTAGAATCGCTCGAACGTCAAGCGAGTCTCTCTGTGTTACAGCGGTCTCGATCCGACACCGACTTTCGTAGTCATGACAAAAAAAAGAAAATAGTGGTTCAGATTAGATTAGTGGCGTCATTCGTTAGGACGGCGCGTCTGTCAGCAAGAACCCGAGCGACTGGATTGCTCGCTGACCGTAGCTATACTTGCTAGAAGTTGAGGCAAAAGCTCGGTGTTGAAAGGAAGCTGGAGATAACCCAAAAATACGAGTGGTTGGAGATGAGATTCCAGGGTGGGGGAAAAGCGGTTGAAATCATCAATCAGATGCCACCGTCAGGCGGGGTACTATACCGGGTCCAGCGTCGTAGCACCGCCATAGCACCGCATCCATGTCGCTAATGTTCCTAAGGTTAACGTTGACGTCGCGCTATTGCTCCTATAGCTCTGGAGCTTGGACCTTCCAAGGTTCTAATGCGGCTTATTAGGTCCCGTGTCCACTGCTGAAACCCCTGTAAGTGATCGCCATCGCATCCATGATAGCCCTACCAGTACCTGTGTACCTATTAGTTTCTATTTGCGCCACAACCGATGGAGGCAAGTCTTAGTCTTAATTGACAATGGAGCCATCACAATTTGATATTTGATAATCTATTCACGGAGACATCTGGGATTACCATATACCTCAGAATATTATGATAATTTGAATAGACGACGCCAGATCAAATGGGACTCAAACTTGGAGACCACTTACTTTATCTCTATGTCTGAGAACAGATGATAAACAACTTACTTACACGATCCGTTTCACTCGTTCGTTCATATTATTTTCAAACTACATTTTACCACTCGATTATAAAAATTATATTAAGATCCTTCACCTTTGAATCGAAGGATGTCTCCTACTTCTAAAGCTAAAGGCAAAGAGGCCTCAGGCCGTTCGACAAAGGAACGTGCTTTAGATGACTTGGTCATGGCTGTATGTCTCGCTTAATTATACATCATTTAGATATTACCTTTCGTTCCTTTTCTAATCTACTTACATCAAGACCAATAGTAGTAGCATCGTGTCTAAGAGGAGTGTCGAACGCATCTACTATCCTAATGAGCCTCACTTCTTTCGTTTCTTCGTCAAGAAGTTTCAACGACGTGCTCCACTCATCAACCGAGGCTATTATATACGATTACATGTAATCGACGTTGCTGTGCGTCGGTTTCTCGAGAGGCCCTCAGAGAAGAGGAAAGTGGTTATAAACTTAGGCTGTGGAAGGTAGGCTCCCATCTCACCACCATATTCTTTGAGGAGGCCCTAATCTCTGGTAGTGACGTGCTTCCGTGGCAGTGTATGACCAGATACCCGGACAGCTGCCGGAATGCCAAATTCATAGACATCGATTTCCCTGACTTAATAGAGAGGAAATGTCGAGTTGTTCAGGAAACTCCAGAGCTCAACTCTCTACTAACGGGGTTGAAGACGAATGTGGGAGGTCATGTAGTCCTACAGAGTGACCAGTATGTCGAGATCGGATGTGATTTGCGTCGCATCTCCGACGTAGAACAGGCGCTCTCGACAGTCGTTGATATTTCCCATTGTGAGTTCATGTTTGTGGCTGAAGTCTCCGTCACATACATGGAAACCGAAGGTGCCGATTCAGTCATCAGATGGGCTAGCACACTTGGGCAAGGTCAGTCATCCGTCGCGTGTGAACTATCATCTGACAATAAAGCTGACTGTTGCCTAGCCGAGTTCTGCTTACTTGAGCAAGTTATTCCAGATCGCGCAGATCACCCATTTGCAAAGACCATGTTAGCGCATTTTGAGAAGTTGAAGACCCCCCTGAAGTCTGTATTCACCTATCCGAATATCAATGCCCAACGGGATCGTTTCATCAACCGGGGCTGGTCACAAGTTGACGTTAACAACCTGTGGCAAATATGGTCAGATGACCGATGGCTTCCGGCAGATCAGAGACGAAACCTCGATGATGTTGAGCCTTTTGACGAGTGGGAAGAGTTTGCGATTTTTGCTAGCCACTACTGTGTGGTTATCGCCAAGACCAACACGGAAGCTGTTGAACTAGATCCCAGCAGCTCCAAAAACCCAGAGATACTTGAGGTTCCCGTGTTGACTCCAGATGTAGGCTTCGCGGAATACTCGGGCACTCGGGGTCAACGACGGTTTGGTGCTGCAATGAAGCTGAGAAACGACCTCGGTGAGGAGTTCCTGGCCAACACGTTCGGACTTGGGACGAATACTCGATTAAGATCTTATGATCTCTACGCAAAAGAGTCACCTATACAAGATATCAAAACAAACCACGGGGGTCCAAGCACTCGCATGTGCCACACCATCACTGACTTAGGCGACTATGGCAGTCTACTCGTAGGTGGAAGGACGTCCCCATCGAGTGCTCTCCGAGACTGTTGGCTCTTTAATAAGGGTGTCAATACGTGGCAACGAGTGCACGACCTTCCCATCCCCATATATCGGCACGGGGTGGCGAGGCTCGGCTATTCAGGCCTGACTCTTCTAATTGGAGGTAAATCCGATCCATCAACCATCTTCAATGGGTGTCTCCTCTATCGGCCGGGCTCTGGCTGGATTGAGTGTGAAATTCCGGGATCGAACTACCACCCTGTCTATGGCAGTCTGTTGCTCAGCTTCCATAAAGCAACGCGTTCTATAACAGGTGATGGTGTTCAATTCCAAGGCGTATTAGCCGGTGGTATCTCTCAAGATGGCATCATTGCCAACCAATTTCTACGGTGGAACTTGATAATTCCGGAAAATGGCAAACCTACCATTTCGTTCCACGGAACGGACGATAGCAACCTTTCTTATGGTCTCATCAACCGCTTCGGTGCCTCTGGCTTTGTTTCCCCGGAAGGATATATAACCGTAATCGGAGGGATTATAGCAGATGATGTGGTCACCAGAGATCAAGACATTCTTATCATTGATACTTTTAGTTCGCCTTATAGAATTGTCTCTACGTGCCGTATTGCACACGGCCCTCGCCCATTACTAGTAGGCATATCGGCTGAGTTGAACAACAACGGTCAACTGGTCGTGATGGGTGGCGGAGCAACGTGTTTCTCTATGGGGACCTTCTGGAATCCGGGTTGTTACACATTAAGATGTTCCCTGGAAGAAGTTGCTGACGGATCGCCAACATCGCATAGCAACAACGACAACTGGAGACTCGCACGAATTGTTGAGATTACGGAAGGGACAGAACGCCCACAGATCTCCGATCCCTGCAGCAAGCAAGCAGCAGTCAAGGTCGACATACCCCGACTCCAGATTAATTCGACGACTGAATTCTCAGCGATATTGAAGACTGGCAAGCCTGTGGTCTTCGAAGCAAGCAATTTAGGCAGCTGTGTCCAGACTTGGTCATCGGACTACATCGTCAACCAACTTGGCTATGATAGAGAGGTAACGATAGTTCCAACCTCTTCCCTTGCCCATCTAATCAAGTGTCTAGGTAGTCGTCCATGAAGCCAATAGCTCCAAGATGGATTTCAACAGCAAGAATTTCTCCTATGTCACGAAGAAGTTTGGAGATATGATGCAGCAAATCGCAGATGGCCACAAATTGTATCTGCGCGCCCTTTCGGGCGATCATCCATCCGACCGACCAGCTAATATGAAAGACGATTTCCCGCAACTGGCTGGTGACTTCCAGCTCCCTGATGAGTTATCATTTGTAACGCAGAACGAATTCAGTTCCGTGTTGCGAATAACAGGGCCAGTCAATATGTGGCTTCACTACGATGTAAGGAACGCCATGGGATCAGTCCGTGCGATCGGTGGCTGACGATATAGTAGGTTATGGCGAACGTATACTGTCAGGTGGTAGGCTCCAAACGGTTCATCCTATTCCCACCGTCAGACGTCACTCGACTTTCTTTTGCACCAGGCTCATCCAGCTCAAGTATCGATGTATTTTCCGAACTCCAATCGCCATCACTAGCTGAGACACATCCTCATGAAGCTGTGCTCAACCCAGGAGATATACTGTTCCTCCCACCCCTTTGGATGCATACCGCGACCCCTTTGAGTAACCTAGGTGTCGCTGTGAATGTCTTCTTCCGGAGCCTTGAAAATGGCTACTCGGCGGGGAGAGACGTGTACGGGAACCGGGACCTTGCGGCTGTGAGTATCACAATCTACTTCTTCGTTCCAACGTCCATCTTTGGAGGTTACTCGAGTACTGCATTCATGAGCAGATCCCATAACTCATGACCCGCACTCTAGATTTTACACATAGTTTATGCTAATTCCGTATATCACAGTATGAGAAAGGTCGTCAAGACGTCGCACGTATCGCGAATGCCTTCGGCAAGTTGCCGCCAGATATGCGTGATTTCTACTTGAAGCGATTAGCCGATGAGCTCGCTCAGAAAAGCCTTGGCTGAGAATTTTTAGAAGGGACCTCACTACTTCCTGGCTATATGGAGCTAATGCAAACCTGGAGTTCACCACTAAGTGCGACTCAATGATGAATCATGATGGCAGTTCAATTTCATATTCCGAAGCTACTGTCATGCTCGAGTTCGTGTCATTTCATCCTAATGGCCTAACGCTATCCTACTCCAAAACACTATATAAGAACATCACTCCCATCTTTGGGCGGTACAACTGGTCTGCGGTCCAAGTTTAGGCCACGCCGGGGATGAGATTTGGGCCCACCGGAGGAGCGGAGGAAGCGATATTCGCTTGGTGCATAGTTCGTGGGCCATATGAGCCGGGATAGTCGATGGCTGTGTGAAACATCTGGTAGTTTGCCCACATAACAATATCCCCTTCCTCTAAACTCGGGATAAGGATAAACTCCGGCTTCAGTACTCTTTCTTGTATGAGTTTCAACAGTTTTCTGATCTCCACGACATCTTCGACCACCCTAGGTTGCTCCGTTGGTGATGAACGAATGAACAGCTTCCTCGCGCAAATCCCGTGGACTTGGAACGCCTTCTCACCCGTTACGGGGTTGACCCACACCATCGGATACGTTTTCACATCCTTCTGATCGTAGTCGCCGAGATCCTCGAGCTTCTTCTCCTTACCCTCGCTAACCAGGCCGAGACCGTTAGAATTCCCCTTGCAGTCGCCTATCCACATATACTATTGACGGCGGTCATCAGCAGACGCTAACAATAATTGGGGTTCAAGGGTTCAATATACCGGGTGAGGCGCGTATTCGACCCAACTGTAGTCAGCCATCCTCTTTTCATCTTCCGTCATCAATTCGTACATCTGAACATTACTGATAAACGCAGTCAGACCTGGTTCGGCCTTCATGCTAAGGCCAGACCCGTCGTCCCATCGAATATTGACTTGAGGTTCGGTAGGTCGCTTTATGCAGCGCAGTGTCGTAAACCAGGCAGGGTCTCTCGCATAGAGCGGCGCATCCATATGCCAGCGCTGAAACCGAACATTTCCTGCTTCAAACTCCTCCGGCGGCAGCTCTGCGTAGTGCCAATCGTGGGAGAGCGGCTTGGTAATGTTCTTGTTTTTGATACCATAGTGGTCTTCCCCTTGGAAGCCTTTCCCTATAAGACGAACGTTTTCGGCGCCTGGGATCCCTACAACTTCACGAGCTTTCTTGTTCCGTTCTTAGATTTTGTATCATTCGGATCGAAGAGACACCGGGCCACTTACAGACAACAAGCCACCTTTGCTGTTGAAAGTTTTGATGTCGCCGTGGGAATGAACTTGGGGTGCATTCGGGTCGAAGCGAGTTACGAGTTCCCACTGCTTCGCCGGCGCGAGATCCTTCTGTCCCTTTACCACGACGACCTTATGGGTCCAAATTGCATCTGCTAGGTGGCGGACATCCGCATCTAGCCATGTTAAATGTCGGGGCTGACGACTTCGTGGAAGGTTCGCTTACCACTAATGTCATTTAGGTCCAAATCACTGACAATAACACCAAAGTCGTGTTTCTCATCCGGGGATTTTTTCATCGGCGTGATCTTGAAGCTAGCCTCGGAGTTCACAGCACTTGGAGACATTGTGGGATATGATTATGAACACTTTGAATGCTTTGTATACTAATCAATCCGATGGATTCTCAAATTACACTATAGTTAGGAAAATAACAGGGACCTGGCATGACGGCGATGGTTAATATGGTCAGTCCATTGCCAGCCTTGATATGCCCGCCCTATCACCAACATGCATGGATACCTATCTATCGGAGGCGGCCGCTGATACGGGGTTGCCGGATCCCTGCCGGCGACCCGATGCAGTATCAAAGTGCGGGCGGGGCACCTATCTTAAGTCAAGGTGTAATTGATAGGTTTCAGTAGGCAAGAAGCAATATCGATAGAGAATTTCCTTCTTAATGATTTGTTATTATCGTTAAAATAACTAGGTGGCTGGTAGACAAGCAATTATGCGGTTACAGCTTGTTATCGTCATGCATATATATCGGACCTGCATTACGTCCGGGAGGTGATACGTCACACCTACACGCATGTATACTAATAACTTAATTTCAACAGTAGGAAAAGATGCGACTTACGTTGATTATTCAAAGAGTCATTTTCTATTACTCTAGTCACATAGGGCTCTGCCATGGACACCGCCACTTCGACTCGAGAGCAAAGCACGAGCAGCTCCCTATCGACGAGTCGACGCGGCCTATCAACGGCATCGCTTTCAGCACTCGAGCCTACTGGATGCGCCAGGCCAATCTCGCTCTGGGCCATCCGTGCCCTACAGCCGCATTCGGAACCGTAATCGTGAACCATACTGGCAACTCGGGACTCGGAGAATTGGTCTGCGTGGGTGCCAACAGCATAAGCTCGACCGGAAATCCGACGCTTCACGGTACAACCCATACCCATACAAGAGAAAAGGGGAAAATTACTTACTGCTAGGAATATAGGAGAAATCGTCGCCATCAACAACTGCATACAGATCCTAACCGACACATCTGGGCCGTACAAGTTGTCCCCCAGCGACGCCCTTGCTGCCTTCGCGAACTTATCTCTGTACACCAACGCAGAGAGCTGCCCCATGTGCGCCTCTGCAGTGCGGTATGCCGGGTTCCGCGAGTACGTCTACGGGACATCGATCGCGACACTGGTTGCCCGTGGCTGGACTCAGATTCGGATCCCGTCTGCCGAGGTCTACGCGCGGTCAACTGATCTGCCGAACCTGGGGGCCCTGATTGCCGGCGTGTTGACTAACGAGACGAACCCGATGTTCTCGTGGCAGCATGATGCCGAGTACCCGTGTCCGAAGGGATGTGAGAGGATTGAAGGGCGGTGTGAGGAGAGTTAAGGCGGTGGATGTGTGTTGTTTTGGTAAGATATAGCTATACATTTATACGATTTTAGGGGTGGTTACTGCTATAATTTAGGGAACAGACGATTAAACGGGAGATAAAAGTTACTTATTACTATTAAGACGTGAATTTATAGATGATGCTGATTCTGAGCTGGTTATAAATGCTGCCTTTTGTAGGTAGAGCGTGAGTCGGGATAGGTGTCGAGAAAGAAGACGTCTCTACTTGACAGCATGCTCACACAGCGCCGATATCCTTTATTTCCTTAGTCGAGGCAGAAGCAGGGTCTTCCCTCATCTTCTCATCCTGCGTCATACCACTCTCCACGTCAGCATCAACCGCTCTTAGAACAGGAGCATCCCCGGGGACGACGTTTGGTATCAACGTAGTCTGGTCCGGGAAGAAATAGTTCAGGACATAATACATGACCAACGACACGAAGAACCCATACAGCCAATTAAACGTAAACAGATTCTGGAGCCCCTGACTGACATGCACATTCTGCGGCGTGACCTTCTGCGCCAGCGCCGGCAGCAGCGGAACAATAACGACAAGCGTTACGACCAGGGCGCGCCAATTGACCCCCCATTTGTACTTGTATATACCATCGGGGTCATACAACGCGGGTACATCGTACCGGCGCTTCTTAATAATCCAATAGTCACAGACCAGCACCCCGGCAATCGGCGCCATGAAAATCGCATACGCGCTCATGAAATTGAGAAACGCCGCCGCAGACGAGATGATAATCCAGGGACACAGCGCCCAGCCGCCCAGGAACGAAACCAGCACCACGCCGCGCCGGATGTTGAGCCAGCGAGGCGCCAGCGTCGTCACGTCGTTCGCAAAGGAGATCCCATTCGCGCTGATGTTCACGGAGACCTGGGCCAGCAGCCATATACTAGCGGCGAAGAACGCGGCGGCGCGGCCCCCGGGCGAACCCTGCCATCGCCCGATGATGTCGAGGGGGGACCAGTACACGGTACCGTAGACTTGCTTCGAGGCGCTGGCGGACACGATGCCGAAGATACCGACGAGGACTTTGAACAAGGGGATGAAGGGGAGTTGCCAGAGCTGCGCGCCGCGGGTTTTGCTGAAGCGGGAGAAGTCGGGGATATTGACGGCGAGGGTGGAGTAGCCGCCCGTTACGCTGGTCTGTTGGGGTCGTTAGTTGGAGGTTAGGGGGGGAAAAAGGGTAGAAAGGAGAGAAGGGACTTACGAGGTTCGCCAACCATAGCCACGCTCGTGCGGAGCCGGACACGGTAGCTGGCGCGTAGAAAAATTCACCCTGGCCGCCGGCTACTACGGTAATCCAGATAACCATCGCCAGGGCCATAGGCGTAACAAAGACGGTCTTAACCCAGAACAAGTACTGGAGCCTATGTGAAGGGATCAAGAGTAGTGGAAACTGGATACACCAATATATGAAGTAGCTCAACAACCCCTGGCTTGTGGTACCTGCGGACTTGGGGAGCGTGTTGGGGAGACTCGCATAACTCGGCCAGATGGCGGTGATGATGGCTGTGACGCAGGTACCCCCGTTGGCGCTCTGGACGCCGAACCAGAACAGTGCAAGGATAGCTCGTGTGACGACACAGAAGTAACTGAGCCAATAGCCGTAGCTAGCTCGACAGGCGATTGGGAATGGGATGTGGAGGTCTGCGCCGATGGCACCGTTTAGGACCGTTGGGATAGCATTGCACTAGAGACCAAAGTTAACGACATCCATATATGAAGCATGCCAAATGATAGGCTCAATTTGTGAAAGTCCGAAATGGGAAAGGGGATGTAGGTATAGGCGGAGAGTAAAGGGCTGTAATCCATACTATGGCAGCTACCAAAACAATGAGAACAGCGTCTGTAGCCGTTAAGCCCGTAGTCATGATCGCGCTGGCAGCAGTCCATGTTGAGACCGTGACCAAATCAGAGTACCAATAGCCAATGAAGGCCCATTTCGTCCAAGTTCGCTTATCTTCCGGCACGGGATCTTGATCTGTTTCGTATATGAGTGTTTATTCCCGGCAGTATACTGGGTGTTCGAACATATGCAATATAGAACGATCGTAAGCATACATACCGGCATTAGTCCACACATGAGCCGGGGCGATACTGCTGGTCTGCTTGGGCAGCTTCCAGCTATGCCTATCGGTCAATCGAGCCCGGGTTTTCTCCTTAATAGCCTGGCCGCGCTCTCGAAACGTGAAGGAATCCATTGCTATCAGCACATTAGAAAGAATTGCGCTTTGGAGCGTTCCTCTGACTGATTCTTACTCCCAACTTCTTATAAGACCATGCAATGGCACCTAAAGCGGTGACCCCTCGTCTCCAGTTTCTGGGTACCTCTGGGATTGGACCCTCGTCGGAACTGGAGGATGTGCTGCATATTTGAATCCTACTGAACCAGACCTCTGGGACTTGTCTCGGGATATTGCGACCGCTATCATTGTAGATCTTGTTGGTGCTAACGGGGTTTCGTCACAGGGCTGACAGGCTTGTTGATATCGAAGATAAAGCAAGCTGCAGTCATTGGCAAATTCAGGGGCCAGTAACAAGGTGCTTATCATTACCCCAGCTGTACCCTGGCGCAATTCTCGGCTAGGGGACAATAATATCTCTTGAGCACGCCGGTCCGATACATGCTTGTTTCTTGCATGGAATTAGGGAATATGCATAAATAATAATGCACCTGTAATGCTTAGCGGTAACTGCGACGACCCCGCCGGGTTGAACATATAAAAGCATGCATTACGATAACTCGTAGAAAGCCCATTAGCAACCACCTGTCTATGTAGCCTCGATGTATAGGTAATGATCCCGAGGCTGCGTTATACAGAAGATACAGTACAAAAAACATGAAATGGCTCATGTCCGCCCCATCCTCATATCAATGCTTTGATTTTTTTAATGTTTCTTTCATTTACTTCTACTCGCCCTTTAGCTTGTCTTGCCTCACGGTGAACGCCATCTCCAGCAGGTCCTCTTCTTCCTTCTTATGAGTAGCCTTCAAGCCAGTAGCAACAGACGCAGAAGGGTTTCGGCCAGCATACATGACGTGCTTGCGGTCGTGGTGTTGGGTGTGGTTCAGAAGAGTCTCAATGCGCGGTTGAGTGAAGCTCCATGCACCGGCGTTAAGCGGCTCTTCTTGACACCAGACGATGGTCTTGGCGTTCTTGTACATATCCAGGTTCTCCTTCAATTGCTCCCATGGGAAGGGGTTGAGTTGCTCAATTCGAGTGAAGGCGACATTGTCAATATTGTTGTCGGCACGGTATTTGTGAAGCGCCGCCCATACTTGACCGGTGCAGATGATAACACGGTCGATTTCCTCTGGAGACTTGATGGCCCCGGTTTCGTGCTCGGGGTCGGGGATGATCCACTTGAAGTGAGCATCATCGCCAGTGAATTCCTCAATGTTGGAGCGAGCTAAGGGGTGTCGTAGTAACGACTTGGAGAAGAAAATGACCAGAGCTATAACAATTAGTAAACGTACATACATATTTTGGTCTGGGATTTCGTGTGACTTACGCTTCCGGAACTGGCGGTGCATCTGTCGGCGAAGGATGTGGAAGATGTTGGCGGGCGTTGTCATGTAGGCGATCTGCATATTGCAGTCCTGGTGCTGGCGCTCGAGCTTCTCCTTGGATGGGAAAACGCGTGGGTCCTCATTGCAGAGTTGTAGGTATCGTTCCATACGTCCAGAGGAGTGTTCAGGGCCCTGTCCATCATAACCGTGGGGAAGAGACATGACCAATCCGGTTCGCTGCATCCATTTGACCTCACCTGAGGCAATGAACTGGTCGATAATACATTGCGCGTTGTTGGCAAAGTCACCGAATTGAGCCTCCCACATAACCAAGGCGTTCGGAGATGATAGCGAGTAACCGTATTCGAAACCCAAAGCGCCGTACTCGCTCAGGGATGAGTTAGATATAACGAACTTGCCCTGGTCTTTGCTGATGTGCTGTAGAGGCGTGTATGTATGCTCGTCTTCTTGGTCGTGGAAAACAGCGTGTCGTTGCGAGAAGGTACCTCTCTCTACATCCTGGCCGGAAACACGGACATGGTGGCCCTCAGTGACGAGCGAACCAAACGCAAGGGCTTCGGCAGTCGACCAGTCAATATTCTTACCTTCGAGGACGGACTTGGTACGGTTTTGTAGAATACGCTTCAGGTTGCGGTGGAGGTGGAAGTCTTCGGGAGCAGACCCAATGACCTCACCAATGTGTTCCAGTGTCTTTCGATCAACCCCTGTTGACATGTGCGGTAGTACCTCAGTGGCCAACTCTTTGGGCGACTTGAAGCCATTCCAGGCAGAGGTGGTCCATTCCTTCGATGTTGGTTGGTAGTCTTTGGACTTAGCAAAGCTCTCCTCCAACATACCCCAGACCCACTGCTTGTGTTCTTCGACGTCGTCCTTGGTAAATGTGCCATCCTGAAGCAGCTTATCCACATAGATGCTGATCTGGGGTTCCTTCGCACTGATACGCTTATACATGAGGGGTTGAGTGAAGGACGGCTGATCCGTCTCGTTATGGCCGTGCTTGCGGTAGCAGATTAGATCGATAACTACATCTGACTGGAATTCCGCGCGCCAATCGGCAGCAAGTTGGCAGACGAAGTTGACGGCCTCGACATCGTCGGCGTTCACGTGGAAGACGGGCGCGTCAATGGCCTTGGCGATATCCGTGCAGTATGCAGTCGAGCGGGCAAATCGTGGATCGGTGGTGAAACCAATCTGGTTGTTAACGACCAGATGGATCGTCCCACCGGTTGAAAATGCCGGCAGAGAGTGGAAACCAAGACATTCATATACGATACCCTGAGCAGCAAAAGCAGCATCACCGTGTAGCAATACACTCATGGCAGTTCGGTGGGTCGTCTCGTCGTTGTTGTAGTGTTGGATGGCTCTTGTCTTGCCCAGCACGACTGGGTCTTCGGCCTCCAGATGAGAGGGGTTGGCCACGAGAGAAAGCTGAACTCGCTTGCCAGACGGCGTAGGACGTTCGAAGTTCATACCCAAATGGTACTTGACATCACCAGATCCCTCGTCTTCAGCACCAGCTGTACCTGCGAACTCGCTGAAGATAGACTCGTTCGGCTTGCGGACAACGTTGCTAAGTACATTGAGACGACCACGGTGGGGCATTCCGATAACAATATCTTTAACACCATAGTCAACGCTTCGGTCGATGAGGGCCTTCATTCCCGGGACGAGGGTCTCGCAACCTTCGAGACCGAATCGCTTGTCATTGGGATACTTGGTAGCCAGGAAAGATTCGAAGCTAGAACTCCAGATTAAGCGGTCGAGAATTCGGCGCTTTTCGTCGATTGAGTACTTAAACGGTTGAGGGACTTCAACGCGCTCTCTCAGCCAGTCGCACTTGGCCCTATCGGGGATATGAATGAACTCGACACCGTAGGATCCACAGTAGATCTTCTCGCAAGCAGCAATGATATCGCGTAGAGTCATCTTGTCTCGGCCTTCTCGCTTGAAACGTGGGAGGATACCGGGGCCTAGGCTGAACTCCTTGTCAAGATCCTTCTCAGTGAATTGATAATGCTCGAGGGTTAACTCCTGGGGGTTAAGAGTGGTAAAACCCTTCTGCTCGTTACGGATGCCAAGAGGATCGATGTTGGCCTTGTGGTGGCCACGAGCCTGGTATGCGCGAACCAGAAGTTGGACTTTGAGATGGTTCATAACATCAGAGCTCTGCCCGACTCCCATACCAATGGATGGTCCGACACCTCCCGTTGCGTTGGGAACAAGCGTGGGAGGCGGGGTGAAAGCCTGCTGGATGGGCATATCGCCGCTCTCCATGTTCTTGAAGTAGACCTGCCATGACACATGGACGCTCTCCGGGTTCTCCTTCCATTGCAGATACATCTCGTCGATGTAGTTCGCGGTACTACCGGACAGGAAGTTGTCGTTAGGAGACGGCGGTGTCGCTGTGTTGGAGGCATGTCTCTTCTGGGCGGCGACGGCAAGAGGACGGCGGGTAGCGCTGAGAGAGTAGCATCTCGAAGCTTGGGAGGCACATCTTGAAGAGCGGTAGGTAGCTCTAAGGAGCCGGCCGCCCGAGGATCGGAGAGAGCTGCTCAGCATGGCGCCAGGCTAATGCTTGTAACAGCTACAAAAAGAGGATTAGATGTGTACGGAGTACGGGAGAAAGGACACGCTCTCTATCCACTGTGGCATGTAGAACTCCCAAAAATGACTTAATTAAACTCCTACCAAGCAACGAGATACCACGATCTCGAGAATAGACAAAGGAGTGGCGGAGTAAGTCTTTGGATGAACCCTACCGTAGTAAGTTGTGTTGTTGTGGAGGAAAGGAAACTTGGTTAGACAGGGAAAAGGTCCAGTCATGCTCCCCTAAGTTGGAGAAAGTAAAAAATGCAGCGACTGCGACAGCCCCTGTCGTCACCCGGTCGCAGATCAAGTAGCCAAGCAGGTCCGGGATTGCCGATTATGCAATTAGACTTTGCTGATATGTATCTAAAAATTCTTGATAAGGGATACAGTATGCACTTAGAAAGGAGACTTGTAATTACAGGCTAAATTCGGCTATTCGAAGAGAATTTAAATAGGGCAGCGACTTAAATGTTGACGCTTGATTCGGTGGGAAGGCCCGATTGTTGCCGCGAAAAATGACCAAAAAATGACCGAGGCTATGGTAACCTTTTTCTATGTCTATACCCAACTTAGACAGCTTTTACAATTCAGGCTTTTTTTATCGCTCAAGTGACCTCTGTTGCATGTTGCATTTACACAGTTTTAAGCATGTATTGTATGTTATGATACGTGAGTAATTATGTCGACACTGATTGATCCGGACAATCTTCAAGCAATATGGGAGGGTATGTATGAGGGTTATACTTGTGTAGGTAAATAAATGTGGCAACAGCAGATGCATACTAGTAGCTCAAGTGCTACACACGCACATCTATGACACTGTCAAAGAACAATCAATGAGCGCATTCCCGCTTCCTAAAGCTAAGGAAGTGGGACGTAAGTCCGGTGCAGTATATTCAAAGATCGCGGGAATATACAAATAACCGAATCTTCACCAAACAATTGTGAAACTTTAGGAGTCATGATCGCGGTAGGAATACTGCTTCCCATAAAATGTTTCGGTATCAATAGTTCGAATTGTTTTCAACATGTCATCGTGCATAAAAGGGCCTTGGCTTCTTTGATATATTGAAATATTCTGTCCAATCAAAGTACGTATTAGGAACGGGGATATGTACTCGGTACACGTACACATTAAGCTTCAGCCCCAGCCAGTGTGGCTATGTACGCTGTAAAACTCGAGTTCCCCACTCCCATGTTCACAATCTTATCTCCTGTGGCGAATGCATCAATGCATTTAATTGAATGTGTCAGCCGCGTCTGAGTTTCAACAGCATCGGACTCACACAGAGACATGCTCTCAACATATAGTACCTAGAGGAATCCTGGGAATAAATCAAGAAAGAGCATCGGACTCGGACATGACCATATAGATTCGCTGTTGAACCTTCCCACCCCGTTTGTAGGGTTGCTCTTTGTCGCTTCCCTCACGCGTGGGGACGGTCGAGTGAGATTCGGAAGCAGCAAAACATTAAGAGACCTGTGCACGGTCGGTATCGTGACCTTTTTAATATCAGACGCCGCCTTAGGAGACTTCTCGCTGAATACGAATCTTCTATGGTCTCCTTTCTTAAGGTCTAGGCGATAACTATATTGATTCGTCTCGCTTTATTCTCTCTTGTATAGGATGGCGATCCCGACGGGCGCTGCTGCCTACAAGAAAAAGGATGGCATTCTCACTCTCACACCCGACCAACAGAAGGTCATCTGGACTCCAAATAGTGCACCTGGTGGTCCGCCTTCAGTAGCCTTGTCCATTCCAAATATCACTAGTAGGGTTATTTCCTAGACAACATATACAAGTTATTGCGGGCTAATATTCGTGTCTCTAGATCTACAGCAAACCCCGGATTCCGCCCCGAAGGTTATGCTTAAGATATTTGACAAACCTCCCGGGAGCACCGAGCCAGTCGCCTATCTCTTCCATTTTAACTCGTCCTCAGATCCAAGGGCGGAAGCCAACACCATTAGAGATCTTCTTTCAAAACTCATTGCTGACGCCAAGAACAATGATCCCAATGTTCCGCGAGCGGCCGCCACACCGAACGGGGGCAGCGGCTCAGCATCCATGGCATTTGCTACCACCGCCGCGTCTAAGCCGGCAGCAGCACGCATATTTGACGATGACACCTTGAAGAACGACATCGCATTGCAGCAATCGCTCATGAAGGCGGACCGCAACCTCTCTCAGATGTACATGGAAGGGCGCAGGATGAAGCCAGAGTCCATGTCAGATGCTACTTTCAACACACATTTTTGGTCCGCGAGGATCAATTTACTCCGAGCTCATGCCATTGAGAATAATCAGAAGAAGGGCCCTTACAACGTTTTGGCCCAAGTGAAGCCTACCATGCAGAATACGGATCCCAATAAGCCCAATGAACTCAAGATGAAGTTTAGCGTCGAACAGATTCAAATGATTCTCAACCAGCATCCCCTCGTCAAGCGCATCTACAACGAACATGTACCCCCGCTGTCGCAGAATGATTTCTGGGAAAGGTTCTTCCTCAGTAAACTGTCGAAGAAGCTAAGAGGAGAACGAGTCACTGACGCGGAGGCCCCCGACAAGATTTTTGACAAATACGATGAATACGACGACATCAAAGCCTTTAACAGCAAGCTCCTAGCACAGCACGTACCGCATATCATTGACGTAGAAGGCAACGAGGAGAATCAGGGTGGATTCAGGAGTGGGAACCGAAAGGACATCGAGATGCGGCCAAGGGGTAGGAAAGACGTACCCATCATCCAAACTCTGAACAGTATCAGTGAGAAACTTCTAGCCAACGCTATATCGTCCGACGGCAATGAGCCTGCGAGAGTGCAAGATCTGGATGATACTTATCAAGAGCTTGCGTTGCGCGATCTCCGTGGGGATGTCGAAGAGAACCGCATCATTTTGAACATCAAGGAGCAGAGCAAATTTTTCTCGAGCGATACGGGAACAATATCCGAATCGGCTGCCGTCTATGCGAAGCAGAAGCCAACTAAGGTGCTAAAGGATGTCCAAGAGGATTTGAAGACTCTCAACACGTATAGTGCTGGAGGTGTCGACCTTCACGCTTCACTAGGCATTGATGACGACAGTGACAGCGAAGATGAGGGAGATAGACCAGCTCACGTGGGATCGAGAGCGTCACGGAAGACTGCGCAAAAACAAATATTTGATAGTATAGCACAAAGACGAGCTCAGTTATTCGGCCACGAGTCGGATGAAACGACACCGATGGGCCTACCCGCAGAGATCACTCACGTTTGTAACTTGACCCATGCTACTACCATGGAGTTCTTACACCAATTCTGGTCAACATTCCTATCGGGCGACCCTGACAGGGCTATCGAGCTTGGGTACCTGGCCGAGGCCCTGAAGCGATCGAAGGAAAGGATAGATGCTGTTGCCGCAGACGCCGAGAAGGCAAGGGAAGAACGAATCAAGAGAAGAAAGGAGGAAATTGTCCAGATATACGAGCGAACCAAGCGGAAGATCAAATTCAACTCGAAGTCCGTCCGTGGTGGTAGGGAGGCAGTCCTCAAGCTCATGGATCCTACGATCCGATCCTTAGACAAAGCCATCGCTGATTACCAGAGAGCCCTTGCCGCGGAAGGAATTCAGGCTAGTACCGAACGATGAAATTTCACGCGGCATGAGCATTTGGCGTTCTGGTTGGGATTGCCGGGTTGGCCTAGGTAGCAACATAATGATACCAGTCTCATCAATAAATGACGATTAATGACATCTCTCCTGATAAGAATCGGCATTGTAAGGAATAAGAATTTAGATTTCATGAAGGTTCCGATAGACTGGTGAAAGTGGCTGCATGCTATACTATTATATACTACGCATCCGGGTACGCCTTCTACCAGTTGGCCCCGAAGGACTAGAATGCCCATGGTATTAGGTAGTTGCAACATACCATGTAGGTGATAGAAAGCATTAGAAGGCGCGTCCCTTGGGACGAGTCTAAGATGACCTGTCCAGCTGACACTAGGCAGATTACAATCATCCCAACATAACAACCATTCTCCCTATCATAGCATCCATTCATCTAAAAGCTCCAGTCCTCAGAAAATTCGGTATAGGCTTACTTGCTCTATCATCCATCCTGATACTTTTAATGAAAGTATCAACATTAGGATATACCATGGACAGAAACAACGACACCACACTCGCATTTAACAATCCGTCCTCAATTTATAGGTCCCGAATTCCCCTGGCTAATAAATCCAATATCACCAGTAGCCTCGCTCGCCAACGCTCGCCCCCTTATATTCGATGGGATCACAAAGACTCGTCGGAAGGGGAGCCCAGCTCCCATAGTTCTGTGTACGACGCAATCTATGTATCCGACTCGAGCGATGTGGCCAAGTCTCCTTACCAAACCCCAGCTCCGGCTCCGGCTCCGGCCCCGGCGCCAGCTCCAGAATTGAGGGTAACTAGACCGGCCACGCCTCCTCCACAACGGTCCACCACATCCATAGACCCAAATTCAGAATCCCCGCTATCGCGGCTAGAAGCTTTTGAAACGCCATTCTTATACGGCCATGGCACTGAACTCGCGCCTATCGCCGAGCAGCGTAGCATTGCTACGCTGCGATCCACCTGTAGCAATACCCTATCGACATCGGATATCTCGTCTCTACTCAAGCACAAGGAGTCTGGCACGGGCAGTAGCCGGAGCAAAAACAGTGACACGCCTCTAAGGCGGCCGCTGCGCCGGCAACACTCCTTCAGCATGGATGATATCTCACCTCTGCTCGTTGCTGGCACTGCCAACGATGACGACAAGAAGGGCAACAAACGCCGCGAAAACTCAGAACCCGCTGGTAGTGGTGGCGGTACTAGTTCCACCAGTGGAAGTGTCAGCATTGGAGTCGCCGAAGTCGGCATCGTTAGGATCCCGCGCCTACGCAACACTTGCAAGCGACACTCGCCGCCAACGGTCGAGACGGTGGATATCCACGCCTACCCACAGAAACCCACGTACCCACCCCATCAGGAACCGCCGACGCCTTTCGGGATCACAGAATGGATGACGACGCACGATCATGGCGCGTATCCTGGGACGCGACAAACACCCCTTGAGACAACGTTCCGCGGCATACGCAGTGGCCATGGCAACCTCGAGACACACCCGTACATGCGGCGGCATAGTGTCGGCGTCAGCAGACGGGCCCCGGAACCAGGACCGTTTTATGATGTCGAGACAGCGCTGGGAAATATACCGGGTACGGGTAGGCGAAATCCAGAATGCCATCATATCCGAACGAGCCCCGGTGACAGTCCATATGCTCCATACGCATCTATACAATACCACCAATTAACACCTCGGCCTCCACGGCTGTGCATAGCATGCGGCCGGCCAGCGGCCCAGCAATGGAGTATGCTGTCAACACTTATCGGTCAGGGGGAGGGAGTAAGGCGTGGGGACGAGTGGTGCACCCGATGTGCCTGCCGTAAAGTATTTTACAACTGGTGCTGCTGTGAGCCCCTTGTATGTGTTTGAGTTGGCTTCCAGGCCTAGACTCGTTGGCATGTTTATTGGTGCCAGGAGACTACGTACATGTAGGTAGCAGTTGGGCGGAAGAGGAACATTAGCGTCGTTGGCCCTCAAGACTCCTTTTAATTCCTTGAATAATAGTTGTACAGTAGAATGTGCTCTTATCAAGAAAGTGGCTTAAGAGAATAATGCTAGCACTGGTAGTGCTTCGGCTCGATTGATGGATTGCTCTTCGCATTGGGCTTCCACCTCTATGTACCCTAGCCTAGGTATATCATCGAATAATTGAACGCGGTATGCTTCCCCTTCCTTGCCCGATATGCACCGAGAATTTTGACCGTAACACCCCAATGATCAAGGGCTTTATATACAGCCTAGAGCATGCCACGTTCCATGTTTGACCAACGAAGTTTGTAGCTTGGTTATGATATGACCTGCCATGGGCGAACGATACCATCATCTCCGGTCGTAACTAGCATCTCATCGACCCCTCTCGTTTCGGGCGGGCAACCTGAGTCGTACCGCTTGCACCAGGTAATATGATTGACTTCGTACGGGCCATGGGCGTTTGCCGTCGTCGACATTAACTTCCACTTTCTAGAGTCTTGGGGCCCATTTTCTATGTGGCCGTTCGTCATAGGAACATCTCCATCCAGCTCTGCGGCGGCTTCGTCGTCTGGACTACCGTTCGTACCCTCCTCCTCGCGGTAGACGGCAATGACACCGTCGCTGCCCGTACTGGCCACCATTCCCGTCCCGGGACTCCACGACGCCGAGTATATATCTCGCGTATGCGCCGTAGGCAGCACAGCCGTACACACCCACTCCTCCTTCAGCGATCTGCGCATGGTATTAGGTATCCCGCCGAGGCTCCCCCACGCATGTTGCGGCGCATCCTCCTCTTCCTCCTCCTTCAACGTCCATATACGAATCGTGCGGTCGGCGCTCCACGTCATGATCCTCGGGAACTTATCATCTTTAGGCTTGGGCTCCCACTGCACGCCCCAGACCGTCCCCTCGTGGCCCTCGAGCACGGCGACACACACCCACTCCTGCTCCGTCTCCTCGCGCCATATACGCACCGTATTATCGTAGCTCGCGCTCGCCAGAACATCGCTGCTGTACCGCCCGCGCCCCGTGCGATTTGTTTCCGGACACCACGCCACAGCCTTGACGTCGCCCTCGTGCTCGGTAAGCACGGCCACCGTCTCCCACTCGTCGTCGTCTTCGTTCGCGCCCACATCCTCCCAGATCCACACGCTCTTGTCGCGGCTACACGTAGCGAGGAACTGGCCCGTGGGCGAGAAGCACACGCTCTTGATCTCGGAGTCCTGGCCATCGAGTAAAAGGATCAACTCCCAATCCTTCGCGTCCTCATCCGAAGACGAGGATGAGGACCCCGTGACTTCGACCTCCAAGCCCCCCGCGGAGGCGTCGCTCCATTTCCATAGGCCGGCCGAGGAGTCGAAACTTCCGGTTACGATACACAGTTTGTGGGGGGGCATGTTGGGGCGCCATGTTGCGGAGCGTACGGAGCGCTCGTGGCCGTTGGTTAGGGTGCTGTGGGCGGAGAGCGTGGAGAGCGAGAAGACGGTGACCTTTTTCTGGTGTGTGGTGGCTATTAAAGGGAGAGTAGGATGTGGTATCGACTGCCACGCGCGCTCGTATAGGTCGGGCTTGAAGGGGGGAAGAGGCGCGAGCTTGACGGAGTCGGGAGGCGGCATTTTCTCTTGGTCCCAGGAGCGCCCCGGTGGATACGGTTCCGAAAAGTTGTTGTCGCACGCTTGTCGTATGAGTTCTTGGGTTTTAGAGGCAAAGTATTATATGGCGATATGCAAAGGAGCGGCACTTTTTTGTGTATAAGTTCGGAGGCAAGTCGCGGCGTGAGAGGAGGATCTTGAAAATTCGGCGAATTATCGCATGCTAATTGAATATCTAAGTAGCACCCTGGATTACTGACGTATGCGGGGGCATGTGTGGGGCTGACTGCCGCTGGCGGCGCGGGGCTCAAGGGAGCCTAGATACGGAGGTACATCCATGGATATCAATCTTATCAGGAACAGCATCCCTTGTTCCAATTTCTTTAAGATGAAAGCTTCAACTTTGAGGTGATGAATTTGACTAACTTTATGAAAATATTAATCCATGTCTCTCATTAACACTACTATGCTGCTCTGTTTAGTCTTTACCTGCAAGTTGGATTACATGCTTGAAGCATTGGCGTTGCTTTACAGTACCTATGATACTGTATCTAGACACGATACTAACCTTGAAGTTCACTCTTTCGTCAACCTCTTTGATATTCGAATTCTAATCAATGAAATAAAAAAGTTTAGAGGCTTTGTTAACTCGGTAGTCTTGACAATTTGTTGATCGAATTTCAACGTGTTCCGCAATGACATCAATTATTGGAAGCATTTCCCATCCTGGTTTTGATATCATATGCCATGCAACACAGCAAGGGCTTATTCGTTGCCGGATGGGATCGTTGACTGTTGGCGGCTGAAAACCCACATAGTTGAATTTCATGTCTCAACATACGTCTATTTGATGTCTTGCTTAATTGGAATAATTCTGGAAGAGTTCAACTTATCGTAAATATGAAACATTGAATATGGAATCGTTATTCTAGAATACGGCTGGTTATTAGACTGTTAGTTAAATATAACCATGGGAAATCTCGATGGTTACACGATTTCGGTTGAGTCGGTCGAAAATTCTGCTTAAGTTTGTCCGTAGATTCTCTACCAACAACCAAGGCAATATACTTCTAAGAGCAAGCCATGTTAACAAACCGAAAGCCTGCCGTAGCTGGGTGTCAGTAGTAGTATGTACCTCAATTTGAGAGGCGTACGTACGGGCCGTGTTATCCATTGCATACTGGCCAAGGAAATGCTGTACGAGTCTATGACAGGTTACGGTGTAATTGACCCCAAGGTGGCTTCATAACCCGTCCGCGCCTCCCTTTCAGGGGCTTGGACCTCTCGCATATGTAACCAACTCATTGGCCCGATGCACGATCCTTCTCAAATGGAGGATAAGTGGAAAGTGGCGCTTGGGGTATATACCCAAATAGATAGCCAATGGCTTCGAAAGATGTCTACGGAATACTTCAAACGGGTTTTCCCAGTATTAAGAGATTGGCAAGACGCTGTCCAGCTAGCCACGGGGGTCCCCACGATGAAGACCAACTGAAGATTTAGTAGAGGAATGACGGGGACCACCTGGAATATTACTGTCATGGGGATAGCTTAATTAATACTATATTAGACCCCTTTTTTCTTTTTCTTTGGCTGCTCTCCAACACGAGCTATTAGCCTGCCGTAGACCCCGAGGCCCGTACGAAGGGAGGATGACTCGGTTTCTAAGGCACTCTCGTCCAGCAGAATTGACAAGGCGATAACTATCTGAGCGGCTAAACCAGTATATTCAAGGTGAGAATCATGCGTCATCGGACAGGTGCCAGGTATTGCTAGCTTATCTAGATATTAGTATGGAGATTGCGTACTGAATAGGGAGATTGTGTCCGTCACTTCCGATGGACCCCGAGAGTCGATTTGATTAATATTGCTCGAAATGAACAATAAATCTTGCCCATTGGCCATTGCAATAGCTAAAGAGGATTTATTGGCGTTATGTTGGCGCGAACCTTGGCGTCTAGGGCGTGCCGATCTCTTTCTTTTTGGCCGTGACTTGATTGATTTAAGGCAAGGACATTATCTGCAAGCTGCCTGACACCGGCTATCTGGATCCGACTGTCGAACACTAAGGGGCCAAATCGTTATGGTAAACAATGAATATTGACGAGGCTCGCTCGTTACGGAATTTACCGATCTGCTGGGACTGAGATATCGGAACATGACATGAATGGCTGGCAGTTCAGGGGAGGGAACCAATGTGCAGTTTCTGATCCTGCGAGATTCACCTAGCTAAGGTGCTTCGGCAATCCAACTCACCGTGTCTTCATTGACAGTGGGTGGTGAATCCTTCTAAACTGTAGTTTATTCTAGACCATAATATTCTGAAGCCAAAGCCCGACACGATCGAACTGTCGGTTTCTTCTCGGTGATTGTTAATGTATTCAATATAGTATAACGAGTAAGGTGCTTTGACATCTAGTAATAGGCTCGACTAGGCAAGTATGAAAATTTTCTGAAGGGTTAGCAAGAAGCAGGACCCGATGATGTGGTCGTCAGATTAGGAACCAGGGCGAGTAGGCTAGCAGGGCAATAGAACTCCGCCAATCCTTGTCTGGGGCAATCCGGCGCTGCAGAGATTGTATCTCACCTCGTGGATACCCGTGAAACACAAGATTCAGGCATATCCCTTTCTCCGGGGAGAGCTGATTCGTAGTTGGTGAACTACCTCCTTGGTGACTGATACTCTACGAGTCTGTCTTCATTGGCTCGCTGTACAGAGCGTTGTTGATCGCCGATGCTGGGGGACGACGTTAGCTCAGGACTTGCTTCTTAACTGCCCGGTTCTGGATGCAAAAGCGGAGATTACTATACAGAAGCCAGTGGCTTTACCGCGTCGCTGGGAGGGCTTTAAGGTAGACCAAGCTATGGTATCCATACTGATACCACCGCGTTGGAATTGCCATAATTAGTATAATATCAACGCCCCTACGTTTGTTTCTGATGCGCTGTTAGCAAAAGCAAGTTTAGTTAACGATTTATGGTAACGCTTCTTGTGAAACTCCGCTTCCTTTCGAATTCGACGCCTCTCAACGTCGGGTAACACAAGGCTGCTATAATTGTCTGCTGGTCGATGCTACTGTTACAGCACTTTGATACCTACTAGACTCTAGAGCGCCATCGATCTCTACTTCTTGATGAATTATGATGGTAGTTGTGTGTCGCATGCTCGATATAATTCGGTTTCATCTTTCATCTCTATTATAAGTCAGCACACCTTCACACTTGTGTGGCGTACTCAAGGATCCGGTCTGGCTCCTGCTTGCATGTGCCCAAGTTCGGTCTCCCGTGTTGGAGTTCGTCCGCCGCTGACATATGGATATCGGTGCTACAGCTTCCAGGCTTTCTATGTTAGTAACATCTTAAGGAGTAATGGTAGTTCTCAGCGAATCTCATCTTGTGGACAGTACCGTTATGTCACCTCTATTAGCATGAAATCCGTCTCCTAGCGAGCCATTCATACGACTACTATCTCGACTTCGACGGAAAAGGGCTCTTAAGATGTCAGCAGACGATGATCTACTTGCACGATACCAGGGCGAAATCGTTCCTCGGTCCTTCCAGGCCGGTATGGTGGTTTCAAGTTACTTGGTCTCTTGCGTCGGGACTGTTATAACACTCGAATTACTCAATCGCCGAACTTCTCGCAATGGGCTACTCAACCATACCCTCCTAATGAGTGCAGCAATATCAATGGGCGGGATAGCAATCTGGTGCATGGTAAGACTTCACCATGTATATTTCAAGGGGCCAACTGCTAACCGACCGGCCGTAGCATTTCGTTGGGAACCGTGCGATCATCTTAGCCAACGACGAGCTCGAACTCCGCGTAGACTATTCCATTGGGTTTTCCGCGCTCTCATTTTTCATACCGGTCCTCGTACTCCTAGTGGCTTTCGTTACCATCGGTGCGGGTTATAGGATCTCTTGGTGGCGAATGTGCTGCGGAGGCATGATTGCCGGCGCGGGAATGTGTGGGATGCATTACGTGGGTAACGCTTCTATCAATAACTACCGTCTCATCTATTCGGGGGTGCATATCGGAGGAGCGGTTCTCATTGCCGTTTTCGATAGCATTGCGGCGTTATCTGTGTTCTTCATATTCAGGTCGTCCTGGAGAAACTCGTGGTGGAAAAGAGCACTATCTGCATTCCTCCTGGCTGGTGCCGTGTCGGGAATGCACTGGGTCGCGTCCGTAGGCACCCAGTATCGCTTGCTACGCTCGAATACGCGAGCTCAGCTCTCCCAGACACAGGCCATCATAGTCGTCGCCTGCCTATTGGTATTCGCCATCCTCTTTATGGCAGGATCCATCATCTACGCGATATGGATTACGAGATGTAACACCATCAGGGCTCAACAAGTCGTCTTAGCAACCGCCGTATTCGATTGGTCCGGGAGAATCTTGGTGAGCTCTGAGGGATTACTGCCCAGCGAGAAAATTACAGACACCTATGTGGAGAGGACTCAGAGTGATACCTTCAATATTGCCCACCCCCTTTTCCATTGGATGTTTCAGGTTTCTCGGAATTGGAACAGCATAAATGGCATGGTCGACGGCATGAATAATCACTTAGCACGCTTGCGTAAGGGTGGTCGCGATAACAAGATTCGCCTCATTGATGACGACGGACAGCTCATCAAGAATTACGATGCTATCTTTCGTGAGCTATTTTGCGTTGCCGCCGTCAGTTTGGCAGACAAATTGAAGGAGCAGCTTGTTAACGTTGGTGTGCTATGGGATGAGATCCTGGCTACCGGAGTCGACGGATTGCCGAACAAGTTCGATCGAAGCATCGACCACATGTTGGAAGAAAGTGCTGGAGTTGGTTTTAGTGAACGATGCAAAATCCGGGCAGCGCGGCTCCACGAATACGGGCGCGGCTCGCTCATGCTGTTGGTTCGTCGCCTCGAGCATCCTCATGATGTGGATCGGCTCGAGGCTGCTGGTTTTCGGTTTGCAGAAATCCATCAGGTATGCGGGATTATTAGATCCCGCATGCAGATAAAAACCAGGGACCTTAAGGAGAAACTAACGAACATGGTAGCCTTCGCGCAAGGGAGTTCTGTGATGGATCCTGGCGTGCACCTTGGGTTCTTTGGAGTCAAAGCCCGTGTCGGAAGCTTTGGGTTTGACATAGTAGCTAAGAAGGGGGCCCGAAATCTGCTCCCTACTATGCCAATACCCCTGGAACGGCTCGAGTCGTGGCATATGGACAGTAAGTGTATCCCAAATCAGCCCACAGCCTGACCCTGGGTCTGAGTGGATTGTTAGATCAATCCTAAGACTTGTGCTACTGGACTCTGCAAAATCGATAGCTGACCTCAAGTTTGCAGTCGTTCGCCAGCTCGATAGGATGAACGTTCCCCATCTATTCCAGAGTCTTGGGGCGTTGAAGAAGCTCTCTCCCCGAGAAATGTTTTTCGCGTCCCAACTATCCGACGCCCTCCAAGCTCTTCGTGCCTGGATAGATGATCCCATATTCGACGAAGCCGTACTGACATCCAAAGTAGTCCAAGTACCTTGTCGAACTCAAGCTGGATCGAACTCGGCCAAGTCTTGTACAATGATCGCCTTATGCATAATGATGCCGATCCACAGCAGTGCCAGCAGCCCCAGATGCGAGTTCGTACCCCTGAATTTCTTCAAAGTCCACCAGATGGCGCATAAGAATTCGCCTCAACTCGCCGTCTTCACACGATACGTCCACCGGGAATTATTCCCCATCATACACGCGGCAACCGTTAGTCCGCCACAACCAATATACCGACAGGCTGGGCAAGCTTCCTTCTGGCGGAATCAACTTGACTCGCTACGTTACCTGGGGCGATCGGGCATCAAGAATTATGCTATGGTCGAGGATGCTTCGAGCGCGTTCGGGCGGAAGTCCTCCGGTCACGATTCGGATCATTCCGGCTCTACGATAGAGCTCCGTAACCAGGATCTCCGAGATGGCCACAGCTCAAACAATGATACGGTATCTGATAAAACGACTGCGCACCAACCGTCCTCGTTCGGTGGAATCATGGTATCGCAGGAGATCCAGGTAGATATAAGACAAATTGACGACATCAGCGTAGGAATGTTGAAACCCGGCGCGAATATGGATCGCGTAACGATGGTTAAGGCTGGGGCCGGCTTCGACTTTGGGATGGATCCTATAGCTGGAGCGGAAGATGACATGCGGGCTGTGGCCGAGCGCGAGAAAGTTAACGAGGTGATGACATTTGTTGACGAGCTCTTCGCTATCTGTGTCGATGGGCTTTGAATTTTTCTCAATTGTATGGCTTTAGTAGCACCTAATGTGATTGCTTGTATTATAATAATTTCTACCTACTTGTGTATAGATACTACGTGTACGTAATATGATAAAATGGTTATAAGCTAGACGTTCGTGTTTTGGCTAGCTTGTGATTCGGGGCTGTTACCCCGAGATTCGATGACGATAAGACGGTCGTTAGCAAATTTGTTGGATTGGTCCAGGCATGATGAGGCATGCGCACGTGGAGAAGAGCGGCTACATCTAGTGGATCACCCCTATTCTCTCATACATATGTAATTATAGAGAGGAATACGCAATTAGAGGCTACAAGGGTAAATGTTCCAGGTCGAAATGATCAGGTGCTATTTACTGTATGAAATAACGACAGATTAGGGGATATTTAAGTCGATAAATATAAATTACATTGTCGACGATTCGTTATGATTGATGGAACATCTCTTGCCGAAGAGGTCTTGAAAGAGCTTCCCCTTGTCCAAATCGCCCAATCTCGCCAATCTAGTGATCTTGATAGATGCATATCGTCTCTTACAAGGTGAGCGTTTTACTTTTACCGAGTCCACCGGGTGCTGTTGCCGCATCCCTAATTATGGGTCGTTGTGGGGTATGGGCCGTTATGCCCAGTCTTTCACTTCGGGGGAGCCCTGAGGGAGCTGCCACTTGAGTTGAAATGACGCATGGTACGGTACGAATTGCGGTAGGAGCTTGCAGTAGGAAAGTGCGGTACCCAGTGTCCAGTCGGTCTATCGCGAGCTAATGACGCGACCTAAAAACCGAGACCTTTCATCCATATTTTATCTCGGCGTAACTTTGTATCTGATTTGAACGATGTTGATATCAGCTTTTACACGTAGTCGTCCCCATTCTTCTTACAATCACTTCTCCACTGCCGACAGGAGAAGTGATAGACGGCCCAGTTGAGCCCCACGCTGTGCCAACAACTGTTGAACCATCCCGACGATCCAACTTCGTCACCTGAGTGCGAGGGAAATTTTCTGTCCGCTTTTCTCTTTCATATCACACCCCATCATATCTGGCTTAGGTACTCAGAACATAAGTCAGTCAAACCTGGGCTTGAGTCACTTTTGTCGGTAGCGGACCACCGACTAAAAGACTTCATCCGTCAATCCTTCGTCTAGATTTAACCTCCCTTGCGTAAAGCTCGAACTGGGTAAAATCAACTCGTGTAGCGGTTGCGTGCGCGTCTATATTCAACGCGGGCTTAGTTTCTACAGCTCGGCACGGCCCATATTGCCGGAGAAGTCCTACTGGATAGTGTAGTTGCACAGGACGCACTCGAGTATCAACATTGGTCCGACTACCTACAGTCATGTCTAGATTCGCAAGAGGATTGAGGCGTATCGCCCTTCCAGCCACGGTCGCGGTCGGCGGTGGCGCCCTACTTTACTCATATCGCCCCCGAAATATCCCCGGCTTCGAAGGTCCTGCGGTTCCTCCCCCCATCTACGGCGCCGACGGCACTTTCAAGCTCCCTCGATTTCCGAAGATTAAGTCCCGAGAGGAGCAAATCGCAGAATTAAAAAAGAGCAATGGGGAGGAAGAAGAATATGATATGCTGGTCATCGGTGGCGGTGCTACCGGAGCCGGAGTTGCATTAGACGCTGTTACGAGAGGTCTCAAAGTGGCAGTCGTCGAGCGAGATGACTTCAGTAGTGGCACCAGCAGTAAAAGCACCAAGCTCGTACATGGCGGCGTAAGATATCTGGAGAAAGCCGTATGGAACTTGGACTATAATCAATACCAGCTGGTCAAGGAGGCTCTTAAGGAACGAAAATATTTCCTTCAGACCGCTCCCCACCTTAGCTCGTGGCTACCTATCATGCTACCGCTGGACAAGTGGTGGAAGGCGCCATATTATTGGGCCGGTACTAAGTTCTACGACTTTCTTGCTGGCAGCGAGGGTATTGAGAGCTCTTACTTCTTAACCAGGAGCAAGGCTCTCGATGCCTTCCCTATGCTTAAGCAGACAGACCTGGTCGGCGCTTTGGTTTACTACGATGGTGCCCACAATGACTCTAGAATGAACGTCTCAATTGCGATGACTGCGGCGGTGTATGGGGCTACTATAGTAAACCATGCCGAGGTAACTGGCCTGATGAAGAACGATAATGGCAGGTTATGCGGTGCTGTGGTGAAGGACCTTATCTCCGAGCGCAACGGGAAAAAATCCGACCCAATCACTGTCAAAGCTAAATGTATTATCAACTGTACCGGTCCCTTCACCGACTCAATACGGAAGCTTGATGACCAGGATTGCAAAGAAATCGTTGCACCGGCGTCTGGTGTCCATGTCATCCTGCCAGGCTACTACAGTCCCTCAAATATGGGTTTAATCGACCCATCGACGTCTGATGGCCGAGTTATCTTCTTCCTGCCGTGGCAAGGGAACACAATTGCAGGCACAACCGACGAGCCTACAACCATCTCACAGAATCCACTACCGGACGAGAAATCTATCCAGTGGATTTTGAACGAAGTTAGCCACTATCTTTCTCCCGATATCAGTGTCCGCCGCGGTGATGTACTCGCAGCTTGGGCCGGTATTCGTCCTCTGGTCAAAGATCCCAAGGCCAAGAATACAGAATCCCTCGTGCGCAACCATCTTGTTGATATTTCCAGCTCCGGTCTCGTGACATGCGCAGGCGGAAAGTGGACCACGTACCGACAAATGGCAGAGGATTGTGTGGATGCGGCAGTAAAGGAATTCAATCTTCCCACCAAACCTTTCGTTAACGCTCCCCGTGTTAGTGGTACCGAAGCTATAGATGACGGTGCAATCCTAAACGGATCCTGCCAAACTCACAACGTCCGGTTAATCGGTGCCCATGGCTTCAGCAAGACCTTGTTTATCAACCTTATTCAGCACTTTGGCGTCGAGACTGAGGTTGCCAAGCACTTAACTGAGAGCTATGGTGATAGGGCATGGACTGTTGCTGCTATGTGCAAGCCAACTGACCTGCGATTCCCGGCTCGAGGAGAGCGTATATCTCGTCTCTATCCCTTTGTGGATGGCGAGATTCGATATGCCATTGCTAACGAATATGCGCAAACCGCTGTCGATGTTCTAGCACGAAGGACGAGGTTGGCCTTCTTGAATGCTCAGGCTGCGCTCGAGTGTCTGCCTAAGATTATCGATATCATGAGCCAGGAGCTGAAGTGGGATCGAAAACGACAAGAACGGGAATGGAAAGACAGTAAGTTTGCCTCATACGCGATTCTCTCGTAGACGGACAATGCTAACCGACCTCTTCTAGCTGTTGCATTCTTGCAGTCAATGGGTTTGCCAGAGCCCATGCTGACCGCGACCAGAGCACAGGTTGAGAAGGGCAAGCTCGACTTTAGCTCCTCGCTAGAGTACAAGATGTACTCAAGGCACGATAAGCCTCCCGTCGTAGAGGAGTAAAGGGGATAGATATAAACGGGAAGTGAAACCCCAGCATCTCTAAATGGGTGAACTGGACAAGGGTTAAATGGATGACCCATAATCTGAAATCATAGAAGGTTGGATGGAGCAATTCTGGAGTATGCTTTTTCCCTTTGGAAAAGACGAGCATTTTCACACACCATCTACTATATATTGAAGGGCGCCATCGGAGACGGTGTATCTATTTGTCTATTCATCGGCATGTAGCCGGCATGTGTTTCGGTAGTCGATAGGTGAATAAAGGACTAAAAACCGCTTCTCGGCCGTATGGTTGTCATATCGCTTTTGAGCTTAAGAGGATCGTTAGTCTTCATAGGAAAAGAACGGCTACACAGTCAACGACAATCTGAAAGCATCCATGACCACACTTATATATACTCAATCCAGGACTATCATTAGTATTCGTGATCTATCAAGTATAGCATATCCGGGGATATCCTTTGAATATAGGCACAACACTATTCAATGAAACATACATATGTAATCAAGACACTTCAAGTTCAGCATCATAAAATACGTACATACATGTATGTATCCAAGACACACGCATTAGCGATAATGAGTCATTAAAAGCCATACGGCCGAAGCTATCACTGCACGATCATATAAATACGATTTTAGTTTTCATGACTATATTCATGTAATTCCTCTACTTATTAATGACCTGAGGATTATTATGATATATCGACACCAAGTTTTCTTTTCCGGCACACAAGCTTTGACTATACTTGCATGCCGTATTCGCCTGCCCCTAAATTCCCGCTCTATACAACGCAGGCCGCGTACAGAGCCCGTGGTGTCCCTCCGTGGCTCGCATGAAAGTACCCAACCCCGATCCCAACCAATGATGAGTGGAAAAATCGTTTCTTCTAACAATGAATCGATGAGCACCCAAACTTGCCAGAAGAATCCGGTTTGAACGCCTCGCCAAAAATCATTAGTTCCCAGTCTATGCCCTTGTTGTCCCCGTGTATTTTAAATGCTTCGCCGCCCCAAGGACCCGGTTGCCCGGTCGTCCAGATGATAACGCCGAATAAATCATAACCTTCGATGATGCTTTCCAAAAACCACCCAATGCGGAGTAATATTTTATAGACCGGCCCTTTCAAGGGCTGATCGGGTTGATCGACTCGTTAATCCAACTCGCTTTTCGCGACTCGGCGGCGCCATTATCTTTGAATAGATATTCAAGGTTCTAAAATTCAGTATTCATTCTCCTTCCCGAGACCGAAAATACTCGGTGGAGGAGACCCCGCTTACTACCATCCACACTTCTAAGGTGATGGTAGGGACAGACAGAATCGGTGCTGACTCTACAGCTCATCTTGCGATCGAGTTCAGCCTCCCATCCGTAAGTGTCGTCGACGGAATTAGTTCGTGCGAAGCCATCAGGATCGACAACAGTCACCGACGCATCGTCAGTCTCTTCTCCGTTCGATACACCAAGATAATTCGAATAGTCGCTAAGGTGGGTCTGGCTGACTGTCAGCTTGACATAGTCGGGCTCTGCATCGCCCACAAGCGTTCCAACCTCAGCACCAGCCTCAGTCTCGGTATCAGTTTCAAAATCGAGTGGTCGGAAGGTTTCGGGGAGAGGTAAAAGATGTAGTGGTGGTGCCAAAAAACCGCACGGAGGCGCGGCTACCGGAGCATTCTTCGCTTCCGGTTCTTCGGCGACCCTGGCGGGTATCTTCAACGGTTTTGGCTTAGTGCTGCGGTGGCGGCTGCGAACGCTACGCCCCATCATCCACGATCCACTTGCCTGATATGCGCTACGCGCTTTCACGGCCACGCCACCCACAGCGTCTCCACTGATAGTTTGATAGATATGCAGTCCAGAGGACACCCCGAGTGGGATTTGTAATCTTTCCCCGGGGTGAGGATCTTCCCAGGACTCATATGTTATGTCAGCAGCCCCTTCCTTCGGAGGCGTGAAGCTGCTAAAGTTGTCCATAACAGTGGAGGGGTCAAATGTTGGCGTGACCTGTAACCCTCATAATGGGGGGTGAGTAGCTGATGTTGAGCCACCGCGACGGATGGATTTGCTCTTCCTAGTCAGCCCTAGCTTCGCTCCCATCTTCTTCCAGCTATTTCCCGAGATGGCCCGCTGTAATGTACTAGGCGAGTGTCCATAAGCGAAGTCCGAAGTGGGCGGTGTAGTGGGCGGTGTCATTGGCTCGGCCCCAGAAGTCGAGTTGGGGCTACTGCTGTCATCGGTCAGTAAATCGAAATCTACTGTGTCCACGGAGGCGGACGTAGAGCGATTGCCAGCTCTGTTGCTGTGGCCCGTGATAAAGAGCGGGAGATAAGATGCTCTCGGTGATTGGCTCGACTCATCACCAGGTGTAATATCCCTCGGAATCCGAAGACGTGAACGTCCCTGTCTAAGATCCAGAATCTCTACATCTTGTTGAGACTCGATCGAAGTCGGTATTACAGACTCGAGAAACGGCACAAGGACAGAGTCGTTAATCAACTCCCGGACAATCTGGACTGCCTCGTCAAGTTCAGAGGGGTCAGGTGGATTTGCTCTACAGCAAGGAAGGCTCAGTAGACGATCGCGAACATGTGCCGGGAGATTCACTTCGCGCGGTGCACACGGCATGATGTAGGCATCGATAACCTTTCGCCAAAGAGAACATATTTGCGTAGAACCATCACGAGAGCGACCTTGCGCGATATGATGATGGGTCGCTCTGTACCGGTCGGCATCCAAGATGAATTCCAGAGTTTCTAAACAGTGATTTTGAGATAGGTACGCCATGAAGGAGCTTAGCGTCCATGGCGGTGGCGCTGTATTGGTAAGGATATCTGTTAGTGACGGCGGGTTGGCGAAGGGCGAGCCCGTCCGTGGTATAGCGAGGCTCGTCGGGCGCGACGTGTCCATTGCAGTTTCTTGGTCCCAGTCCTCCGAGATTGACGATGGGGGTGATAACTCGCTGGGAGATGAGTTCAAATAGACTGGCGAGCTTCCTCGTAATCTAGGTTTTCCCATTATTCCTTCGAAGTGGCGGAAAGAAGAGCAGGTATCGGGTAATCCGCCTGGTTGTGTAACCTCGAGCAAACAGAAGCTCTTGCAGCGAATTTAACCCAAAACAAGCTCTGACGCCATGCAAAGTTGGTAAGCTACCTGTTTGACAAGACTGTTTCGCAGCGATGTGGTGGAGATGTACGAAAAACTAGTCTTGCTTGTCTTCAAGTATTCCTCATTATCTGCAGGCAGCCAGCGTATTCCAAGGAGTTAAGGCCGTCTAGCCAATCACTAGACCGTCGCCCTGACACTGGAACGGGTAGGAGCAGAAGTCAACCGATTTTCCAAAACAGCTAAGGTCAGTCAGCCGGCCAGGACTTTTGTTTTATCCAGACCAGCACGAGCTTGGTAAATCAGACGGATAGCGGTCCGACGCCACCTCAGGGCAATGCCTATCAACGAACAAGTCGGAACGTACCGGCGCAAAGCTAAGAACCCCGTCTTAAAACGGTAAGGTTCAGCAGTGTAAAGCGACCGAGATCGAACCTGACAAGTATCGCTCGTTGGGGAGTTCCGTGCGTTTGTAGCAGGAAGCTTGGGAAGCCGATCCGGTGGGAACTGACAGTTATAAAACACGGCAGACGTCAGAGTAGGTGATAAGAGTTTCTCGAATATCAGCAACGGGCGACGACCACAGCGGGGAATATGCTTCTCGTTGCTCAAGTCAGGATACTTAGGCAAAGGTAATTCGCAGACCGGCAAAGCTTATTAGGTTTCTTGGATTCTAGTAGTGTTCTAGAGCGGGGCGGTGGAACAAAGCCAACAAGCAGCAGTTCGTTCTTGTTATACAGCGGTACTAGCACAACAGTCCGTGTGGAATGAAGGACGAACAGGAAGATCGCAGGCGATTCGCAACGAAGGACCAAGCCAGACACAACAGTTAGATCCACCAGATGTAACAGTGACGAATATTTGGCGTTTAAGAACGAAAGGCGCTGATCGTGTTGGTACAGTTCAACCTAAAGATCTGAGACGATGGAACCGAACCGAGTGTTGGTGGGATTAGTCGTACAACGAATAGACAGTCGTAATCGCAATTGAAGTTGTATCTCTTTCTATAGACGTAGGCGCGTTGAATGAGAGGAGCGGATGTAGTCGAAGCGAGTATCAATGGCGATGGTAAACTGGTAAGAAGGTGAATGAAGGCTTCGGATATAAAATAATGTATTCAACAGTTGATGGAGCAAGGCAAGGGCAAGACGGGATGGAACAACCAGAACGACCAGAAACTCGAAACAGAAGGCGGGTGGGAAAGAGAAGGAAGATTAAAGGGAAAAAGGGAGACAAGTACAGGTACCCACCCTTGGGGTGATCAAGGTACCTAACGCATGGCGAAGGACTGGGGTTTTAGATGGGTACCCCTTTAAACCTTGATACGGGTGGAACTCTTGACTAACAAATTCGATACAAGTACATTGTATAGAATACATCCATGGATGGATCTCTTCTAGCCTATCGCGACCCGAAAGATACCCTTGATGATTTTATTCTTCAGCCAGCCATCGCGGCTTTACTATAGTATCTTAGAGAAATGAGTATCATCCTCCTATCAAGTAGTTCACTACAAATCCAAATCCCGAGGATTAGTATTATAATTATTTTTACCCGCATGCTTTCGAGAGCATGCGACGAGTATAATGGATTTGGGAGGGTAGAAGAGAATCCAGAGAAGCCAGCCAGGACCACTCTCAATCGCATACGTATGTACCATGAACATACCTCCTCGTCCTCTACCTACTTCTCCGTACATGTACCCAAGTTATCTATCATATCTACTACGCCAGCAAGACCAATAAACACCCGGAAGGTCAACGGGAGGACGTTTCAATGGCTCTACTACTATGGTTTCTAGTGCCGCTATTGCTGCAGTGCAGTACTCTGGTACTTCAGATACCTTAAGGTTATGTTTTCGAAGCCTTACCTGTCTGCCCGATCAAAATACTGCCGTCATCTAACCAGCAAAGCAACCTCTTGTGTCTGCGCTCATCTGCGCTCGCAGGCTCGTCTCCCAGTTGGCCGCCCCAGTCACGGTCACTTCAGCCAGGCGAAAAGACTACGTACTGTGCTACGTATTTGAAAGTGGCGCGACGCTAGAAGGGCGCTAGAAGAAGCAGAACCAAGCCGAGAGTCCAATCACATGGGTGACTCCAATCGCATCCGAGGGATCTCGTACCCATACGGAATAGTCCGTCGTACCCCCTGTTCATTTAGCCGTTTAGATAAAGCGGCGATCGATGATGGAAGAATACTAGAAGCACCTGATTATGCGAACAAAGCCAATCAGCGGCCGCATCTGCTTCGCTGAGGTGGGGTATCGGTCACCGGTGGTACCACTAGAAAAAGAAGAACAAACGCCATTCTCTTCTAGAAAAATCAAGGCAAATGCCTGTAAGGCGGGCGAGCGATTGCCACCCGCACCGGAGTGACGAAGGAGCAAGGAACATTTCGAACTAAGGTAGGTACAAAGATACATCACAATTGGTACTCGCTACAATACATTAGCACCAGACCAGATTAAAATTAAAGTTTTGATGTCTCAGAGCCTTTTCCACGGACCTTACGTATTTGATGTACCAAAATATAGAAGAAATGTAAATGACGATGGCATCATCCACAATCAGTCATTTAGTCTATTTCCTTTCTTTATTCATTTCGGTCCTTACTCAGCATCCACCGATGGAAAAGTTGATTTACAGTACTCGACGATCCCTATGCTCCATTTCCATCCTTCGTGGTTGAATAACACCTTCGAGCATTATCGTACTGCAGATTGCTCTGTATGACATGCAGATTGTCTGTCGCACAATACAAGCACATACTCTCGATCATCACTCAACTATCACGGCAGAGAAACCGGAACACTCGCGGTCGTCGAACGGTTTCGTGTCGAACATGCGCATGGTCTTCTTACTACCTAATACTGGAACAGCTCACGACGGGTTGGCCGTGTGTGGCTCTCTTATTCATCCATATCAGCAGTGTGTTTTTGCCCCTCCAACAACTGTTTTCGCTGCAGAATCTCGTGATTGTTACGCAATGTGACTGGCTCAGTCGATATTATCCTAGATGACTATAGTATCATCGCGCCCCGGATCGTAAGTGGACACACGCGCCTGCTGGGGCCAAGCTTCTTCGGCAGACGCTATTTATATTATACTGCGAGACTCGGAGAGGTAATGCATTTACATGTATGATAGATTATCACCGCTTGATAGGAACTTTCAAAGTTCGCCGGCCGATTAATTAGCATCAATAGGAAGAGATATCTGCCTATCTCAGTTCCAAGTTTCCAAGTTATCTCCATATGTCGCTATCAAGTCCTGAAAGCAGATATCGTTATCACCAATAGACGCGCAAGCCGCGTAAGTAGCGACATTTCGGTGGCATGTAGATCTACTACTACTAGTTGGAATAGAAGGTGCCGGCAGTTGGTGAGCATTACAAGGTAGCATCAGTGTCTCGCGCTCGTCCGTCAGCCAGTTGGAAACGCTGCGCGGGCGCCGGAATAAAAAGATGCCAGTTTGCATCATTGGACATAAGCGCAAGTCCAAAAGCGTCGTGGGAAGCTCGAGGGGTATGGGTTGAGTCAAGATCGACCCTGCAAGGAAACAAGCATATAGAGCACATACGGTGACATACCCGGACGAGTGCATCCTCGAAACAACCTTCCCCCCGCCGATAAAGGTAAGGACGAAAATCTCCAATACTGTGGTAGAGCACAGGTATGAGATCAGCTGCTTACGATACCATTTTCAGCAAGGCCAAAAAGCTTGTCATTGGCCATGATAACACGGAGGTTGTTGTCAGCATTGCTGTATCCGGTCGCAACACCGGAAGATGATGACTCCAGCGAGAGGAGACAGCCTCGCCGGAGAGACAACATGAACACCGAGAACACCGCATCTGGAGTTGTTGGACGGCTACGCCTACACCGTACATGCATACAGACCTGTATAGGCAGGATAGGTAACATTTGTGCTGAGGCTAGAAACCGTTATACCATAACAGCTGGGGGCTGAACTCAAGATACCATTTACCGATCTAAGCAGGTAGACAACCAATAGATTACGTTACTAGTACGAGTTCTGATTTTCTTTCTTTTTGCATCTTCGTACTTTGCCCTTCACCGCAATTTCTCCCCTTTTTTGAAAAATTGAGGTTTCCATAGGAGAAAGGAGTAATTATGAATACTGCCCCTCTCCGAATATGTGTATTGTACCTATACGCGGAAGCGTAATAGCACCTTGGGACTTGCGACAAAGCCGACCACAACCGCATTCAAGTGGATCGCCGTGCGAGGAGTGTAAATTACCATATATTTCCCCACAACAAATCACACGTCAATAGATCTTCGCGGCGAGGGAAAAGTGTGATGAAAACGCCTGGATTAAAAAGCAAGTGCCCAAATAACATTCCTTTTAGAAACGTGGTAACCAATAGCTCCGAACTAGGATTATAACCCCCGAGTTCTCCGTTGCTTACTCTCTCAAGAAGGAATGTGCGAACGGCAATAGAGTCATCATAATAATAATGCCCAACTTGAAGGGCACAACCTCCACAGTTGATTCGATCTAGTACACATATGTACTGTATGGATTGTTCCAAAAGTTATGGATATGTACCTAGCACAAGTTCCAGGTGGTAGCATTACGTAGCGCCGATCAAGGTTCCACCTGAACAGAGTGGAAGACATAGGACTTTGGAAGGATGGACAGGCACAAGCAACAAGCCACAGGGTGCATCCGTCGCATAATGAATGTTCCATGGATGTTCCTTCTTTCTAGAACCATTCTAGAATATTTCCATCCAAGGCATAGTGGGTCCGGGTTGTTAGCGCAAAGCCGGACGGCAATGCCGGACCCGAGAAACCCAATGCGATCCAATGGGCGTTTCCGTTTGCGATGGATTGGAAGCGATGGAAGCATCCTTGGAGTTCCAGTTCCTCTCGCTACAGGGCATTCGTGACGGCGTTATTATACAGTATGTCCACTAGACTGTTCTATCATCACGATTAACCTCATTAAGGTAGGTATGTTGCGACCAAATACGAAAAGTTGACCGAGCTGCCGAGGAGCCTTGCCGCCTTCATCTAGATTAATCTTAACTATGCAAGATCTCTGGAACTCGCGATGCGCCACGCTATTACAGTTAACTGGCAGACTGGTCGTCCAGACCCCAAAGTCTTTGAAGTCTCTCTAATCCAACCAGACAACACTTCGACGAATCAGGTGAATTTTTGCAGTACTAGGTACCAATCAACTATCTCGGCTGGTTCAAGGATCTGGTGCGCTTACACTCGTACCAAGCACCCCAAAACGCTCTAGCGGTATCAGGAAGGCAATCGGATTTAAAATGCGACTACAAAGCTGATAGGACGGAGCTGAGAACCTATCAAGCACAGCCCAAGGGGCTTTTTGTTGGCTCTCAGCTCCTAATAGTCCAGACATTCAGTATGGTTCAGCGCCTCACCGCGGCGTATAAGTTATGAAGCAGGTGGAGGCTTGGTCAGCAGCGCGACTATACGACAAGCTGACCATACAAAAAATGGTCCCGTTGCGTTAATGTAAGAATCTAGGACAAGAACGTCGAAACATCCGAAACCTCCTGGGCTGTCGAGGATCTCGAACAACGGCTTCCACCCGCGTTTCCAGCACTCCGGTACAGAATAAAAAATTTTCGTCCTAGTATTGCTATGCTACACATCCCAACTTCGTATTGGCCAGTCAGATCCCAGGAACGGAAATCGCGTCGCTCCCCTATGTGCAACGTTAGGCGCTAGAGTTGAGGCATAACGTCGGAGCAAATCTTTGACTCATCCTTCCAGCCTTACTGGATCGTAACGTCGTATCACAAGGACTGGGTTCATGTATATCAATATCGGTGAAAGCCCAGATATTATGATTGTTTTCCCACGTGACGAAGAGAACCTTCCATTCCGGTATGCGAGGGGCAGTCGTCCCAATATATCAACAGGCTGCCAGTGATTGTTGAAGCGATGCAATATGCGCCAGTCCACATATTGCTCAACGTTACACGACTTGGGCTGATCGTCTCCGGCCAGGATACCCAATATTTAAACACATATAATTATATGTGATACAATTGATAAGGAAACATGGCGGTTAAACAGCGTATAGAGCGATCGATTCCTATAGGTTTGTTTATGTTCCGCGATTGAAGCCGCATGTTTGAGGAGGAAACTCGGGGAATTTAGCCGTCGAAGATTCATCCCTAGCATTCTTGATTGCTTCTGCCCCCCTTGAACAGCATGACAAGCTTGACAAACAAATTGTTCACAGCGGCTATGTCCCATAGAAAACAAATACACAGCCAATGGCGTCGAATCACATTGAGGCCTCGATGTGCAATTTCATCTATCATTAGTGGAACTGCCACAACTTCCCATCTAAAGCATCCACAGTTTGTTCATTATGCAGACTCGCCAAGATGTCTAAAGATAAGATTCTATCGTATTTCAAGACGCCTCTTACCCGGAGAAAGATTTACCAAGGACAGCAATATTGATCCTTGGCAGAGCCTCATGGTAACGGCACGGCCCTCTCACCTATGCTATTCGTATATGCTGGTTCCGCTGATGGTCTTGGTAGCTGCCTCAATAGGCAAGAGAAGACAGCACACCCGTCGTCTGGCCTAACTTATTCACAGCTTGGCTCTCATCAATGCGCTCATCAATGTGACTTAAAACCAGATCATATGAATAGGCTACGATTGGGTAAGGTCCAGCCGACGTTAGTTATAACTACATGGTTCGACGTCGTCAAAAGGTCCTGACAGAGCCTCAAAAATCTCCACCAGTTTCCTGCTAGATGATCTAACCTACCAGAAGGGCAAGTCACAAGGCGAACCCCAAGCTCGGAAAATTCGGGATGTTACCCGGCCTAAGATCTCAACACGATAGCCATCGTGGTTGCCTTCTACTATTCCACGATGCCAACAAATCTGCCAAGCATTGACTTGAGCAAGATTGGCTCTAAAGACGTCGGTGGTCTTCTCTAGGATTGTCATAAGAGATGAGCAGTCGGTTATTGGTCCACGCATTCTGAAGACCCTCATTCAAATTCCACCTCGGTCCCAACAGAATATAGAACATTTGATTTTATTAGCTGAGTTCACACGACCCCATTTGACACCTTGTATGTATTTGAGTTGTTCCTCTTAAGTTAGTCGAGTTCCCGGAAGCCCCGTAAAACAGCAAAATGATGTGCACATGATGTCCTAGTCAGCGCTGCCTGACGAATACCGTTTTCATGGCGTTCTCACTCACGAATGCAGAAAATCGAGTATGCCTATTAGTCTAGTTAGGGTTCTCGAGGGGAATTACATGGCAATAGTAGAACATCCGAAATATTTCTCTCGTGTGATGCATCGTGTATAGACTAAGCTTGGCGAACACAACACCTTCCGCTGCCATAGGGGCGCCCGGTGCCTGACGCAGGTATATATTCTTGGAAGTGACGCGTATGGGGCTCGGGCGACCTTATAGGCCCTCACTGGTTACCGACATGAAGCTGACAGATGCTGTGTCACCAGCAGCCAGCAGCCCGACACCGAGATATAGTAAATGCATAGAGGCTTACCTATTTTGAGATATAAGATGGTTTAACTGAAGCTCCGTCTACTATTAGTCATCCTTTATTTTAAGTATCAGACACCGGATGCCCTTATGTCATTGCTGAGATCAGCTTTCGTTGGTCAACGCCAGCCTCTTTAGCTATAGCTGGCTGAGGCTCTCCTTCTGGAATGAGAATCTCGTGGTGAGGTTTCGTTCTAATTCGCTGAATCCCGCTTCATTCAAACGTCAAGAGTGAGCCGAGACTGTCGGTGTACTATTTTCAGTCGATAGTTTGACATTGATGCGGTCACCCTGCCCTAGTATGGATTGTTGGCGTTACCCATTCAAGCTGCAACCACCATGCCTTCCTGGTCTCACAAGGGCTGTGCCTGGTTTAGATGAAAAGAAATGATATTTTCTTCTTACTTGCCTGTATCGATGGGTCGTATCCCTATGAGATCGTGATAGATTTCGCCGTGACTCTCTGTCGCATCGTTCTATACGGGCTTTACTACCCAAGCTAAACAATACAATCAACTTTCAGCCAGTGGCAATACTCAATGAAGAGCCCAGCGGTCGTGTAACTAGTATAGCGTGCAAGGTTACTTCGCAGATATCCATACGTTACCTGTCCGCGATCTGTAAACTGCTTCCGGGAATTTCTAATGGGGTACATAGGGTCGATCGCGGAGTTTCGGTACGGAATATGAACTGAAGACATGGTTAAGAGGCAGGAGAGACATCGAGCCATGATCAATATTACTAGTAAGCCATGGAAGCTTGCTGCTATTATAGCGTTCGTTACTAAGCGTGATGATTGGCGTGTCTTGACAACAGCTCCAAGAAGACTTGCGCCAGTTTTGTTAGCTGTATGGGGTTTCTATGGTATGCACGGGGCAGTATTCGCCCATAATTAGTATTGGTTTATGCACAGTGTAGTGAAAATAGGGTACTGACAGCTCCGGGTCGGCTACGGGGTCACTCAACGTGTGGAAATAGGCTAGCAGTTGCGGAAAGACGGCGAGTCGCTTCTATCGACGTGATATGTCTTCCTAAAAACCGTCATGGAAGCTCCAAGAGAATGGTAGCTAGTAGATGAGAGTCGCTTCTTGATGTACTAGGGAGCTTGTAGACTGGCTACTTGCCGATAGGGGCGACACGTTAGTCCTCAATCATACCCTACGATATGGCTCCGGGTGGAATTCTGAAGGTAAATCACCATTAAATGCGCCAAGCCATAAGAGAACTCTAAATTAGATCTCAAAGCCCAATACCAACTTGTCTCTTTCCTTATTACGGAGCCTCTTGCCTTGTGAGGAACGACTGAGAGATACCGAGTATCGCTATGCTGCCCCTTTATTGAAGAATAGCACTATGAGCACACGAGCTGGGAGTAGCATAGATGGTCTCACTTGTGCCTAAATAACATATCCACTAGCTAAGTCACATCCGCGAAACACGACTTGTTACCAGCGAATAGATGCCGGGACTTGTCTCATGCAACAGGCAAGCCCCCCTTGGCGAGACTGTAAGGCCTAGAACTTACCCGCTGAGGGGGTCAATGAGAAATCTCCGACAACGATAAGAATCCCCTTTCGAGGTGTTTAGAAATTAGAATAAACTTGTAAACCTCCATATTGTTGCCAATCCTCGCTCTCCTCAAGGCTTCACGAGGTAGCAGAGCCAAGACACGGTTTGAGATGCTAACTTCTGGTGGAAGGTGTGATTCCTTTATTGATGCCTATGTAAATCGACTCGTTCGATGAGTCTATTCATATTCAGGGAATCGTGAGCTGTAAAGATCCAGATTGGGTACCACCATAACGCGGTAGGCATTCATGCTGTGATAGTTCGGATCACAGTTACCTCCTCCACAGCCAAATATACGACGTCGCCGATTCCTGTATATGTTTACACTAAGCACAGGAAACATAATTAAGACACAATACTCTTATTCGCGGAATAATTCGTTACATGGCCCCCTTCGCGGTCCCAAGTGGCCCAGTGCTCTATGAGCGTTGGCGTCAAGTGACTATGCCATGTATGAGTTATGAATGAACAAGTTTTGTTTCTCCGAGGGCGTCTAGTCGTTTCGATCACTTGAATTTGAGATATTCATGACAGAAGGAGCACAAATATGGCCCTCTCATGCGTTGGTTCTTCTAGCAGCGGGCACTAAAGCGATATGTTGTATTGATGTAGCCTACTTACATCTCCTATTCCATTTGCCACCAATATCCCGGATGTCTCCCACCCACGTCGAACCCCTAACAACCTGTCCTATCTGCAAGAAAGATTGATAAACTTAGCGAGGTACATGGAGAAGGTGGGTATCATGTTCCAGTACATTCAATGCTTTTTGCATCTTCCCATCGTGAACTAAACCCCCTAGCAGCGATGAATCCCAGGACGAGGACTTAGCTTGACCTAGGTGAGTTGGCGCGAGGACTCTAGGACACTAATAATGCGTACTTGCCTACATCAATGTGGCCTGAAAGCCGTCATATCCGAGTAAAGTGGGAAATAAGTATATTGTATGAAAGGCTATGCTACCGGTCGATGCGAAATGAGTTCCATAAAAGATGAGAATAGCTTAAGTTAGCGTCCGTCGGCCCAAGACTCATCGCGACTATGGGATAGTCCTTGCACATTCTTGATGAACAACTACTACATAGTAGCTAGAGCCGTCTATACCAATTAGACTGATTTATAAGCATCATAGACATGTCAGTATTTCAACAACTTTAGGGGGAAAACCCCTATGCATACTAGCAAATAGCTCTAGGACCCTGGAAGGGATATCTCCGTCCCAATAGCACCCTTATCACCTAGACGGTCTCAACTTAGTTCCAACTTATTATCTCTTAGTCGAAGCATGTCGGCGTTGGTCACTTTCATGAGGTGGCTATGATGATTACCAAGATGACTCGCTAGCCCGACGTCTCTCCCGAGACAGCAGCATCATGACGCTGGGAACGGTCATAGGTTCATTATTAATATAGATAGATGAGTAATATTACGGTAGGGCTATCTCACGTAGAGGATCTTCAAGACGGACGATAACTTAATCGCAGAGCCGCTTGCTTGGGGAATAGCGCTAGGTGGTTAGGGCTGATGAATCTGGGGTACGCCTAGGACACTAAAGCTATTGGCCTCCAGCTATCGCCTAGCGTACCTACTGTACCTACGTAGGTACCTTCAAACCGCCAGAATAAGTGTCGTCACCATATAGGACACTACTGCAACATGCATATACTAGGTCGGTATAGTAAATTCGTCAGCCCTTTTAAGACTCTATCTAGACCCAAGTCGTCGGGTTTCCCCATCCAATCAAGTTTATAGTACTATATCAGATTCGCAATTGGACCCATGAGCCCACGTACGAGCTAAATGCTGGGAGCTGACGTATCAATGAACATGCGAGCGGGGAAGACGATATTACAGTAGGACTTCAACCATATAGCAGCGGGGTACTACCAGATGAACCTCTTCACTGTTATGTATGGCGTATTAGTATACCTAAGCTTGCCTGGGGTATATGCTGCTCTAATTCAACTTATAGGCAGAAGTAAGCTCAATTAACCAATGAGCACACTGATCATCGGCATCTTGTCTATCGAGCTTCCTCTTTCGCAACTCCTAGCTGCAGCTTCGTCCTCGATGAGCTTAGCTAGCTACGTAGCCTTGCAAGAAGGATGTCCTCACCGCTTGGTTCTATAACCCAATGAGGGAAATATATACGATAGGGCTTACGCAGCCTTCCTGACGGCATTCGGGTTAGAGTCACTCTGTGACTATCAATCGGAGTTGTTCCTAGGTAAGCGAACAGAGAAGATGTAGTATTGGCTTGGCAATTGTGATAGGTGCCATAGTGTTATTCACAGCCTTACTGGGGAACAAAACCACCACACTTCGTGATATTCTCTAGTAGCACCCCGCTTGAGATAGGATCACTTTTCTTGCACCTAGTTGTTATAGACAACACAAGCAACCTAGTCACTTTTCACGATCTTATTTGTAGAATTTAATATTAATTGGCGTCAATACTACCATCTTCGTTAGTCAGTGCGGTAGGACACGCGCGAACGTTTCCGAGTGTGTAGCAGAGGAGTCTTGGCGATAGTTTCAATCACGCCAAGACCGTTTCAACTACTGAAATCATGCCCTACTCTGACAACATGTATTCAATGGGCGACGACTCAGACGGCGAGAGCTATGCAGATCATCTATCGCCTTCGGATGGTTACTTTGCATCATCCTCGTCGTCCCACGTTGTGCCAAACGTGCCAAACGTTTTAGTCCCCGACCCCACATTACAGCAAACATCAGAAGACGCGGAATCATCGAAAGCTCGAGAGGCGGAAGAGGAAAGGTTGTCATCAAATACTCAGAGGACCGAGAACTATTACTACAACCGTCATCCTACACAATTAGGCAACACTCAAGAACCTAGTCATCCGGAGCAGCGCAGCACTAGTTCAACCACTCCACGTCAACACCGATACACTCCCACGTTCGCGCATACGCATCCGCCGTCGTCAGCGTCAAGCACCCCTCTCCGATCCTATCCAACGCGAGGGCGGACGCCTTCTGTATATTCTGACGCTCCACCGGCATACTCGCCCTCGCCAACAACTCCCTTCTCGCCCAGCAACCAACCCTCCCAATCTAGAAGCTACAGCACATTCACTACCGCTACTACTAGTACCACCATGGGTGTGGCGGATATTGTCGAAAATGAGCGGCTGCTAGGGAGAGATCCCGAGAGTATCAGCCAACCAGGTGACGAAGAGATAGGTGGTACACCACACTGGAGCCGACGAGTGAGAAGGCGGCTACCTACGTGGCTCAGTTGGAGGGTGTTAGTGATTGGACTCTTTGTCCTGATTGTCTCGATCGGATTTCTAGCAAGTTCCTTCCGGATATATAAGGAGGATGGCGACCATGTAAGATTACATAACAATCTCCCAAGCCACGATCAATACCCTACGTACCTACATGTAAGCGAGCTAACATGGTGGTAAAGAAGAAGACTATCGGCGCGCAGCCTGTAGAACAGGACCCGCCCGGATCCGAACCCGTGACTGATCCCGGGACTGATGAGCCCGTGGTCGCTACGCCCTTTCACCCAACATACTGTCGGGATGCCCGATACCATTTCGACGACCAGATTTTGGGCCTCAACTTTGACAAGCAACGCAATATTACCTTCCTAGAAGACCAGCACGCCCACTCAGGGGCTAACCAGGTGCGCGTCGCCGGCCAAATTAACGTGCGACGGCTCGACAGCGGAGGTAATCCGCGCCTGGTATTGGAGATCGCCACCAACGACAAGAATGTCCTCCTCGACGTCTTCGCGGACGAGGAAGCACAGGCCATGAAGGTGAGCGTGCCTAAAAAGTACGATTCCCAGAACCCGAGTGTTCGGCCATGTATCGAGATGAGAGTTACCATCTGGGTGCCCGAGGACGGCGAGATCGGGGTACTCACTCTAGGCGCAGTCCATCTGGATATCCTATTCCTGGACGACCTGACCCTGCATGTGTCGGACTACTCCCAGGTCTCCTCAGTAGTTGGAGATATTACGTCTGGCGCGGAACGGCCTACCTCATACAACAACACCTTCTTTTTCCCAATGTCGCCTCCGGATTATACCTTCGTCCCAGCGAAGGGCTCCTACCTATTCGACTCCCGTATCATCGAGATTTCAACGACCTCAGGCAAGATCGACGGGAACTGGCCTCTTTATGATATGCTAGGCCTGCATACGACCTCGGGCGACATCAAAGTGTCGATCACGCCCAAGGAAGAACTCGAGACAGACCCGAAATCAGCAGTGCTGTCCCTAAGCTCGATCTCCGGCGCCATCTACGCTACGGAACCAATATACGCGCGAGACCAGATCCCGCCCCGCGACTACCTCGTCGACATCAAGTCCACGTCGGGCGGAATCCACGGCGCCTTCGCGTTCGGCGCCGGCATCGAGTTGAAGAGCACTGCGAGCGACATCGCGCTCAGCCTGCTCCCCGTCATGCACTTGGACAAGGTATCCCCATCAGCGCCCGCACAGCTAGAGACCGCGACAACGAGCGGTACGACTGCCATCCGCGTGCTCGAACCGCTTTGGTTCGGCAACACCGGGATGATGGCCGCCAGGCCCCTGGACTGCTTGCAGGCGGTGCACAAGTCCACCAGCGGAGACATCGGATTGCAATATCCGCAGGCGTGGGAGGGCTATCTCGCGGCCCAGACTACGAGCGGCAAGCTGAAGGTCAGGGGGCGGGATGTCAAGATCATTCGGTCGGTTGGAGGCTGGCCCGGATCGAAGCTGGAGGCCCAGAAGGGTCCTAATCGTCCCGGCTCGACGATCCAGGTCCATGCGTTGATGGGGAATCTGGATGCCATTATTGGCAGAGAGTAATGAGTGAACGTATCGGTATGACATGTGGGTTTCGGGACTCTAACAGCGTGAGTGGGCGGAGGTAACGAGCCTGGTCTGTTGGATATGGGGATACCCTCGCATTCGTTAACACTGGTCGGTTTCGTGACGAGTCGATGGCGTTCTGGTTCTGATAGCATACGGTAGTTTGGTGTTTGGAAGGTCTCCTTTGGTTCCAGAAAGTAATACAATTCTTTTACGTGACATCATTTAAGTTTTCATTCATTGGTTGCGAGTTCCAGATGGGCATCGCAACTGCCACTGCTTATGTCTAACCCCGGAGGAAGTCAAGGTTGTCAGCACTTCGATAGTCAGGTACCTACACGTAGGTAGTTATTCCAACACGGGACAGGTAGGATCGATTTTTGGAATCTCTACTAACACCAAATTCTTACGGAAGATGATCTATCAACATTGATCTACCTAGCTGCCTCATAGATATCCTCCTATTCTCACAAGTCGTTTATTTATAACAACAGAGACTGACCATTGGAATTATTATCCGTCACTCGTTACACAAAAAGCGGGAGGAACCCCTAAGACTCATATTTCCATTATACTCAGCTACCGTACCGATACTCTTCGACCAAACAAGATGTGCTAGATACACAGAGAGTTCCGCATCTGCCTAAACTGTAGGAGCATATCCATGAGCGCCAATACATACCATTACTGTCCAATGATAGAACTTAGACGTGGACGAACTCGGCACATTTACTCCTGCAGCACATTCCTTAGAGGACCCCTCCGGCCACACATCAGAATCATCTCCCGGCGGAACTGGCATCGGTGCTTCTACTGTATTACGGGGCTCCGGCCCGCACAAAGGATAAGCGAGACAAACCTCGCAAACCTATGGGCTTCCATACAGCTCCTCGGCGGAGCATCTCTAGGTTTGGACAGCAGACATGCATTGGGGGAAGAGGGCAGCCCGCTATCCCGTGTATACGATGCCAGAACGACAACGGCGTCTCAGATTCAGGATGACGATGACTTGCTTCTCGAAGCCTACGCGGAGCATCTATCTCTTTTTAGGCCCTCCAGTTTTATGAGTTGGGCTGCTCAACACGATCTACCTCACTGATCTCCCAGCCTCTGACGGAGCACGCACGAGCTCTCAAGATTTCATGGTGCCCGTCGGTTTTGCTGCAACGGGGTAGCGCGGAGGAGAGCCACGACATAGCTAAGACTGAGAACTCGAAAATTCGCCTATCTTCCAGTGCAAATACGGACAGACATGGAAACGATGGGCTGGTAGCGGTGTCAAGGTACGATTTGATAATGGCTGTATGCTGAGTGGTGGGAATATAAAGAGCGAGATGAGATGGATAAGCGGGACCTAAAATCAGTTACATTTCGTTGTACGGTATTCATTCATCGTATTACAAGAGCGGCATCAGTGATTATGAACATATTCCCTTGGCATGATTCTATAGTGAATGGATATCTCATCTTCCATACCTAATAGGTACCTAGTACCCAGGCTGTGTAGTTGGAAAGACCTTACACGGTGATATAAGGCGCAGCCAATACTGCATGTAGCGTTCAAAGGAATCATTAGTTTGCTTTGGAAGTCCTGACAGTAGTCTTCTTTGTGGTTACCCGTATTGGTAACCCTCAATGTTGTATTGACTGGATAGTTGAACGTAATGCCCTTGTTGTTGCACAAGCATATGATTACAATGCTGCCCCTATTCCTCTTTTTCTGTACGCATTTCGTCCCTTTCACCGCAGGCTGTAGTGGTACGAGAAATACAATTACTGCTTCAACCCACTGCACAATGCAAATGCCTTTGTATTTACCATGGGGTAATCTTTATCGATTCTTTCATACCGTGAACAATGGATGCACGGCCAATATTAACCATAGCAACGCAAATCCCAGACTCGCCATTTGAGCAGAGCACACCTCAGATTCACGTCGACTTCATTCTGCCACGTTTAATTCTTCCCTAGAGCCAATATTTTTTCCGACCTGACGCGACTTGATATTGAATATCGAGCACACGCCGATTTGTACTTTCTTTCTTTCGCCATTGCTATTTAATAACTTAGGTGTCCGAACGACTTCTTTTTCGCTTCTACCGCCGCAATAAACTATCGCATCGCCGATATCTCCTGGTGACTTTCGTCGCAATAAACTCAATAAACTGTCGTACGCCTACACAATCTTCCCGCGTTTCCGTTACACTCAGCGAGCATGTGTATCCAGGTCTACAACAAGTACCAACTTTGTGACCACAAGGTTTACCAGAACACATCCCCTTGCGCCGTTGCTGCGAGATGTTCGTCTAAAGATGACCTCCTCCTAACGCACACAAAATTCCTGCCGGATCAAAAGCCTAGAATGCCGCCTGGAATGCTGGGTTGCAAGGTACAGAAGGCGACCAGGCCTAAGGATGGGAAATGCCCGGAATGTACGCGGCAAGAGCGACAAGGGAAATCTGCCAGCAGTAGCAGTAACTCCATGTCTTCCGGAAGTCGGGATACGCCCACGCCGAAAGGTAAGAGCGTTAACCGCCCTGGAACGATCTGGGAGTAGATGAATAGAAGACTGAGTTCCCACTAACATGGGATCAGGTCAAAGACTTACCAGCCCGTCACCGGACACGAAAGCGGTAGAGAGGGTACGGGATTCATTGATATTCCTGGAGCAACAACGGAAAACGCCCTAGATAACTCGATGCCCAACGTATTATAGAGAAGACTTCTGGAAGTTTTCGGATGGGATGGCTCGGTTGTCACTGGGTCGGGGGACACTTGATAGATAGACAAGGGACAATTCCTAGAGAATGAGCATCAGTGCGGAATGGAGGCTATCTGTAATTCCTGAACAGGCTTGGTTCCTGTACACAGTCCGATTGCGACTGAATAAAAGCACCTCTCCAAGCAGATTCATCTCGGCTGCATATGAGTGCCTGTGACTTTAATTAGGACACTGTATGACTCTTTCGATTCGCCCTATCCTATATGGTTCATTGATTTCTATCGAATAAGTACTGGTGGAATAGGAATGAACTTCTCACAAGTAAGCTCAAAGTCATCGGCTGCCGGACTCCATGGCTACTTCGGCAAAGGAGGCTCTTCTGGCACACCCTATTGTGAGAGATCGCGGTGGGTGCGGTTGTCGACTCCTAACGGTCGTAGCACATGCCTAGGGATCTCTTCCCTCCACTTCCCGGGGCCATCTAGCTTTGGTATATATGCTGCAACTAGACACATCTCTTTCACATACGACCATAGGATCTAGAGAACTCGGGATCCCGTCCGCTCTCCCAGAGATAAACTGGATACCGCCGGATTAGTAGTTGGGTCGGTGACGACCAGCGAATCCCCGGTGTTGTATGTTTTTTTGGTGTTTTCTCCTATACTATTTTCTTGCATTGAGGTATCACGTCTGTGTGTCAGGGTGTGCTTTTGATCCAGCATCATCCGTCCCACTTGTATGGAATGGTAACGAGCAAGAATTTGGACATTTCAGATGCCTAGAAGCGACATCGAACCCCATTACTACGAAACCTGAATCTGAATCTATTCGGATGTAGTATTGTTGGTGGTTGCACTTGTGTTTTAGCGGGAAGTGTGGAAACTGAAAAAGGAGTCCGGGGCTCGCCGGGGTTGATGATACAGGAGTTCTAGCTCTGTCCAATAGAATAAGCCCTCTGAAATAGTGGGCCCAGTACCCTCCAGGGCTCAGCTTGAGTGCTGCAAAGAAGGTGGGGTTAGGTACCGAGGAGCTGGAGATGTCATTGCCTGGTTGCTCGCGTGGGCTTTAATCCATGCAGCTGATGGAATAGTTACAGTACATGGAGCAGCAGTACGTAGCATGAGAAACCACGCGATGGATCTGGGAACACAGATACTTCCGTCGTACCTTAGCTCTTATGATTAGCTCTTTAATTTAGCTCTCCCCAAATGCATTGTTGCTTGCTATGCACAGCACATTCTATTTACATCATCCTTCCTCACGCACATATACATACTTCTGGAGTGGCTTTGTTAGGGCTGGGTGTCTTCTTGCCGATGCTATTACATCTTTTCTAGGTAGCATTCTATTGATATTTTTCTACGTATGACTATCTCTTCATTTTCTATTCGCCATGGCCAAGAAGGCGCGTCAAAGGATAAGCTATGGTTCGTCATTCCCTTTAATATCGCCTCTTTAAGTTGGCCTGGTCCGGGTCCCCTCTATCCATTGATCTTCACCCCGCAAAAGCAAAAGCCGTTAGCTGTCAGTTAACTGTCAGTTAGCTGTCGTCACCCAGAACCTTATTATCCATCATTACATCTTGCCCTGCCATATAATTGAATAGTATTGATCTATTATATCTAATAATTGGGTTACCTTACAGTTCTTGAACTTGACCATTCATCGTCGGGCGGCCATAGACTTGGCGTGAATGGGCTCGCCGTAGACCGAGACAATGCTATCCTGTAAGCTTCCGAAGGCCAACCGCATAGACCCTTCCACTTCGTTAACACCGTCCGCGTAGCTATTCCGGAGGCAGAGATGGAGTAATTTGTGCTTGGGACTTGAATCTCGACCTAAAAAACCATTCCGACCGCGAATCTACTCGAGACGTAAAACCCCAACCGAATACTAAGTTCCGCGCCTCGACCCAGGCCCACACTCACTGGGTCAACGACATCGTGCTCGCCGCCAACAACACTGCCCTTGTATCTGCGTCTTCCGACCTGACGGTGAAAGTATGGCGATCTGAACATGGGGATACTGAGCCCCATACTATCGGTCAACATGCCGACTATGTCAAATGCGTTGCGACGCCCGCTTCTGCGGACTGGGTCGCCTCGGGCGGACTTGACCGGAAAATATACCTGTGGGACCTCAATGGCAAAGGAAAATCTTTGGAAATAGATGTCAGGGGCGACGACGTTAGTGAGAAGGCATCCGTATATGCTATGAGTGTTGGCCGAAGTATCCTCGCCAGTGGAGGTCCAGAGTCGATAGTACGGCTATGGGACCCTAAGTCGGGCAAGAGGATTACCAAACTGGTTGGCCATACAGACAACATCCGTGCTATATTGATGAACGAAGCCGGCGACACCGTCATGACTGCTAGTTCCGACCAGACGGTTAAGGTGTGGAGCGTTACAGCCGGCAGGTGTATGTATACACTCACTATGCATAACGACAGTGTCTGGTCACTCTTTTCCGAAGACCCCGAGCTGGATGTCTTCTATAGCAGCGACCGGTCTGGTCTCATCGTGAAGACGGACACCAGGGGAACAATAGAGATGGATGAAGGTCTATCTGTTGCTGTGGCCCAGGAACATGACGGTGTTAGCAAGGTGGTAGCTTGCGGAGACTACATATGGACTGCCACGTCTAGTTCTTCCATTAATAGGTGGAGGAACGTTGAGACAGGTCCTGACGTACAACTCCCAGAGCCGTTCGGACGTTTGCGGTTAGGTAGCTCGTTCTCGAGATCGAGAAAGTCGTCCACTACCTCCGCCGATGGACTAGGAAAGAGCGAAATTCCCGCGAAATCTATATTGCGGATGTCGAATACTGCGGCTTTCCCACCGGAGCTTACTGATTCGTCTGAATCGAACTTGACGCTCGGCATGCCTCCTAGGAAAGGTTCCGAGCTTCTTGTCGATCCTACAGTTCCCATTATTGAGCCCATACATCACCTACCGGAAGAAACCATTGAAGGCCAGAACGGATTGGTGAAGCACAAACTCCTCAACGACCGACGGCGGGTCTTGACCTTGGATACTGCGGGAGATGTATTATTATGGGATCTTATTCGAGTAGGTTCTCTATGTAAGGCGCGGTGGCGTCTAGCTAACATAGTGTAGTGCGAGGTCATCCGAAGGTTTGGAAAGAAGCATCTTGAGGACGTCGAGCCTGAAATAAATACTCTGGAAGCTGTTGCTCCTTGGTGTTCGATAGACACGAGCTCTGGGAACCTAACAGTCGTTTTGGAGCCTTTCAATTGTTTTGATGCGGAAATGTACGCGGACGAGCTGACTCTGGCAGAGCCCGTCGATTTCCGGGAAGATCAAAGAAGTATGACACGCGAAAGCTTTCCTTAGAGGTAGATACTAACTCTCTTATAGTAAACCTTGGGAGGTGGATTCTTCGCTACCTGTTTGCTAAGTTGATCGACGAGGAAATCAAACGGGACGAGGCTCATAGACAGAAACTTAATGAGGGGGTAGAAAAACGTCGGGCTGTTAGGCGTCTAAACCCGCCAACATCGATAGCAATTCCCGCTTCAAACGTCCAAGGGTGGCAAGCCAGCGACTCTCCGGTAACAACTCCGAGAGCAAACGGGGCTAATTATCCTATGACTCCGGGATTGGCCATAGGTGTGGCGACTCCCGCTCCTAACCTCCTAACCGTTTCCGAGAATACGGGTACCCCTGGTAGTCCTTTGGATAAGCCGTCTGCTCAACCTCTTCGGTCGTCCGGAGAGGATTATTTCTCCAGCGGCATAAGTTCAGCAGACGCCCCTACAAAACCAGCCACCACTCCTGCAGCTGTGGATCAAACGCCTGCTAAGGAAGAGATACCAAAATCTCCAGTGGAAACAAAGGATAAAGACGCCGCCAAATCTCCAAGCACACCTTTTGGAAAGAAGTTCCGAATGGGTATGTCTTTTGGTACTAAGAAACTTGGGAGATCAGCTTCCACCAGCATCGAGAAACCTACCGTTACGGAAGAGAAACCAGAGGAAAACAAGTCGGAATCGTCATCAAACCACGAAAAGGAGATCGACGACAACTTCCGTGGCGTTATCCAGAAAATTCACAACGAGTACGAGAAGCAACTGTTGGATACCCCAGATAACTTGATCGAGACCAGGATAGCACCTGCTCTGCCCATTGATGCGCCAGTGTTGAAGCTACCATCTGGCACGAAGGTTATTATCCAGGAAGAGACTTCCGGCGGAAGTGCAAATCTGTACCGTGGTACCGTTATGACCGTAGGGGTTGATGCGGATATTATCGAAGAAAAGGCGCCTATGTGGTTAGGCGAAGTCCTGCTTACGGTATGGCTTAAATCCTTCATTAATCACGAATTGCGGCTGACTTTGACAGAATATGATCCCACAGAAAGAACCTGTCAAGGTCTCTTTTGTCCTACATCCTTGGAAAGATTCCCTACCCAGCATTGCGACGACCGATGGAAATAATCGTCTCAATGCAAACCGAATGTTGAGAGTGAAGAAAATTCTGGCTTATGTGGCCGAGAGGATTGATCCGCAGGCTGATGAAACCGAGCCCGGTGCTCTTAAACCGGAGGAGTACTTGGAATTATATTGCAATGATCAGGTACGTATCGAGCGCGCGTGAGGCGATGGTATGGCGTTAACCCCTAAATTTAGCTACTACCGAATACTATGAGTCTTGCCACTCTGCGAGCTCATATTTGGAAAGGAAGCAGTGATGTTGTCTTGTATTATAAGGCGAATGGTCGGAAAGAGATTCCCAAGGAACTCCCACAACCGACACTTGACGATCCCGTAGTCTCGGATCCTGGAGGACAACCGGCGTTGCCACCAATAGCTACGGTGGGTTGATATGGTTGGAGTTTGATAGGAGTGAGGGTATCATCCATTATATCTATGACCGGTAAATCTAAAATGGGTATTTTATACCATCTATTGTACATACTCTCTCCCAAACCGCTATGCTGGGACGCAGTACGAGTATATACCCCCCCAAAGTTATATACAACGAGGACTGTTGGGCCTCCGACTACTCGAGTTTATGTCTTAAATCCTGTCGGATATGAATGTCATATTATGTTTCCCTGCAGGGCATTGACGGCCCACTGATAACTCCCGAGGAATATGGCGCCTCCGGCGCTGATCCACATGACCCGGGGACCGATGCCGGCGAAAAAGGGGCGTATCCCGTGGTTTGCTAGCAGATCTCTGAGTACGGTAAAGACCTTCTCGCGCTCCTTGCTCAGCATGACGCGCGTCTTGAGCACGTCGAGGGGTGTCGTGACACCCGCGGCTATCGCGCCGGACATGCTTCCGTAGAGCGCGCTCTCGCCGGCGCTTACTTCCACGCTACCGCCTCCTTTCCGCCGCCGACCCCAACTCTTCAGCGCTTCCCATAATGGGAACTGGATCACCGTAAACGGTACCTCGCGCATCACCGTGATGCCCCACCCCCGATATAGCTCCCGCCATACACCCACCAGTCCGACTGTCTGCCTTTGCGACAATATAGCACCGAGCGCGGCCGCGCTCGAACCCCCATGTTGCCCCGCTTGCGCGCGCTGCTTGACGACCTCAGTCGGCACACGCACCGCGCAAGCCGCAACCTCACCTAGACTCGCGGCCGCCATATGCTCGAGCGGCGCCTCCCAGCTCTTCCCCGCTACTACCGTCTTATCACCGTGTATGGGGTCATTCCCACCACCAAACAGCCGCTGCTGCCGCCGCGAAGACAGGTACCCCTTCACGCCCTCGTACGTGCAGAAGAAGAAGGCGGCGCCGGGCGCGCTGCCGACGACCGCGCTCCCGATGCCCCGGTAGATGCCGCGGAAGCCGCCCGAGGGGAAGAAGCCGGCGTGCGATTGGAGGCGGGTTTTCAGCGTGTCGAGGGGGAAGAGCGAGAGGTCGACTGTGGTGCCTGCTATGCCGCCCGCGAGGAGCGCCGTGGCGAAGGGGGGTTGAGGGGGTTGCGGCGCCATCTGGGTGGGAGAATGTTCTGTATGGAGGTGCGGTGCCGATCTCGGTCGTGGGTTGCGATGGAGGTAGATAGGGCGGTTGTGAGCCAGAGGCTTCTAGTTTGGGCGTAAGTATAGCCGGTGGGACTGGAAACTGCGACGGTACAGAGATCCTAAGGCTATCGCCTGAAAGGGAGTCGAAATGTTACATCCATTGGCCGAATCTGGGCATAATGAGGAATGTGGTAGATACGTAGACGATGGCTATTACGAAAGAAGACCCTATCGATATGAAAGTTATAGTGGGTTGCAGGACCCCTGGTCTCGGAATCCTTATCGATAAAGCTCTATCTCCTACGGTCCTACCATGCTAATGTTTTCTTCGGCTTTTAGGTCTTCGTTAACTTCCCTGTTATAGATGGGTATAGATGTAGAAGCGTAGAATGGAATGGGAACGCTCCATCATGTTCTGCACACCGGTGCGCTGCCGATCAGCGTCCATGAGTTCATGGATGCCCTGCGCGCTACCTGCACCCCTCGGTTCCCTCATACCAGAGGGACGCAGCATAGACGAGTAGGTAAGTAGCTTCCTCTACCTCGGAATCTCGTAAAAGTTTTGGTAACTTATATTCGAAATAGGATTAGCAATAAGCGGTGGCGTCGACTCCATGGCTCTGGCGTTCCTCTGTTCGCAGATACGCAAGAATGACCCTGACTTCAAGATTTCTGACAACCCGGTATCCGGGTTCCGTGGTATGGTGATCGAGCATGGACTCCGCGAGGGGTCTCGGAAAGAGGCCCTTGCCGTCTGTGAAGTCCTCAATGCTATGGGTTTCTACGACGACATGCTCCCGTTGAACTGGTCTGGCATGCTAGGTGACTACAGTCATCCCAAGGACTTGCCTAATGTCGAGAGTGTCGCCCGCACGCTGCGGTACCGGAAGCTTGGCTATACGTGCGCCTATCGCAACATCGCTACTTTGCTACTTGCACACCATGAAGATGACCAGTACGAGACCGTCCTTATGCGCCTGCTACAAGGACACGGGAGCCGTGGCCTACGCGGTATGAGGAAAGCTAATGCTATTCCCGAATGCGAGGGCTTAATTGGTGCCGATCAAAGTGGTTGGGTCGATGATCAACTCCGACAGTACCCATTCTACAACACGAAGCCAACGAGAAGGGAGCGGAGAACCATGCACCGCACACTCAGGTCTGATATAATCCGCCTCGTAGATGAAGTGGAGCCGAGAGAGGACCATACGGCAGAGCCACCTGACATGGACGTGGAGGAATTCTACCTGCAAAGGCACTTTGGGTCAGGTGAACCTAGGGAAATTGATGTCGAGGATGGCGGAGTGACCGTATACCGACCCTTGCTGGAATTCAGCAAGGACCGTCTAATCGCAACTTGCCTCGAGAATAATGTCCCGTGGTGGGAGGATGCTACTAACAAGGACCCGACGCTTACGATGAGGAATGCTGTCAGGCACATGTATAAAGGCTACACCCTCCCTAAGGCTCTTCAGAAACCAGCTATTCTTGCTCTATCTCGGAGGTGCGAGCAGAGAGCTCAGGCTCTGGAAGCCGAGGCAAACCGCCTGCTAAGCAGGACCATCATACACGATTTCGAACCACATGCCGGCACGGTGACGGTTCAGTTCCCCAGATTCGCGCCTCGTATACCGAAGAGAGATTCTCGCTCACCGTCGCGCCGCCGCGCCCGGTTCCTGAAGCAAAGACAAATTGCTGCGATCCTCATGCGCAAGATCCTCTCGCTCGTGAGTCCCGAGTCGCAGCAGCCGCCTCTGGCAACCCTTGAAAATCATGTGTCTCGCTTGCTTCCGTCCCTTACGGCTTCTAGGGATGCCGCAACTTTCAGCCCACCAAAGGCCTTCAGCATTTCCGGCGTCCACCTCGTACCCGTTGAGTCCAGCGCCGGATCTGCTCCGGGGAAGTCAAAAACGACTGATCCCCAGCTAAGCTGGTACCTGTCGCGGGCGCCGTACCCATCGATGCAACCGCTCCCCCGCGTCCGCACGCCCTACTGGGCCGCAGAGCGCACCCACAAGGGGTACTGGCGCAAATCACCACGCATGACATGGACGCTCTGGGACGGCCGGTACTGGATCCACATCGAGCACCGCCTTCCCCGGCGCCTCATCGTCCAGCCCTTCCTCCCCGAGCACGCGAAGCCCTTCCGCGAGGCTCTCCCCCCCGCCGACCGCGCCCGCCTCGCCACCTTCCTCAAGCGCTACGCCCCGGGCAAAGTCCGCTACACGCTCCCCGCCATCTACCTCGAAGAACCCCTTGACTTGGCGGATCCGCAGGCACGGCCCAATTACCCTAATCCGGTTTCCCCCGAGGTCTCGCTGCACCCTAAAGTCCCCGACGTCGCCAAGATGCAGCTTGTCGCGCTGCCGTCTTTGGATATCCATGTCCCGCATTTCGGCGACTCGGCGTGGTACGAGATCCGGTATAAGAGGGCCGACCGCGATACCTTGCAGACGGCGGGGACGTTCCATCGGGGCTCGTTTGTGCCGCCGGTTTCGCGTATGGCGAGGAGGCGGGTGGGAGGGCCGGGGAGGGGAAGGAGAAGTGTTTCTCGGATAGTGCGTGGACGTAGACGCTTGGAAAAGTGAACGTACACAGCGAAGCTATTTTCGTGGTACGTATCTGCGTAGATATTAATTGGCTTGACCTTGGTTATACTGTACTAAATAAAGTGTGTATATACGCATGTCTATTTGCTCCATACAAATCCTTATCCTGAAGTAAATAGTATTTGCTACCGATTCTATAGAGCCTTTACGGTCGACTATGTTCAATGAGTAGGTCTTACCCTCTCCTCGCAAAAACCACGCCCACCCAACTCTAAAATAGCCCTCGCAAGAAACATATAAATACTATCAGCAAAAGTGTCGATTTGGTATCATGTAGTCAGTGCCTCCAGACGGCACAAGGTATCTATCTACCCTAGTAGTCATACACGGCAATAGTAATAGAAAACGATTTCAATCCCTAGACGCCCTGTTTTATGCATTTCTTTCCTTCTTTCTTTCCATGTCTCCCTGTAACCCAGATCACTGCAACTAGCACTCTGTAGACAGGTGCCCCTTAGATGTGATACGGCCAGCTCGAAGCATCCAAGGATGAGGCAATCTGTGAGCAACGCGCACTTTCTCGTCAGCTTCTTGCCTATCGATACGCCGGTGCGCAAAAGGTCCCTAGGAAGTCCTGCGAGCCAGCTCCTTCCACTCCACGGAGATCCTCCTATTCGTCGCTGCTCTCTACTAAAAGGCAGCACCGCCCACGCCCTCGCCGGCAAACTTCTTGACGCTGTTCTCGGACAACTCGGTCCGGAGCTCGAGTACCTTAGCCTCGCGCTCGAACTTGTCCCAGAGCGCCAGGCTCTTGCGCAGCTTCTCCTCCTTGACGTACTTCTCGGCGCGGAGCTTCTCCTCTTCCTCTTTGAGCTGGCGCATGTGTTCCTGTAGCTCGGGCATCACGCCTGTGGTTATGGCTAAGTACTGCGGGTCCATCTTGCCGCCTGGAACGACGGGTGGGAGGGTGGAGAGGAGCTGCTGCGCTAGGCTGGGTCGGTTGCTCTCTGCAGCAGGGCCTTTGGGAGGGTTGAAAGGCTTAGATTGGTTGACCGGGGTCGAAGGGACCGATTGGGATGATGGGCCTGCGCGCGGACCTGTGGGAATGGTATTCGAACTACTCGTCGCAGAGGCCGAAGCCGGGCCGGCGGCAGGCGGTAGGTTGCGGCTTTGGATTGTGCTGCCCCAACCTGGTCCTCCTCGGCCGCCACGGCCGTAACCACTACCTCGGGAAGGCACGTAACCTCGGGGGCCTGACGGTGGAGCACCTGGGCTGATATCCTGTCGGCTTGATGCCGAGGGAGTAATGGGAGCTGGTCTGGGGGGCGGGCCTATCGCCCCACTAGACTGGCTGCCATAAGCGCGAGAATCTCTCGGACCGGTTGGAGGTGCTCGTAGAGCAGCCGGACCACGTGGCGGAGACCTGGCGGTAGCAGGCTCTTTCGGGGTCCCGCGGGGACTGTCTCCGATAGGACCACCACGCGAGGATCTAGACAAGGGCCTGGAGGGAGCTGGGGATTCTGGACGTGAACGATCATCGCGACGGATAGGAAGAGGATGGGGTGAGGATCTGCGAGACGTATCCCGAGACGGGATGGCCGAAGATATGGCGGAATCGCGCGGTGGTGAGAGGCGTCTGCCGTACGAGGGTCCATAACGATCATCTCGTCGATCTATGCTACGAGATCTACCTCTGTACGTGCTGGCTCTCGGAGCGGGGGGAGGTGAGCGCCTCGGGGGCGTCCTCTCTCGACCTCGATCTCTCTCGAAGGGAGATCTCGATCTTCGTCTGTACGGAAGACTTGTTAGGGGTATGTGATTAGGGTTGTCATTCTGGGGTGGTGGTTGGAACCTTGAGTCGTAGCCCCTCCGAGGAGATCGCATACGATCTCTGTCATCCCGTCTCGGTGAGAACCTTCGCGGCGGTGGACTTCTTCGGGGACTTCGGCGTGGGGGGGATCGTCGAGGAGGACTCCTGCGGAGACTACGGCTCCTATCTCGTCGTCTCCAGCTGTCGCCCATCTCTCTAGTATCTCGTCTGTCTCTGGAGGCGTCTCGACGATAACGGTCTGCACTACGGGAACGACGTCGTGGGGATCGACCAGGAACATAGCGGTCACTGTCTAGCAGCGGTGGACTGCGACCTCTCGGCGGGCTTCTGGCTCGACGTGGGGAGCGGTTGGAGTTGAAGGGACGATACGATTCACCGGCGCCATATCTAGTGACTTCCCCGTCATCGTACCTACCCACAAGTATCTGATTAGTATACTACTTTCCAAGGTTACTACGTACATATGTAGGTATCTAGTGGCGGCAGTAGTAGTTGTGGTGGCAGCAGCAGCAGTAGCGAGCCACGACGGCCACGTTAGTATAACTGAGCTTCTAAGCCCAACATCCTTGTGTGGCAATACGAATGAACACAAGCAGATCCAAGCCTATCTTACCTTCTACTTCGCGAATCGCGTTCCATCCCTAAAAGGGGACGCGCTATATCGGCGTAGGCGACTGGAGAAAAAGTGTTGCGATCGTAGTATTGGGCCAATTTCTTAGAGAATAAAATTTAAGTGGGAAGCTCCTGGAGAGAAGTAACCCTGAAGATATCCCTAGCCTACGGCTTGGTTTTAAGAAATACAAAGAGCCCTGGATTTTTTGTTGGATGTTTTAGATCACTATGCGTTGGTCGGAAATTATGTGGAAAGTGATCAAATGGAAGTGGATGAAGGTAAGTTGATGGTGAATTGTCGCGTGCTAGATACAAGAAAGGATACTAAGTACGCTATAAAGGGTCTTGCAGGTCGTGCTTTACGAAAACGTTTAATCCTTGAAAATCTGACCAATAGGAACACGTCGATAGAGAAATATGACTTACCTATCGTCGCTCCCACTTATGCTTGTGCATAATTTTCCGTATAGTGATTGCATAACAAGGACGAATATGTACATGTATGATGTATATACGCAGTATTCAACTTCTTTGAAGAGGGCGACAAAGAGTATAGGAATATAAGCAGACCCTCAAGTCAGGAAGTAATGTATTGAGGATATCATTCCGCCCTACCTATCACTCACTTGGAATTACTCGCAATTTACGTAGCTATAGCAAATATGGAGAACTCATTCCTCGTTCATCATGCTCTAATTAAGGAGAAAATGCTACGGAAGCATTGCTCATAGCGCAAGGGTTTACCTATAGCACAACTTCTCCTGATGGAATATACCTCTTCCGGTATATACAATTGCTTCCCCTAAAATTGTCTGGATTACCCTCTGAATGCCCTCGAATTCACTTCTCCTCGTCGGTGGTATCGCCACTCCCTTGTGGGGTGGTCCTCTCATTGATGTACTGGAATACATCCTTCCCATGTACTTCCATCATACGGTTGATTCCGACTTCGGGGCTCCTCCGCACGCCTCCGAACCTCCTCTTATTCACCTTCTTCACCAGACTCGCATCACTCCAGCAAGCATGATCGTTAGTAACGAATACGAGCGAGTTCTGCCTGTACCAGCCTGATAGGTCAGGATCGGTTTCGGACTTGACGGGTCGTAGGTTGCCCGTTACGAAGTTAATTACGCCCGCAATCCGGCTCTTGCAATCTATCATACTATCAGTGCTAAAATTCAGACTAAAATGTACGGGACATCACATACCTCGGTTAGTTAGGAGAATCTTAACTCCTAAATACGCGTTACCAACCCCTACGACGAATAGGTCTTCTACTTCGTACAGCTGGAGATAGTTGTCCCAGATATAGCATACGAGTTCCTGGATCTGACGCTGTAGCGTCTTCTCATCTGCGCGGGGCGTATGCGCATCAATATCTTGAGGACGCGTAATATAATGTGGTACGTTAGCGTCCACAACACCAAAGTCGTTCTTGTACGCCCAATCAATATAGGCCGTGACACCATCGGACTACCATTTATCAGCATTGTTTTCTCGGGTTTCGAGGAAAGCTTCCACTTACTATGAAACCGTTGTGAGGCTCAACAGTGTTATCAACGAGATCCGGCATCACCTTCAGTTCAGGACTATATAACGCTTTAGTACCGGGTCGGCAGATAAATGAAGCGACGTATGAGTGGTACTTACGGATCGTGAATAATGAACATGATCTTCTTCTTGGCCTGTAGTCCCGGCGTGACGAGAACTTGGTTCTCGAAGGATTTATAAAGGTGCTCTCTCTGGATGAAGAGGGGGACCATATTGTACTTCTGAGACAACATGTGTCGCTGGTATCCTCGAATCACGTCGTGTAGACGTGACGCGTGCTCGCCCAACCCCAGAACGTCGATCACTCCGGGCCTCATGCATTCCCAAAAGGGTGCTTGGGCGGCTTGGACTCTAGCCAATAGCTTCGCAGCCTCCTTGTTGATGGGAGGTATGTCCATCTTCGGCGGCGGCTCCCCCATTAAGGTTCGGGCGACAGCAAGAGCTGAAGTAGAGATAGCCTTCAAGTTGTAGCCACCCTCAAGACATACGGCTACTTTTCCGCCGGCGAGGGACATTAGCATGTGCGTCATGTGAGCGTAACAAGCCGGTGTGACGAAACAACCACCTAACTCGTCGCCATCAGCCGCATCGAAACCAGCAGATACAATTACCATATCTGGGTTGAATTCGCGTGCGATAGGCATAACGATCTTCTGAAAAGCAGCCAGGTATTCGCCGTCTCCCATGCCCTGAGACGGCCAGGCGATGTTGACATTCTTTCCCTGGCCGGGGCCCTCGCCGACTTTGTCGATGTCACCGTCAGGAATCATAGGGTTCTCTGGTTTTCCCGGGTAGAAGTTCCCGTTGTCGTAAACGTGAAGGGATATATAAAGAATGTTCGGATCGTTGTAGAACATGTTCTGTACGCCATTTCCGTGATGGACATCCCAATCTAAGATGCAGACCTTGCGGCAGGTATCTGGATGTTCGTGTTGGCAGACTTTGGCACTAATTGGGACGTTGTTTAAAAGGCAGAATCCCATACCAGTGTCGGGCTCGGCATGATGTCCCGGCGGTCGAATTATAGCGAAAGCATTCTTTACTTCTCCGGCAGCAACATTTTTGCACGTCTCTATGCAACCTCCTGCTGCGAGTAGTGCGGCTTCATAGGACATACCACCGACGTACAGGGAGTCTCTTCCTTGGTCCAATTGTTGGCTAAGGTGTCGTAGTTCCTCCGTCGACATCCCGGTGAGACCATGGACCCATTCGAAATGTCTCGGCGTGTGTACCATGCAGATCTCCTGTTTGGTGGCCGGGCGAGCTGGAATCCTCCACATATACTTGTTGGGTGTCTCCCTCAAGATATCAAGAAGCTCGGTATCAGGGCCTGTGAAGACGAGACCAGCTTTCTTAAACATCTTCATGATCTCTTCAATCCTCCTGGGGTCTTCCGGGTGGTGAGGTGTAGGACCAAAGTCGGCGTTAGCGTGAAGCTTCATCCTATCATCATAACAGCAACCGGTGGGGAGTTGACTTCGCCGTAGCATCGATTTGACAAGCTCGTCAGTGCTGTCGGACGTTTGACTCTCACCCGTGTCGGGATTCGTATCATTATTCCCGGGAATACCGCCATCGCCTAGTCTTACTACAGATACAGCGGGAGGGTCATCAAAGCCATTAGGCGCGTCCGCCATAGCTTGATCCTCACCCTCCATGATGTCGTTGAGTCTGATTGAGTCGAAAATGCGTTATCCTCTATCCGGTAAAATTCGAGAAACCCTTGTTAGGCGCGACCAGTAGTGTTTCCTTGATCAAATGATTGTTGAGATTTACCTCTGGGGTCGACTACGGGTAAGAACAGGGGAGAGAGCCGTTGCTTCAACGTAGCCGGTATAAGGCTATGTAAGAAAGCGGCGATCCAAATGCCTGGGGGGGTTGTTGATTTGCATACACCCTGCTACCTGCGAGATTGTGGTCAAAAGAATCTCAAAGTAACGAAGAATGTTGGTGGCCTAGGTACTTTATTAGCCAGTCTGGTAAAGTAAATATCTAGGTACCGGTATATGAAGCTTTTTGCGGAAAGAGTATGTAGCTATCAGAGAAAGCATGAGGGAAGAATAGAGGAAGTTACCCGCTTCGGTCGATAGCCCCGGAGGCTCATGAGAGAAAGCAGCGTGGATGTAAACTCAACGTTTTTATGAACGACGTTGATAGACTCAAAACGTAGCTTCTCGACGTGTTTTCACGTCTCCATGAATGAAAGGTAGTGACAGATCATGGGGTGATTGTATTGCCACTGTTGAAAGGAACGTATGAAAAGAAAACAAAATGGTGGGATCGTGTACTTACAGGAGACTCTGTGGATGTTACTGAGTTCCAAAGCTGTTGATAGTCGGACCAGGCGCAGGGTTGACTGGATGTAGAGGGAAGGCCTCGCAGCCTACAAGATACCTAGGTATCCAGGTAGTGAAAGATACCAACGGTGTCTGCCCTTAATGAAAAGTCGCCCAAGTGACCGATGAGACCTTTTGACCTCGCGGATGGGGATGGGCGCGTCGGCACGGTTGGTGAAGTATTAATGAGAGACCCTGAGGATGCAGGGGAAAGCTTCCAAAGTTGTCCTCAATGTCGCGATTTGGATTGGGGGGTGTTATGGATGGGTTACAGAGGTACTAGTAACTGGAATAAGTAAACCGCCCTAGGCCAGTAATCTTTTTAGCAGGTTCAGGTTGGGGGTCTGGCACGGCGTGGCACGGCGGGTCGGACCTGAATAACGCCGTAACAGGAACGGGGGCTACTTGTTCTAAGTAGCTACCTACATACCTACCTACCTAGCTAGGTACCTACAACCATTCGAAATTTTACGGAAGCGCGTATGTATTTACCACACGTTCATTCTTACCGCTCGCGATGATATAGTCCCGAGATTAGATTCTCTTAGTGAGCACAGTGTTCGGCGGTAGTGAAAGTGCTCCAAGAAACGAGGTATTGTTTAGTAGGTCAGTCACGTCCAGTCAGTGCGCTGACTGGCTGAATCCCATTCAGTCACCAAGTTCACAAAGATATTGTTGACAAAGTGATGACAACGCCGATTTTATGTTGGTATAAACTTGATAAAATTTCCTGCAGTGACAAATGCTGATGAAGTATATTGCTTCATGCTGGAGGTTATTACGAACTGCGGTGGAGACTACGAGACGAAGCACTTAAGATATACCAGCAAGAACTATAGGGATCGAGGTTTATAATTCAACCCTATATAAATACATGCAAAACGAGCTCACTCTGAATCAACAGTTCCAGTGACAATCTGAGGAGCGTGATGGGAAAATAACCGAATAAAGCCTGCGCGAACCAACAACCTATGATGTGCTTCGAGAAACTCAAACAATGTCTACCTAGGTAGGTAGATTTCCACGTGCTCGTGCCTTGAGACGTCTGAAACATAAACCCCCCTCAAAGACCACAGAGAACCAACATAGGTACACTCATTCAGTGAACCTTTTTATGGAGATGAGTAAGTCGAAAGATTTCGATACAGTGGTCAATCTGGATGAATCGAAATGAATCCGCCTCTTGTTGCTCATTATCCTCCAATACAATGGTTGTAAGAAATAAAAGGTGAATAATCTTGTTGCATAGACTTATAGTGAGTCTTCGATGGTGAGTTTTCAGATGGAGAGAAATAGTAAGGTATGATGTCGACAATCTGATTTCCGGAGCTTGGCGATACTTCTGATGAGTTGCTAAATCCAGTTGCATGTGCTTGTATCTCTGGATGATCTCATGGCTACATAGTAGTAGTTTGGCTGCGGATTACTCCACCAAGAGGAGAGGAGAATTTTGCGGAACGAGGCGGACGGGGGCGGGCGTACGCGGTAGTCTAGGGAGGACCCGCTCGCATCGCTCACAGCGGAGGACTCGTCGGGCGGGCCTCTAGCCCCAGTGATGTAAATCAGACCCGTCGTTTCCTCGGTCTACCACGTGTGGCAAATCGGCCGGAAAAGGGGTGACGTCTACGTCCGACGGGATAAGCCCAGAGGGCATGGCATCGTTGGCCCATTCCGCCGTTACGTCGTCACTGTCTCGGTCCTCGTCTAGGATTCCAAGATGCGGAACGTCATTCCATAGATGGCCATTCAAGTGTACACGCTCCTGAAGGACTCGGTTTGTCGAGATCCAGAGCGTCTCGGTGTCAATAGAGAAGTATTCCATTGATTTAACAGCGGCGGAGATGGTGAAGGTTTTCTGCCAGTAGGAGAATGTCTTTAAAAAGTAACGAAGCTGCTCCGGGTCTAATTTCATATAGGTTTTGACAATTATTGCGTGGCGAGGAAGACCGCCGCCGGCTGTCCACGGGACCAGTTCAAAGATAGCGCCCTATAACCCGATCAGCAATCCCGTTCATGTTTAGTTTCAGTTTCCGGGGGGAATTTACATTGCGGGAACAGACTCGTCCGGGAGACGAACAAAGATCCCGGCTCACCGTTTCCCTTACGAAATCCCAGAGGTTTGTCAGCTCGTGGATCTCGCTTGTAGACATTCGACGAAAGATCTGTAATCTAGTGTCGTCTGACCATTTGATGGGCTGAAAAATATCGCGACCGCCCCCGAACCATCCGTGATGATGTCGCGCATATAACCACCAATGGGCCACAGCCTTTCGCAGGCGTGATTCTTCTGCCTCTCGTAGGCATCGTCGATCCTCTGGGGCGTCGCGCCAGCGGAGGCCGGGGAAATAGTCTACCCACCAATCAACTGTTCTAGCCATGTACCAGAGCTCGCTGATATCGTGTAGACCGAGCGTGATCTCGATGGGTGCAGTGGTTTGCGCGGCCGGATTCTCTGTAGTTCGATCCATAAGCTTTTTCTTCGATTTTCCATTATCAAAATACACCACGCGAGGACGTAACATAGACTTAGGGTTCATCTCGCTTCTCGTAGCCGTATACACATATAGGAGGGTCTCGAACTCCGGTAGACGCATCAATAGCTTGATCGAGACGGAAGATTGATGCTCGAGGAGGATGTCCATGAAGACCTTGCGTGCGCGTGCCAGATTGGCGGTGTCAGAGGGTCGCATCATCTCCATGATACTGAGAACAATCTCGGGACCTAATGCGAGGATGCCGGTTCGACCGTCGCGGACGGGCGTTTGTGCGGACATGATTGCTAAATGGGTACAACAATTCTCCGTAGTTCAGAAGGTGGGAATGCTTGATAGTTGACTTCTGGGAATGATATATTGTGTTTGATTCGATGGCGGAACGGTATGGGCGGCCCTTCGATTGTTCCTGATCCAGGGCCGGAGCCGTCTGTACAAAGCAGGACAGGCGCGAGACTCGTGTAGAAGGCGATAATCGCGGCAATACCAATGCCCTCGTGGACTAGACGAAACTTCAAAAGAGGAGCCCGGCTGCTTTAGGGAGATAGTGAGGGTAGGTGACTGATATTAAGATACGGTAACCAAGACACAGACGCCAGGACGCGTCGTATTATTGAGCTGAGGAGCTTGTAAACAGTTGGATCGTCCCGTAGAATCCAGTAGAAATCTAGAACGAAAGAACTGGATTTGAAAGATGCGTTTTTATTTCAGGACATACGCCAGAGAATCAATTAGAAGGTGAGAAAGAGTTTGCTAGAAGGAGGGTAGATGGATAGATTGATGGATGGGTGATTATGGTTGTAAATAAACAAACAAACCAAGTCGTTATGGGAATGATGAGGAGCAGATGATGGGGAGATCAACCGGGGATAGAGCCGTAATGCTCGTGGTGCGGACCCGGATCTAGGCTGGGGTCTGGAAAGTATACTGAGTTGCTAGGGCGAAGCCCCAAGGAAGGTATTCGCGGCGAAGCCTCCACTGCAGCTCAGGCTCCAGCTGCGGCTGAAACCGTTGACGACGAGCTTGACGATAATCCAAAATGCTCTCAGAACTAAGGTGGATTCAATACTACGCTCAACGCCGTCTTTCTGTCTCAATATAGAGCTTCACTGGCCACGAATTAGCTACCGTCCGCAGAAATCAAGAACGAGCATAGCACTACCTCGAATCAAACTGTCGTTGAGTGTATCTTGGTTCGGGCCACGACTGAATAAAGCCACTCCCTCATCCGGCTACGCAATAACGTGATTGGTACTTCCTTGACCTTTGGAAGACCTAACTGTCTCAATTGGTGAGAACTAGTTCACGCACAATATCCCGGTAAAGTACGCAATGCGCCCCCCTTAACGATATATTGTTCTCCCTCCAAATCCAGAGGTTGAATCTGTGTGCCTCCTCGGCCAATGGGGTGCTAGGTCTTTGACAGCTCTCTCTCTCTCTCTCTTTCCCTCCCACTCTATGTCTACCACCACCTAGCGCCCCTCGGTTGACCCAGGGGCAGAGAGTTTCTAGACTCAATCTGCGAGAACCCCTCCTTTGGGGCTATACTGAGTAAGAGGAATTAGCAGCTGCATAAGCTGCCGCTGGGGTTGGTTCGCCATAAAGGCGGACCTGTTCCGTGGTAATGTCATGTTGTTGCTTTATCAAAAAGGAAGAGAACAATAATCCTCACGCGAGGCCAGACCCTGTATATATGTAAAGCTACCTGGATGCCTACTCCCGATCTCCTGAGTCCGGGTGGCCGGACATTAATTTCGGACTAATGTTTCACCTAGCGCTCTATTATCCGTCCCGGCCCTTTCACCAAGATAAAGGGGCTATACTGGTGGTCCGTGCATGTATTCATCAACTCTTCAGAAATACCTACCTAGGTACCTAGTAGTATTGATATTTAAATCACCTACATAGAATGATGAATTAGCTCAATATTCCTATGATAATCAATGATATAGTAATTCAAGTATATCTAGCTCTCATTGCAATAAGACATTGTAATGTAGCAGTAGTCGCCCAAGTCACGTGGCGCCAAAGCTGATAATAATTCCATGACTTGGTTAGGACGCAACTACAATCTGTTACTTTGCGGTTTCAAGCTATCAGTTGATACCACCTAGAGCGAGCAACTAGGTGCCCTATTATAGAATTGATTATGATCACCCATGATTGTAATAGACTTTGCATTCCAGATCATCTACACTTCAAGACGAGAGAGAAGGAGGATGGAATATATACGTTGATCACAGATTACAGACACAGTCGCCTCATATCATGGGCACAAACATCAACATGGAGAAACAGTTCAATTCATAAATAGCATTCTTGCCAGAGAATTCCCACAAATGCCTGGGTGTCATGCAAACGCCGAAACGCCATCTAGAGAGAATACCGCTTAAGCGAATAGCTCTTTGGTGTCCAGAGCGTCTACCGGTGCAGGTTTGCCGCCACTCGTGCGCAGACCCAGGTCGCCCTTCTTCGCCAGCCTCTCCACATGTTGCTCTGCCCGAGCGTTGTGTCTCGTAGCTTGTCTCCTGCGCAAATCGGCTCTGACCTGGTTCGGGGATACGAATTCCTTGTTTTCGTAAATGATCGGCCCACCAAATGATCCTTCTTGTATAACAATAGGCGTCAAGACGAATCTTGGTCCAATCTCGACTAGGCTGATATCGAGCTCCTTATTACGGCCCTTGGCGGACTTAGAGTCCACCTCCATTTCCCCATCCTGGCCAGAGCTTGACTTCGTGGACTCTGTCTCGTTGATCTGGTAATTCCGTACCCAAATCTTTCCATCGGCGAATGTGAACCCCATGACATGATCTATGAAAGGCTTAGATTTCCTTGCGCCTTGCGGAACGCCAAAGGTGTGGAGGAAAAGCTCTTTAATGACCTGTAGGTAGGGTTCCTTATCGAAAGCGGCATCGAATGAGAGAACAGGTCTTGATCCCTTCAGGCAATTGCCCGTAAAATGTAACTCTATAAGAAGGTAGAATCAGTAACAGCCCAATCCTACGCCCTCGCCAACATAAACAGGCGAGGCGATATACGTAGAGTACTACTAACCTTCCATAGTATGCAAGTTCTGGAGGTGCATTTTGACAGTCGGGCCATTGGGAACTTTGCTCAGCCACACATACAAGTCTTGGCCTTTGCGCGCTTCGAAGAAGAGGACGTTGTTGCAGTTGTACAGTTCAGCGAGCTCGTTGAGTTGGTATAATTTGGATTTCGAATCAAACTTCGCGTCTTTTTTGCCGTGGGGGAGCATGGCCGCAAGGTCGTTCAATAGATGCCTATGTCTGCAAGCAATGGCTGTTAGATTTCTCGTGTAAACTTCGATGAACTGGTCCATTCAAAAAGTACCTGTGTGTGACTCCTCTAGACGACAATATCAATACTCTTTGCTTATTCTTCCGGACGCCGTTGGCTGGCGCCTCGGCCTTTTGGCCGTTGGACCCCTTGGAGAGCGACTTGTATACGGCGGCCATGGTTTTGTCGAGAATATACAGGGAGTAAGTGGAGGATGGCTAAAGTATAGCTTCAAGTCGCGATTCGCAAAATGAACTTTTTTTCTACTGTAGCTTATCGATAAGACTGTATCTATTAATCAATTGACCCCAGTGCTGTACAGTATCGATCAACGGCGGGGCTCAGGCTCCTGGGCTCTCATCTTAAGCCTCAGCTAGTGGGGCTACATATATAGGTAGATGTGGCTTGTACCTACCAGACGGTGCCATTTTCATGTACGAAATACTTTGCACCTACGCACCTACGCAATAGCACGGTACCTAGTATGTATATGCTTTCGTAATTCATGTCAGTAAGTATCCATTCAGGGTTGCCAAGCTACCAACCAGGATCATTCAAAAAGGATCTGATCTAAGACAAGATGAAATCCACTCAAAGGTAAGCAGTCACTATAGTACCATAAAGAAACAAGGCGGATGACAGTCTATTATCCATGTCGCGGCTATCTACTGGGACATGTGATCCTCGACCCAACACATCGGTACGATGAAGCCACGTCGATTATTACCGAATTTAGAGACAATCGTAGCGTAAGATTACACAGTCGAAGCACTTCGTCAGTCTAGGTACAGGCAGGGAAAATAGCATTCAGGAACTACGTCGGGCGCGTTAGATTAGACATGTAAGTGGCCTCCGACTGTCAAATCTCAGACTACAGCCACATACATTAGTAAAAAGAGAAAAACAAGAGCCATGTCCTTGCGCAAGTTCAATATCCCGAACCCCGTGAAGCGTCGTCACCCTACCGTAGAGTATTCGCTCCAGACAATATGTAGCGCCGTATACGTAACATCATACCAGCCGTATAGCCGTCGCATCATCCCGCAGCGTTGGCACTGAACTAGCAGCACTTTCCACCTTGCTTCGCGGCGTCATCAGGAGATTTGCTCAGTGAGATGTTGGTGCCTGCCATCGGGGCTTGGGCACCCTCGCCGCTATCCAACGCCTTACTCGAAACGATACGGTAGATTTCTGGAGAAAGTTTCGCGTTAGAATATGACTGGTTCAAGCAGCGATCCAGTAAGCTGATCTTCTCAAGATACGTACCGGTAAGGATGTTTTGGAAAGCAAGCTCGACGTTGCTGGCGTCGAGGGCGGAGGTTTCTATAAAGGAGAGGTGGTTCTCGCCTAGGTTAAACGTTAGTAACTTAAGACATCTTGATACATCAGATAGAGATCTTACTAGCAAAGGCTTTGGCCTCCTCCGTAGGAACAGCCCGCAGGTGTCGCAAATCACTCTTGTTGCCAACTAACATGATGACGATGTTGGCGTCGGCGTGATCTCGAAGCTCCTTAAGCCATCGCGTGACGTTCTCGTAAGTCTGGTGCTTGCTGATGTCGTAGACAAGGAGTGCGCCCACAGCTCCTCGGTAGTACGCAGAAGTAATGGCGCGATATCTCTCCTGGCCAGCAGTATCCCAGATCTGCGCCTTGATCGTCTTGGAGTCGACCTGAATAGATCGGGTTGCGAATTCAACACCAATCGTCGACTTCGAGTCCAAGTTGAATTCGTTTCGGGTGAATCGACTGAGCAGGTTGGACTTTCCGACGCCCGAGTCTCCGATCAACACCACTAAAATTCCACATCGTTAGCAATTACGTTTGGGGGAAGCTCGAAGGATTCGGCGGGTGGTGGTACCTTTAAAGAGGAACTGTATGATAAATTCAGGTTAGCTACGCTTCTTTAATGATTCTATAGATTAGAGGGTTCAGAGAAGTACAGCAGAAATACTCACATCATATTCGTCGTTAGCCATGATGGGCGATGAAGTTTCGGTCGATATGCAGAAACGTCAGAGCACGCCGAGACAGGCCAGAAGCGTAACAGGGGCAGCAGATAAAGAGAATCGAATCGCAGAAGAAATCGAAAGCAGCTACAAAGGTCGAGTTCGGCGCTTCGCTGCAAAGATCGAATGTCGACAGAAAGAATCTCGGAAGAACCCTTTCAGGATTTATCGGTTGTCAGTGCTTCGGTTGTCTAGAAAGGTTTTAGATGTGTCTTGTCGATGCAGGTAGATCGAATATACCTGAGTGGTGGAGTTCCAAGTTGTGAATTGGGGGGGAATTTTAGGTACCGTAACTTCTAATGTTAAGGCAAGCACTTGGGCGGTCGGGCTATGTGCTAGTGGTATCTTGTAACAGCAGGCAGGTACGGTACATGCGTGACACTGTGTAATAAATCCCGACACCTAGCGTAATTAGAGTTAGAGCTTAGTGGATCTGTGTCGTAAGGAGGCTGTGCACAATACAAAGGCACGTGACTAACCCCTCGAGTGCCACAATTCACTTACTCTAGGTACTTGAAAAAACGCGGAAATCTCCCGTGTCCAAGCAATTGACAAGTTCTAAAAGCTATGACTTCGAATTGTTTTATCACTGTCGTGTAAAGGTGAGGTACGATGATTTTCAGATAATTATGCTTTATAGATGTCGAAGATACTCATATTAATACACCTTCAGATCGTTACACACAGTATTTACTGTTGAGGTGTTTCTTACATTATATTATAGCGACTGTGTTCAAACAATAGGTATCTTTGAAGAAACCCTCCAGCTGTATTACAACGACAACAAGTTTTAGTGCTTTCGATCATTTCAAAGAGACCAGCCGATCAAATACCTTATAAACTATCTAGTACAAAGCAGATAAGAGGCTGTAGTGATTGCTTACGACGTTTCTTACGACATTTCTTGTTTGACCAAACTAGCACATTCTACTAGCAACATCCTACGAACTACACACCTACTTAAAGCTACATTGTATATACCGGTATTTTGGATTATTTTCAACATATGTGGCAACCTCGATGGTCTATCCCGTGCCCATAACTGGCGAAATGGCATGCTCTAGTATTCCGATAGTATTCTCATCGCGCTTCTCTCAGTACTTCAATCGACAATTCCAAGTATTACATCTGTCAGATTAGCTACAATCAACACACTCGGAGCACTACAGTCTTGGTCTACTCCACAGGCTAGAAGTTCATACGGATTCCCCCATACATACCCCTATGTAGGTATTCAAGAATCGGGCGACCAAATAAGCCCCAATACTTTCAACGCTAGCACTGTCACAACCCAAATCCTAGTGCAGCTCAGATACAGATCGCACAATATCAATGGATATATTCTGAGCATATCATTGGTTCTAATAATGCCTATAAAGCAGAACATAGAAACCGACATACATATTCCCCTCTTAACTCCACGCTTGACCTCACAACTCTAGCAAATACGCAACCGGTGAATTTTATTCCATTTTAAGGACAACACGGAATCGAGGTCGGCCATTCATCGCGACATCTAGGGAAATCAGCACGATGCGATCGCACAATCATGGAGAAGATGGGTACATACCGTAAGCTTTCTGGACATTCTCAAAAGGGAATGTCTCGACAGCGCACTCAACACCATGACGTTGGGCAAATTCGAGGGCTCTCTCGGAATCCTGACTGTTTCCGACCGGCCACGCCTGCACCGTAATGCCGCGCTGGACCATGTCGTCGTGACTGACAGTCATCTGGCCAGGGAGACTAATAACTACCAACTTGCCCAAGATCTTTAGCCCGCGGATTAGCGGCGTGAATGTTTCGACGGACGACGCCGTCGTGAAGGCGACTTCGGCGCCACCTAAAGCTTTGAGAGCTGTGCCAGCGTCCCCTTTGGATGAATCAATATATTCATGCGCGCCAAACGCCCGCGCTGCTTTCTCTTTGTCGGCGCCTCGCGAGACGGCGATCACGCGATAACCCATACGGTTCGCGTACTGGAGGGCGAGATGGCCGAGACCGCCTAGCCCTTGAATCGCGACGGTATCGCCGGGCTTGAGGTTAGATCCCCGGAGCGCAGTGAAAACAGTCGATCCCGCGCATAGCAGGGGTGCGGTCTTGACGGGATCTACATCGCCAGGCACGTGAACAGCAGCTTTAGCTAGAAGTGTGCAATATTCAGCAACTACGAATCCGGTCAGCTTACATATCTGTATCGCGATCGAATAGCGAAAGTTAGAGAAACTTACATCCTCCGTTCCGGTTGATGCCGTTTGCAACGGGGTTGTCGCACATCTGTGGCCACTGTTGCAAGCATTGCGCACACGTGCCATCATGTCCGCCGTGATAACCACCGGCGATGCAATCGCCAATCTTCCAGCCTGTCACGTTGTCGCCAATAGCAGCTACTTTACCGATAATCTCATGGCCTGGCACAATAGGGAAACCACCGCCGTATCTGTTCTCCTGAGCATACATGTCCGTGTGGCAAATACCGCAAGCATCCACCTTGATGAGTATCTCGCCTTCGCGGGGCAGCCGTAACGGCACATCCTCAATAACTAAGTCTCCCCCTTTAGCCTTGAAGGCGGCCTGTTTGTACGACTTTGGCAAACTCATAGTTCACGGAGTTTTAGTAGAGGTTGAAAAGGTAGGAGACAACAATGGGAAGATTAAACCGATGAGTATGACAGGCGGGATACTCGAGTCTGACTACATGTTTGGAACTGTCTTTCTCCGTCATTTTATACTGATTATATCTACTCGCATACGAAGTGAGTACGTATTTACGGTGAGGCACGGTTTGATACCGATACTGGTATTATTGGCCGGATTTAGGTGATAAATTCGTAAGAGTCATTCGCACGAAGAAAATGGTTGTTGGTGCAAGTTGTTCGGCGAGCACAGGGGTTTTTGATTGAAACGCCCAGCCCTATTGGGTCCATTCTGGCAGCTGAATGTCAGCGATGGACTGCTGCGGCATCTAGACACCGGGACTGAAGGATGCCATATAATAAGCTACCTTATCGTTGCCCGCTTTCTGGGGACAATGATCAAACTCCGAACGGGGTCCGGTGTTAGAGATCTTCTAACGGCATATTTCCAATCCCAGATTCGTTGCCGCTGCAAATAATAGGTATCTATACCATAAGCCCTAATCCCCAATCTGTCTTATCAGCCATAGAAGGTGCACTAGTATACCGAATCCTCTTCATACAATAGCATTCGAAGCCTTCCAACAAGGAATGCGCCGTCTTTATGCGTGTAATTATGAATTGCTACACACTATCTACATATGTACGTTTTCTGCGATGTTCTTTTGAATATAACTACATGTACGTGTCTTACATATTAAAGGGTGTTGGCGAGCCAGAAGTGTATTTAGCACCGTATGGCTGGTGAATACTACAGTGTATCACAACAGCCTACATCGTACCTGGTACTACGGTAAGCCCATTACGCGGCTTCGCTGCTTGGTCCATGGGGGCTATGTTAAGTACCTAGTGATTCTATACCTAAAGAACTATAAGTGAATATATCCAGACGTAGGTAAGTCAATATCTAAGTCAGGCTTTATAAGTACGTTCGTACCTATGCAATATCTTATACGGTTTAGTTGAAGTCCCCATCGCTACCTAATTCAATAGGTCGACTTCGTTCTACTACGTAATGCATATTAGCACATGCATGTACCTAACTAAGTGACCGGCAACGCCCTTTGCAAGTTAATGCAGCTGACAACCCTCTTTAACCTCAATCCTGGATGGAGGAAATTGCCATGCTTAGAGGTTATACGGACCGCTCCGATGAGAAATCTCGGTTTGAGTGGGGATCGGGCAAGGATACCCGCTTCATACCCGCAACTTACATAGTCTCAACCCGGCGGCCGTTTCCAAGGTTCTTCTCGGTAATATCTGGTTAAAATAAGCTCGGCATAAGGTTCACAGTTACCTTACCACACGTGGTGCTGCATGTAGATCCGCCGGTTTGTTAATGAGATCTCGGAGCTATGGAATGCGATCACTAACTACGCCCACGCGACGATTCCGTTTCCTTGCTCGCACACTGCTATGGCTCACTTTGGTTGCAGTCACCATGGGCCCTCCTACCCTATTCAGTTTGCTAACGGACGACCATCGCATGATCGCTCTTGCAAGTTCAATATAAGTGATCCCTCGGGCTCTGGCGCCATTACCAGTTAGACTCTCTAATGACCTTCTGGTATACTTATTACCACATGACAGAATGCCAGCTTCAAGACCAAATCTGCGATGATCTTTTGACATTGACGTCATGTACTCGGTATACTATCTCGAAAACATTATGTATTTACGGCCGTTCAGGAAACAAACCTCTTGAGCACGAAGCGGGTCTCCACTAGTGGGAGCTGTGCCTCACAACGCTAGATCCACCAGGCCAATAGACATCCCGGTAGCGAGCTGGAACACTAAAGTTTGCTTGGTGTTCAGCACGATGATCCAAACAAGCACGATGTTACACGACGTTACACGACCTGGGGATAGGAATGTTTAAATAGATAGCTGGGGCCAAAAGTCGTTGACCACCTCGAGTTAAATCATCATATTTTATACAGAGACCTGCTCGCGGGCTATCCAATTCATGAATCACCAATTTCATCAGACCCAACCCCAACATACCCACTAAGCCATACCACATACAACACGCCCGTCACAATGGTTCTCGGCGGAAACAAAACATGTAACATAAACTCTCTCCCGGCCTCCGAGTCGCTCGGTATCGCTAGCGACATTACCGTGGGGTTCGTACCGCGGGACAACCAGACCGAAGAGGCGATGGCAAGGTGCTGCAGCCCTAATACCGTCAACCTTGTCGACGACTGTGTGTTATGGTGCGAGCTCCCGGACCAGTTGGCAGCAGACCAAATCGCATTCAACACCTGCCTAAGGCAGACCTGGAATGAGTCCGGCATATCGGGAATCCACAAGGCCAGCACTGCCGCCGTAACAAGCCCCAACTTGGGCGGACTAGGGATGTTGATTCTAATTGTGGGTTTCCTCTGCCATGCGATTTGAGTTATTCGAGTTGGGAGCACGGAGGAATAAGAGCGAGAGCGTGCGAGATCATTTCAAACTTTCGAGTTCTTGCCAGCACGTGGAGTTGCTGGTACCATTAACCAAATACCCACCATTCACGGCTTTCTAGAGCCGTTCAACCATCCCCTTCAACGCAGATGTATTAGGACATGAATAAATATTTTAACAGCAGGACTAGCCTATTACACCCTTTCGGACACGAGAACAAATCCTGTGGCGAAGTAGCCGTCTGGGAAATACTCCAGAGTAATGTGCAGCGGAACTCCATGGTGTTAAGAATAAACCATATATCTATGAATGCTATAACACTGAACCAGTACATGTGCGAAACCAGTCGAAGTATCGGCGCATATCTATCCAGAGAATGTTGGTTTACACTTCACTGTTGCCTTGGCTGGCATCGAATCAGCCCTATATGACCTCTAATTCTTCGTTGCGCAATAATCCTACTTAATATATGGAAAATACCAACCCATAAAGACAGTATCGTACTTGGTTGGAATGAATAGCTCTCTAGGTACAATTAGACACCAAACTCCCACCATTCTAGACCAAGTATGCATCTATGATATACAAAGGAAACGGCGCTGTGCTGTGACTTCCAGAAACCATCTAGATATACTTGCTAACCTGTGCTTCGGACCACTCCCAAAACTCCAGTGCGGTCCCAGTACCGCCTTCGGACTTCCTCTTCGACGCTGCGACCACCGCCTTCGAGATATTCCAGAGTTTCCCCCATGGAGCAACTAGTTCGTAGTCAGCCTCGATTCCACGAACTGTAGTACGTAGTTAATGGAACTCACTATAAGAGCCAGACTTCTCAGGAGTAATCTGAGGCGAAAATCCAGCAAATAGAACCGTATACGCGCCGTAAATGACGGGATAGAGCACTGTCTTTCGAAGGATGTAGGTCACGATAGGTCCCTGAGTACGCCACAGATCGGAGTCGAGGTTCCCAGGATTCAGGGATGCGGCCAGCACGCCGTCTTCCTTGTGACGGGCTGCAAACTCGGCGGCATGCAAATAATTCCCTAGCTTGCTGGTGAAGTACTGGTCTGCTCCGCTTTTCTTTTCGATGTTGTATACATTATTCATGAAAATCTTGGGGTCCAGACCTTCAGCTGCCGATGACGACAACCAGACAACACGGACGGAGTTGGGCTGCGCTGTCTTCGCGGTCGATACGAGGATTGGCGTTAGGAGCTTTGTCAAGGCAAATGTACCGACACAGTTCACGCCGAGTTGAAGCTCGTAGCCCTGTTTCGTCTTCGATCCTTTCTCGGGGTAGGCGACGCCCGCGTTGTTGAACAGGATGTCAAGTTTCTGCTCCCTGCGAAGGAATTCCTCAGCGGATGGCTTGATGGTTTCGAGGTCGGCGAGGTCAAGGCGGATGAACGTCAGGTCACCGGTCGAATTGGGAACCGCCGTCTTGATGTCGTCGATGGCTTTCTTCGTCTTGTCTTCGGATCGGGCCATCATATAAACCTTGGCATTCTTGGAGTAGAGAATTCTCGCGACTTCCTTGCCAATTCCAGTGTTAGATCCGGTGACGATAGTGACCTAGTAGAACGATTTAGTAGGTGTGACAATATATCCATTACCCCTATTTAGTAGTGGTTGGGGCAGAGAACCCAAAGTTGACCTACCTTATTCGTCAAGTCTGGGACGTTCTTCTCCGTAATGGTAGGCTTCGCTGGAAAGAATGCCTGGTGTAAGACACTCTTCAAAGTACTTAGAGACATTATCGTGTATTCTTTTCTTGTTTTTGTGTAGTGTTTGGATGAATTATACGGTTAGAGTAGAGAAGGCCCAAAAGAAGATAGATATTCCGTTAGATAGGATTCGTCCTGTACCAATGTAGTTTATTCTGCAGGAATAGATCTCGAAAGTTACTCGAAGATATCCAGGAATATATATACAGATTTCACCGTCATATCGCGAACCATTCTGGGACAATGCATACCAATCCCGCGGGTTTCCACGCCAAGACCAAGATGCCTCCTTAAAGGAGGCGGTATGCTGGCAAATTTTCCATTACGTCTAACCAATACTCTCCTTGAGATATGTCGGTGCAATTCAAAATCCATGATATTGATATCTTTTCTCAGCTTTCAATATCGTGGGAAGTTTTTAACGTGATTCGGGGTTGCATCTATTCCTGACCGTAGCTGAGCTAGCGGATTCCTTACTAGTGTCAGCAATTCCCCTTTCCCTCTTCATCCTAATTTTCCTTTTCTTATTTTTTATCATCACTCGTGTTCAAAATAAAGGTCAATCAAATATGGTGAAATGAAGCTGTGAGTGAAATCCCGAGCGGTAGCCTTGAATCATTGCACTAGGTCTCGTTCGTCGTCAGGAGACAGCGGACATTGCCATTCTGAATCCCGCGGATTTCCATGAAATCCGTCAGATCCGTAGCATGAAACCCGCGGGTCCGATAACTCTGCTTACCCACACTCATCCCGATGGTAACGACTGCCTCCCGTCACCGTGGATTTCCTCGCAAGTCCTATTGAAATCCGGTCTATGGTAGTTGGTACTACCGGAATTCATATCCGTGGCTTCCATTCCGTTCTAGGCAAGTCGACTGTGGGACGAGATGCCGCCCTCCTCCGAGTCATCATCCTTCAGCCCGGCCTCCTATGGACAGGCGTGTGCGGGGTGTTCCCGTGCGAAATGCAAATGCTTCTATCGGTCTGAGGGAGCCGCATGCGAGCGATGCCATCGTCTTGGGAAAACTTGCGAGCCGGCGCTGGCCATCCGCAAGCGTAAAGCTCGCACGCCGCCACCTCCTACGCCGGCACCACCTCCACCCCCTTCTACGCGACTAGAGGAGAAGCTGGACGACATAGTAACTCTCCTGCGCTCACAGGCCGCCGAAAAGCAGGCACAGTCCTATGCCCAAAGTCAACGGCAGATACCGGTACCGATAGTCCCGGAAGGATTAATCAGCGGTTTAGGCGACTCGGTGTCCATGACACCGGCGCGTGAGCACCCAGATGTCGTGATAGATACTGCCGCTACCGTCGTCCATCTTCTTCGTCCCCTGATGCCTGCATCGACGTCGCACATATTTAGCGATGTGTCGATTCACGAGGTACCAGAGAGTCAAGCAGAAGAGCAGTTAGACTTATTTCGCCGATCATTTATTTCGATGTTCCCTTTTATCTACATTCCTCCCACCACGACTGCTGCGGAACTCCGTCACCAGAAGCCATTCCTCTGGCTCGTTATCATGGCCTCAACACATAAGGCGACCTCCCAGCAATTTAGGATGGCAGAGACTATCTGGAACATCATATCGCGTCGGGTGGTATCGCAACAATTCGTTAATATAGATTTACTCCTTGGGGTCATCGCCTTTGCCACATGGTATGCGCAACAACCCCTATCCACTTATGATCGGCTTGTAAAATGCTAATCCGAGAGACTTCATAGGTCTCACTACTTCAAGAAAGATAAACCCTTTATGACCATGCTGTCCCAAATAGCCGTGTCTCTAGCTCTCGAGTTGAATATTCACCAGGAACCCGTTACAAGCGCGCTGAGACGTGGCCGTGCCTCAACTCAGCAGTCCGCGAGGCAACGCCCTCGAACTATGGAAGAGAGAAGAACAATTCTAGCTGTATTCCATCTTACATCCTCGTAAGCATTGACTTGTCATGAATTTGAAAGGACAAGTGATCCCCAGATCTTATGCTGACTGAAGTTAGCGCCTGGTCAACATATCGGAAAACAGAGCCTCTTCGCTGGACACCGTACTTGGATGACTGCCTCCGCCTTATCGGCGAAGGAAAAGAAACATATCTAGATGTCTATTTAGCCGCGCAGATCAAGTGCCAGATCATCACGAACCACCTGACGTGCCCTTGCGCATATGAGTTAACGGGACCTGACAGTCTGAAAGTCTCATCCGCGGTACTGACCTCAGCGCTGCTCAGACAACTCAATGATATCCAGAAGAGCTTGCCGCCTCAGGTCCGATCAGACAGTGAGAAGTTCCCTCCCCGTCGCAGAGATACGAGTAGATCTAACATCTACCAGGGACGATACAGTTCTACCTGTACTACACGGAGCTCAAGATCCGTGAATCTTACCTTAGTCGACCGAGAGCTGTGGACGGCATAGATCACACGGGCGTCCCACATTTCCAGCGACTCCAGGACCTCGAAGCGACTCTGAACGTAGTCGAGCGCTGGCTATCCGTCTTCTACGAGATGCCGCTATGCGACTGGGTAGGCTTCACCGCCGATCTCTTCACCCAGGTTACGCAGTACGCGGTGGTACTCTTCAAGCTCACCATAGTGGACGAGCCGGGCTGGGACCTGCAAGATGTGAAGCGACGAGCCGACGTATTCGAGCTCCTCGACCGCTCCTGCGAGGACGTGGGCCGCGTCACGGAGGCGATGGGGATGATCGATTCGGACGGACCACACCACGGGCTCTTCTTCAAGATGCCGCGTCTACTCCAAGAAATCAAGGGTTTACTTCTGGCCGAGTTGCCACCCAACATGTCCACGGGTGGGAACCTTCCGACGCCAGAGAGCGGCATTACCGATAATAATGCTAACGGTGCTACTGAATTTACGGGCGATTTCTCATTTATGGATGATATTTATCTTAGTATGGTACAAGACGATATATTGGCTCCTGTGTGGGATTTCAGACTAGATAGCTCTTTTATGCCATTTGCTTCCTAGATCGATTCTAGCATGGTGATTGCCGGAGTCAATTTAAGGGTATACTCACAGATTCGGGAGCATTTCAGGCACGTAGTCAATGCTTTGGTTGAACAACAAGGTATCCTATATTATCGCGTCCCTATTTATGTGCTGGGTACTGTATGTACGGTATGTAGCCAAGCGGTGGAATCTTAACCCATTCGATAGTCTCAGCTTCAGAGAATAATTGCTGCTGAGCTTAACCAAAATAAAATAAACGAAGCCCAAATTTTCGTATTAATATATTGTATGCGTGTTTAACGAGCATTGGGATATTAGCCGGTAAGCCCGGAGGCTCTGAATGGAGGCAAATATATGGACACTGTGACCTGAACTTAGGGAGAGGCCTTATCAGCTCTTTCTCGGAGAACACGATAGGGAAGGGTGTTATTGGACTATGGTGAGAACATATCAGCCCGAAAGACTCAGTTCCTGGGAATACTCGCGACTAAGTCGAGAATGGTAGTCGTATTTGACTGACTTACGTATGACTTTCTACTTCTACGATCATTTTGGTAGTAATGAGGTAACTCAAAAAATGGCACGATCGATGTTTAGCTCCCAAGCAAAAGGAAATAATAAAGTCCTTTTAAGGCGGTTCGTATTTGTTGACTACCCAGCGGAATATGTAGGTATTCTACAAGCAAATCACGCCCCTAATGCATACGCACACGAAATCATTCGCCCATGAAGTGAATAGCTATCTTCCCCCTGCATGCTATGACCAGCCAACCCAGCAAGCGTCCCTCTAAATCCTGCGACACATGAAACGATGCCAGAGCTTTATGTGAAAGCAGCTACTTTTTATAGAGCAGCTTGGCCAGGATCCTGTCGGCGCTGTCCACGTGGGCGTGACTAGCATCGCGACCCTCCGTCTTCATGTCGTGATACCAGTCAAGGGTTGATTTATATTGGTATCGCATCATCTGGCACGATTCGTCTCTAGCCAAGGCAGCCTGTGAGGCTTCATAGAGGTAATTGACGCACTTGGACTTTACTACCTTGACTTTAGGCGCCGGTGCGTAGAAGATAGAAGATGGAATTCTACCATCAGTATTGTGCGGTTTGCGGGGTTGTCCACGCTCTTTCTGCGCGTCTAACACCCCTGAAGACCCGACCACCATACCATGTTTCCACTCAGGTCTTGCAAGGGGCTTCCATCCCCTTTCGGGCAGAAGATTGTCAAAGGGAGGCAACGAGACCCGACCATTAGCCATCATCTCGTCGATCCTTCGGCAAGTTAGGTCTGTCAGATCATCTCCGGGTTTAACTTCAAAATTAGTCTCGCTACCGACGTAGACATCGTCAAGATGTAAATGAGGATACTTCGCCGGCAGTCCTTCCCTGACGGTATCTACTAGACGCTTCTGCATATCAAGGAGGACGCCCGAGTGTCCGTGAATGCGTTCTCTGTCATGGGCAGATACATCCCAGATGAATAGCTGCATCTTGCTATATGCAGCAGACGGTAGATGCGGGTTGGCAGGTCTGACTATTGCGATCCAAGGGTGACGGCCGTATGCGTTAGCATGTACGTCCGGGTTCCACGGCTTGTCGATGGTGTAGAAGAGGCCGTACAAAGTGTTCGCGCCTGGAGCCGCTAAAACCCCGCCCAACCAGTTGTTGAAGGTGTCGTACTGAAACCTGGGGTCGCCGAAGTGGTCTGCCATCGCCACATCTAACCACGACACGGGATTAGCGTGAAGCCTGGCCCAGTTTGGCTTCCTCCTGTGGTAATCCTGGATACTACTGATCCAGTTCCGTAGCTTAGTAGCACTGTGGATATTGAGATCAGCGGCTGCAGTGGCGTCTTGGGGATGCTCCTTTGCGCACGCGGCTGCCTCTTTCGCCTCCTTTCCTTGGCTCATTTGAATGTCGCGAAGCCTGGATTGGTCGGGATCACCAAGTGTCTCATCCGTATAAAACGGAATGTCGATACGCCTATAAGCGGCGGTGTTTCTACTGTTGCTCGAACCGAGTACAGTGAACTTGCGATATCGATCCAGCTTTGTAGCTGACCAATAACAGAACCAGTTCACTAATGACTGCTCGTCGTTGACGTCGAAGAAATTCGTGGCCCAGTGTACTTTCCGTATCTCTTCATCGATATGATTGTCTCCGAATTCCTTCATGATCGTTTGCAAAATCTCCCAGGCCTTGAATCTAGCCTCAAACTCAGTTATAGTTAGGCCAGCTTCCGTGAGTAGTTGCTCGAGGTTAGGATTATTTGCTTGCGACGTGAGCATGTCATAGCGTTCCTTGCCCTTTTCCAGCGCGACGGCTTTCAGATAGTTGGGGAAATCTGCGCAAGCTATGATGAGGTAGTGCGGATTGCAGCAATAATCCTTAAACCACTCCAGAAATTGGCAGAGTCTGATTGGATCAGAGAGAGCAAAGCTGGGGGTGATCAAGAAGGCCCGGCCGTGAGGGAATAACCGGGTCATCTCAAGTGTGCCGGGCTCGATCGTAATAAATAGCTCGGAAGGAAACCTTGGCGGATTATACTGTCCCGTGGCAAGGTTCCAAAATGTGTAGGAACGATTGTCGTCCACCATCTGATATATTCGTGGTATTTGTCTGATGTGCACGGTCACATCTTCATGTAAGATGATAGTGCCTGCAGCCCCGGATCTCACAGTCTCATGGAATTTTGCCCAGCTCCCGTCGATCTCATGGGAAAATATTCGACAGTTTGGATGACACGAACCTGAAAGCGATAGAGTTAGTAACTGTAGTGATTTGTGTTATGATAGGAATCTTCTCTCTCAAATGTAACTTACGGAGCCAGAGCTTCACCATTCTGCACACCTGCGCTTCTTTCGGGTGGAAGACCAGCATGTAAACCTGCTTATCCTTGTCTTTTGGGTTTTGCGGTAAGAATCGGGAGAAGTCCAGCCCGAACAGCTGATTCATAAGCAGCTCGCAGTGTGATCCGCCCTTTATATCGACTAGACGCGCCGGGGCACGGGGAACAGATGCCGGGGGGTAGAGTCTCACATCGCTCGACGATCTGTAGATTATATATCGCAAGGGAGATTCGGTATCGAACTTCTCCAGGTTCAGCCCATTCCAATCGTCGCACTGTGAAGGGTACACGAGGATTGAGAATCGCTCGGCTACCATATGGCTCGCGAAGGACTGTCTTCGTAGGTTTGCTGCAACGTTTTGTAAGAGCGGCAGAATTTCGTCCGAAACATACTCTATAGCGCCGGCAGAAAGTATTTCCTCTACCAAGGAGGACTTGTGAGAAATAAAATAAGACGAGGAGCAGACCGTATCGAAGCCCAAGGCCTCTTGTGCGACAAAAGCATCTAGCCACGGTTGTTTTTTGCGGACAATGCCACTAAATAAGACACGAATACAGTCGGAGTTTGCTTTTCCGAATGCAACTGTCTTTGCCACGACTTGAGTCTGTCTACTGTCTTCATTAGTAGCTGGTGAGAGTTGTCTTGGTGGTGATGAATCGTTGGTAGGCCCTAAGTTTTCCGAGGGATGACCCATAGTGGCAGTTTCACCAAATATGTCGTCTATCCCATCGCCCATTACTTCGTCCTCCGGAACGTCCTCCTGTGCTACGGCGAAGCTGACGGACTTCTTCGCCTTAAGTGTTGACGCGCCTGTATTCACGTCGCTTGGCGATACTGCCGCAGGGCTCTCTACAAAAGTGGACGGTCCTGGGGCCGCAGAAGGAACGTTCGTCTTCGTCTGTCCTGCTTTGGCGCGACTGTTTTGGTCGTTATTCAGTATAAAACTACTCGGGATTGACTCGAACGTGGGAGGCGCTGCGTCATTTCTCTCATTGCCTCGCTTCTTAGCAACATTCATGACGTGCAGCGTGCTGAACGCCTTTGGAGTCTTAGATGGGTCATCCATAGCGTCAATCAGATTTGTTCTCTTCTTCCGCACTTTTCCTCCGATCAAAACGTTGGTTGTCCGTGCAGGAGTCTCAGCTGGTAGTGGTTTGGTACGAGTCGCTGTAAGGCGTTTTCCCCCTCTAAATTTGGTTGCTAGGCTAGTAGACGATCTAGGGGGCTGTTTTGGAGAAGGCTTAGGGGCTGAAACGGATGGTTTTTTAGATACTGTATTGCTTGAAGGAGTCTTAGGTGTCGAAGCGGGTGCCTTCTGAGGCAGGGTGCCGCGAGCAGCAGCTTTTGATGCGGTTGGGCTTGTGTTGGTAGTGGGGGCTCTTGCTGTGCCCCGGTACCCAGTTGTAGTGGCACCCGTCTTTCCCTTTCCTTGGTCTGGGACTGTTCGTTTTTCCTCCCTCGGTTTCTGAGCCGGTTTAGGCGGTAAAGCAGGTGTTCGTTTCTGCTTCGGTTTCTCCTTATTCACAATATGGGCCCCACTTGTCTCTACTATAGGCTTGTCGAGTAGAGTCTTAGGAGTAGTCTTCGGCTTACTAATGGGTTTAGATTTTTTTCTGGGCGGCAGAGAAGCTGAATCGGCGTCTTGTGTTTCTTTGGCGTCGTTGTTGGAGCAATCGTCCTGGACAAGAGCTTCCGGCTGTAAAAGCTGAGACAACCGCCAACGACGTTGATCTCGCTCCTGATCCTGATCCTGCTTTCTCGTGTTCTTTTCCTCATGCGGTCTGCAAGCAGCATAGTACAGCTCAATGTCGTAAGGCTCTTCCTGTCCAGCCTCGACCCTAGCCTTAGTCTCTTGCCATTGTTCTAGGAGACCGGGTCCCAGGTGTTCCGCAGGTTCCCAGGTGCAATGGCACAATTCGTAATTTTCCCACTTGATCAGATACTGCGTCTCGCCTGGGTCGTCAGGGTTGGCCCGCTCTGCAAGAATATCTTCAACGGAGTATTCCGTGTCTTGGCCCTCTGTATCATCGCCGTCATGATTGGACGATTTTAACGAAGCCCTTTCGAGATCATGGATCTCGCTCCGATCGACAGACCAAGACGGCGCCATCTTTGCAATGGGACGTCTAAGAGCCTAAGTCTAACCAGGCAAGAACTCATCGGTTATTGTTTATGGAGTGGAACTTGGTCCCTAGATTAACGTTAATTCGGCGCAAGAAGTAAATTGAGGTGAACGCAATACCTTAGAAGAGTAGAAGGCCCTGGAGAGGTAGTGCGCCGTGAATGAAAAAGTAAGGTGCCGTCGGCGAGACACGAAAGCGATGTAATTAAGAAAGTAAAGTGCCGTGAGTAAGAAAGGAAGGCGCCGTTGCGCCGTTGCACCCTATATGAAGGAAGTAAGGTGCCCGCCGTACGTGAAGCAAGGCGCCGTGAATGAAGGAAGTACCTCAAATGCCCTAATGAAGAAGATACTGTACCGTGAATGAAAGAGACAAGTCGGTGTAAATGCAGGTGGGAAAGCGCCGGGGATGGAGAAAGTGACTTGAGCGCTCGAAGTGGACGTCAAATGAAGGTGCCCAAGTAGCAAGGTGCTATGAAGGAGGGAAGCAGTGCGCCGTATAGAAGGAAGGCGCCGTCAATGACGGAAGTGCCTACACCACCATAGATGAAGGAAATGAGCTGTCTTGGGTGAAGGTAGCAAGGTGCTATGAATGAAGGAAATAAGGCGCCGTATATGAAGGTTGTAAAAGCGACGTGGATGAAGGAGGTAGGGTGGCGCAAATTAAGCAAGCAGCCTTCCACGGTTACGCGTTCCGGCAAACCAGAAGGAACCAGGTCGACGTGAAGACTCCGAGGGAAGCTGGGACGGTGCAAGATATGAATGTCAATAAGTTAGGTGACTGGCGATATATTATGTAGCTTCACACGGCGCCTTTGATGTTGGGTAGAAGATGGAGTGACATCTTATTTAGGTCCCAGATTAATCAGGTGGGTTCAGGCACTGTGAGCTGCCAGCAACCAATCAGAGAACCGATCATAGGAAACAGCGACCTACATAGGTAATACTTGTAACGAACCTGCCAACGTTTTCTATTAGATGGCTGGATGGATATATCCAGCGTCGTTCCTTCCAGCAAGTTTGACGTTGAAAGTTGGACTTGCTACTACTTTCAATTGATGGATGTAGATGTCTAGTCGTCTAATTGTACATGCGGTGGATAGTCATGTATTTCGGCATTTTTTTGTTATAGGTTACATATAAATAGGTACTGATTATCGTCAGAGTGGACTGACCTCTATACGTATGGAAGATATAGAAGCTTTGAGTATTTCTCTCTTTTGGTAAGTATAATGTCTCACTTGCCATCTTCTGTCAAGTAGTAGTAATTAAAACACGACGAAATCTCTAATTATGGTACAGCATCAAAGATAATTATACTGGGTACCTATACTAAAATGATTCTTCTATTATTATCATTTCCCACGTCATCTATATGATATATACTGTATAGGAGTGATTAGAAAAGCAGACAGAAGGAATCTGGAATACCGCCTGCTGAAAATGTACCCAGAAACATGAATGAAGAGAACCTCAAAAAAATGAACTCGCCGGCATTAGGTACCTAATAGCATATGATAGGGAAGGTTAGGTACCTACGCCACAAAAGCTCGAGCCTCCGAGGTCTAGCACCGCCTCCCCCTTATCAATCAATACCGGTACTCGTCCTCCGCGTTTCTGTGCCCGCTGGATCTAGTCCTGGTATCATTCTGATCATCATTCAACCAATCCTCGACATTCTTCCAACTCCGCGCATCCGGGTCAACCTCCCGCTCGAGACCACGGTTCCGAGCGTGGTCGCGGTCGCGGTCACGGTCACGTTCTCGTTCATCCCAGGGATCCCAATCCTTCTTCCACCCCCCGCCTGCGCCGCTGGTACTACGCGGACGCGCCACGACCTCGCGCTTCTCGACAAAATCGGCGCCTGACCTGTACCTACGATCCCACTTCTCCTGCTTGATTCGATCCCTTTCGCGGTGCACTTCGATCCGCTTCTCGACCGCATTCGCGCCGAGTGCACCGACGGCAGCCCCGATCGCCGTCCCGATGAGCTGGTTGCGCTTGCGATCCGAGCTCTCGTGGTGACCATTATGTTTGCTTGTGGCGTCGATCGCTTCCCGGGCAGCCAGGCCACCAACAAGCGCGCCCAGCACGCCAATGCCCAAACCAGCAGTAGAGTTGGAAAACGTATTATCGACGAAATTTTTCGCCTTGTCGACTGGGCTTCGCGCCCGTCCATCATCCTCATCATCGCTATCGTCTTCTCTATTGTATCCTCTATCTCCCCTCCTCCCGCGACTCGACCTACGATACTCGACAGGAGGTGGTAGAGATCTGGGTCGAGAGTGTGATTCAGGTACTTGTAAATTTGACGACGTTGATATCGGCTCGTAGGTTAGTAGTTTTGGCGGGGGAGCATCGTCATAGGCGGACGCGGGGTTCCCCTGGTTCACCATTCGGCGGCTCTCCTCATAGGACGTCGGATAGCCGCCGCCCGAGTATCCATAGCTTGGAGAACGGTCCCGATGGTGGCTGGACCGGCCGCGGTAATCGTCATCGTAACGCGACATCGCTTTTAATTGGTGGTAAGTTTCGTGGATATGTATTAGTTTGCCGTAATAAGCGGCGGAAACAAAAGTATATGCGACTAGATGCTTTGGATACGCAATGTATCTGGTGTTCGTGATACTATGGCTGAGTTTGCGAAACAGAAGTCCAAGCAGAAACTGGTAACGAACTTATTATACTCAGTCAGGCAGATGACGAGTAAAGCGCTCAAGCTGGACGAGAAATATTAGGGTGACAAGCAACAGTGGCTTAGTCTATTATTTGCTGTAGAAAGGCGGGTTCGTATGTTAATATCTCACCGAGTTATATTCTGCCCAGACTGAAAAGCTTGGGGCGCAGCAGCAGAAACAGCAACAGCAGATGGATAATGGATGTAATATACACAAGAGTACATGTAGGTATAAACTGCCTACTCGAGGCAAACATTAGTATTATGTATTAGTAAAGTACTATCGTGAAGAAGACCCTCTGGTCCGGCGACATCCTATCGTGCATTCCATGCAAGACGTGATACGCCGGAAGAGTCGCAATGGGTTGACTCCTCGGGCTGTTTGGGTCAATTCATGGGTGTATATCGGCGTTGTTAGGTAGGATCATGCCTGAGTTTGCCTACCCGCCTACTGCTGGCGGCGCTGGCAGGTGACTATTGGTGGGGCCATAAGCATATGATGTCACGTATTAGGAGCACTTGATTACCTGCATGTGGTCGGCAGGGTCATCTTCCATAAACTTTAGTTTATATGATACGCCATTACCTGCAATCCGCTAACCCACCAAAATAATATTACATAATATAAAATTGATAATATAATATATATAATATATAGTGTATATACATATAATATGTAAATAACTAACATTATACTTTAATACATATTATATTATATTATAATTTTTAAAATTATAAAATTACTTTAAATTATATTATAATTTTTAATATATTATTCTTTACTTTTAAACAGAATATCCATAGTTTGTTCTTTTACCTTATATTACATTTTCTCATTTCTTTTCATTTAAATAACACCATTAATTATTATTAATTTTTACATTTTAACATTTTAAACATTTTATATATATTATTTCAAAACATTATTGCTTTTTTTATTCATTAATTACTCCTTTTATTTTATAGATAAATCCAGGCAGTATTATTAACGCATAAAAATCTTCTATTCATATTAAATATACCATTAAAAATCCTTTTTTTACTTTCATTTTAATATAATAATATATATTATAAAATAAATTATTACATAATTTATGTTTTTACTAATAATATTTATATTAACCCAAATAATTTGACTTTATTAATCTAAATAATTCATTCATTTTTTTAAATCGACAAGAAAATAATCGTTTACATCCTTAAAATGATATAATTTTAATTAAACAATAATTTATTTATAACTACAAGTTTATTTTTAATAAAATTATTTCATTACTTTTTTTACCTCTCTTTTTATTAACATCTTTTAGATTACCTATATTTTATTATTTTTAATTTTATAAACTAAATATATTCTTAACATTAAATCTTTAAACTTAAAAAGCTTTATTTTTTTTTTTATTTTAGTGGTAATTATGTATTGATTTTTAAGCTTTATTATATCATTAAAATTAACCTTTACCAAATCATAATTAATAAAAATATGGTTACAATTATAAATATAAATAGGATAAAATTATAGCTTTAATAATTATTATAATAAGTTTTAATATTAAAATTAACTTATAATATTAAAATAAGATAATTAATTCAAAATAAGTCAGTATTATCATAATTTCCTTACTTCTTTTCTTTTTATTATATCCTAAATCATTTATTATTAAAGGTTATAAAAGATAAAATAATTTACATATTTTATATTATAATATTATCTTTATACTTTATTATAATATACTTTTATTTTAAATCATTCCTCATATTTATCCTTATTTAAAATTTTATGGCCGCCCCGAAAAAAAAGCCACGTTTTCAAGCTATGACTTTTTGTAAACTCTGAAAAACTTAAAAACGTGTGGCTTTTTTTTTAGGGTTCGTTGCGCTAGCCATAGAATTTTTTAAAAAGGGTATAACGGTATAAAGGGTATAATAACATATAGGGTATATATAATAATCTAGAATAAAGAATCAGGGTAAGTTTGGGACGTTAATATCTGTTCGAAAGCTATAAATCTGTGAAATATAAGTAATAACGAGGTTAGCAATACGGCTGGTAATAAGATATAAGATAAAAGAAATTAAGGAGATTAAGGAGATTAAAGAGATCAAGAAGATTAGGTTAGGGAGATTAAGATAGTAAAAGCGTTTTAAGGCGTTTTAAAGTAATTTACATAAAAAAATTAAAAATATTTAAGCAGTTTAAAAGATTTTGAATATCTTAGATTACTTAAATTACTAACTCCTATTTGCTATTATGATAATTTCTTTTCATTTTAATTAAATAATATGGTAATGTTATATTTATTTATCGCTAAGTTAAGGCAGTCTTTTTATTAGAATTAATATACAAATTATCATTACTTTTTTAATGTTACGTTATAAAAATCTTTAAATTAAAAGGTAAAAACGATTATCGTATAAAAAAGTTTATCGGCTTAGAATAATAGCTTGAAATAACGGCTAATCGGTGTAAATCCTAAATAGGCCGTGGTTAAGTGAATAAAAATCGTTACGATAAAACCCGCGATTAAAGAAAGTAATTAAAAATCGAGTACAAAAACAAAGCAGGAAAAATCGTAAAATGAAAAACAATCGGCAACAAAATACGTGATAAATTTTCAACGATTCATATAATAATGCAATAAAGTATTTATATTAATTAACAAAAGTTAAGAGGATAAGGATAAGATAAGAAAGGAAAGTTATACGTTATTAACGACAGGAAAAGTAATAAAGTTATTTGATAATAATTCACGTCTTAAAGCTATTTTAACTAAATTAAGGAGATTAAAAAAATTAGGGAGATTAAGAAGATTAAAGAGATTAAAAAGATCTAAGAGATTAAAGAGATAAAAGCGTTTTAAGATAATTCGTATAAAAAGACTAAAGAATTTAAGAGATCTTAAATATCTTAAATTTAGATTTTTAATAAAGAGCTTTTTAAATTGCCAACCATATCACGTGGCAGCCGGGATAGATTGTAAAGTATACTTAATTAAAAGCTTGGATGAATTTAACCAATCATATAAATAAAATAAAACTTTAATTCCTTATCGTTCACTTTAAATATAGTGCAAGATTAACATAATACAAGGGTATATGATAAGAATTTTGTTAGTAATTTCCTATAATAATTTTCTCGAAACTCAGCACAATAATGTCCTCCAAACAAATAATAACTTTAATTTCAATATTTAACATTTCTTCAATATATTATTATATAAATTATAATTATTTTTTATACCATCTTAAATTATCGTAAAAAAGTTTATTATAACTTAATTTTAACTTTATACTTATTACCTTATATCTCTTAAAATAATCTTTAAGTTTTAAATAAAAATAGAAATAAAGTTTATTTAAATCTTTTTTAAAATCTTAAAATAAGTATTTAATTAACCAATTATTATAAAGTTACTACATTTCCGAGGATAATAAATTGTCAAAATTATAATAACAAATAAAATCTAAAAATTCCTACGTTTTTATATGTAACCTTAAATTATCTAATATTAATATTCCCTAATTTTAAACATTAATCTCTTTATAATTCCTTTATAATCTGTCTGGAGGACATTATTGTGCTGAGTCTCGAGAAAATTATTATACAAAATTATTAGTGAAATTCTTATCATATACCCCTGCATTGTGTTAACCCTATACTATATCCGGACTGGACAATAAGGAATTAAGGTTTTACTGCTATTTATATGATTGGTTAAATTTATCCAGGCTTTTGATTGGGTGTATCATCTTATGTCCCCGCTGCCACGTGATATGGTTGGTAGTTTAAATTCAAAAAGCTCTTTATTAAAAATCTAAATCTAGGATATTTAGGATCTTTAGTCTCTTTATGTAAATTACCTGAAAACGCTTTTATGTACCATCTTTATCTCTTTAATCTCCTGGATCTTTTTGATCTCCTGGGTCTCCTTAATCTCCCTGATCTCCCTAATCTCCCTGATCTTATATATTAACACATCTTTTTGATTAAAATAACTTTAAGGCATAAACTATTGTTAAATAGCCTCACTACCTTTCCTATTATTAATAACGTATAACTTTCCTTTCTTACCTTATCCTTATCTTCCTGGCTTTTGTTAATTAGCATAGATATTTCATTGTATTGTCGTATAAATTGTTGTATAAATTGTTGTATAAATCATTGTATAAATTGTCATATAAATTGTTGTATAAATCGTTATACAAATTGTCGAAAATCTATCACATACTCTGTTGCTGACTGTTTTCCATCTTACAATTCTTCTTGTTTTTTTGTATTTGTAGTTAATCCTTAATTACCTTTTTTGATTGCGGGCTTTATTGTAATGATCTTTATTTATTTTATATACTTATTTATTCAATTACAGCCTATTTAGGATCTATACCGATTAGCTGTTATTCCAAGCCGATAAATTCTTAAAGATCTTTATAACGTGATATTAAAAAAGTAACAATAATTCATACGTCGATTTTAATAAAAAAAATCTAAGAAACTCTTTGTTAAATAATCTAAATAATCTAGGATATTTAGGATCTCTTAAGCTACCTAAATATCCCTAGTTTCTTTATGTGAATTGCCTTAACGCATTTTTATTATCTTAATCTTCCTAATTTCCTTGATTTCTTTTATCTTATATGCTAACACGCCTCTTTAGTTAAAATAGCTTTAAGGCGTGAATTATCGTTAAATAACCTTATTATCTTTTCTGTTGTTAGTAATGTATAACCCTCCTTAGCTTTAACGTTATTTAGAAATATTGTTACCTTTTAGCTTTTGTTAACTGGCATAGATATCTTATTATATTATCATACAAATAATTAAAAATCTATCACGTATTCCGTTGCCAACTATTTTCCATCCTATGATTTTTTAATTACAGGCTTTATCATAACAATCCTTATTTACTCAACCATAACTTATTTAAGATCTACACTAACTAGCCGTTATTCCAAACCGATAAACTTTTTTATACGATAATCACTTTTACCCCTTAGTTCAAAGATCTTTATAACGTGACATAAAGAGAATAACAATATTTATATGTCGATTTTGATAAAGAGATTAATTGCCCTAACCCAACGATAAATAAATATAGCGTTACCGTATTATCTAATTAAAACGGAGAGGAATTAGTAATCTAGGTAATTTAAGATATCCAAAATCTCTCAAACTACTTAAATATCCCTAATCTTTTTATGCAAATTACCTCAAAACGCCTTAAAACGCTTTTATTATCTTAATCTTTCTAATCTCTTTGATCTTTAATCTCTAATCTCTTTGACCTGATCTTTTTAACCTAATCTTTCTGATCTTTTTGATCTCTTTTATCTCTTTTATTTTATATCTTATTGCCAGCCTGTATCGCCAACCTTGCTATTGCTTATACTCCATAGATTTATGGCCTCCGGATAGATATTAACGCCCCAAACTTACCTTAATTCTTTAGATTATTACATATACCCTGTATATCCTGTATGCCGTTATGCCCCCCTTAAAAAATTCTATGGCTGGCGTAGCGAACCCCAGAAAAAAAGCCACACGTTTTTGAACTCCCCAGAGTTTACAAAGGGCCGTAACTCGAAAACGTGGCTTTTTTTTTCGGGGCGGCCGTGGAATTTTATATTAATATAACCGGAAACTATATAATTTTTAATAAACTAATATTTAATTCTATAATTATTTTATTATATTATAAATGTTTTAACTTTACGTTATATTATATCTTCATATATAATATATAAAGTAATTTAATTAGTTATATAATTTTTCATAAAAAAATAAATACTTTATAAATTTTTAAAATACAATTATTAATAATTAATTTTAATTAAATAACTCAAATATTAATTATTTATAATTTAATGGTTGGTTACGCCTCCATAAAACTACCATCACCACTATTTAATTTTCCTATTTTTTTTGTTTACCCCTTAAATATAAAAGTTAGTAATGTAATAATTTTATCTTTATATATGTCAGGTTTTATTTAAATATATTATCTCTATTATTGATTAGGTTACCATAACCAGGTTAAACTAAGATTAAA